>OY735227.1:8619955-8682455 GCA_963457665.1 Thysanoteuthis rhombus | reverse complement strand
TCCTTTGTTCTGATTGAAAGTGTTCCACTACATAAATACAAAGACAGGTTTGATTAGTAACTCAATAGATATCATCATGTGACTAATGTCTCTTAGCAACATACTATGTTGAGGGGGATCAATTAAAAAAATTGAAGTGATCAATGAATCCGTTACTTTGCTTACCTTCTGTGATGTACTGATCATGAGAAAAGTCTGAATTTTCCATAAAAAAACACACATGAATCCTGCTAGACACAAACTAAGGCACCATTTTAGCATAAACTTACTTTGCAAACTGAACCCCCCAACAAAAATCTCTTCTGGCTGGGGATTTGCTAGAAAAAAAAAACAAAACAAAATGTTCTTTCTACATATAATAACGAGTGAATATTTAAATTTTCAGTCTTATAGCTTCTTTGGCATGGTCTGTACATTTAATACACTCATATATAGCCAGCCAGTCTGCCACTCAGCTTGACCAACTTGAAATCTGAAGAAACCTGTGTTAACTGTTTTGGTGAGAAGCTTTGATTGATAGTTTTAAATTTTTATCCTGTGGAGTGGGCAAGCCACTAATTTTCCATCAAAATGGGCATTCAGGCCTCTAATTTGCTGACAAATTTGGTGTGCAGACCAAATAACAGCCAGAACTAACCCCAAAACAGCTAATTTGGCAACCCTGGAGAAAGAGCATTGGGTGGGGATGCAAATCCTGTGATAGAGAGATAGAAAAGGAATCCAACTGAAGACTCCATTTCATTATTTTTCCTATTTAGTTTTTTCTTAGTGGGCTGGTCTTTGAATCACTGACACAAACCAGAAAACAATAATAATGATATCTCCATCCAGTTTGTCTGTCTCAGGCAGTCATAGTTAGATTTACAGTTTTTACAATTCAGGTTCAGACTATAATTGGATCTGATTTAGCCCAGTTTGTGACAGACAAGTGACTAGTGGGGGTCGGGTGGGGGAAGATCAAAAGGTAACTGGTATTCCAGAAGGAAACTGAATACCATTTTACTCACCAATCAGTCAACCAGTCAGCCACTGAAATGAGAATGGAAGAAACATTTAGGATTAGAAACCAGCAACCGAAACTGTGAACATAAGTTTCTTCAGTTTTAATGTTGGTTTGGCTGGTTGGCTATGTATGTACCACACGTTCATACTCTACTAATAATGCGGGTGGGGTGAAATTTTTAAACATTTACTCATATTATTTTTAAGTGGGTCTGGATGGCTAGTTGTTTATGTACATATATAAAAATATATATATATATATATATATATATATATATATATAGATCTCACACATACAGGCTGCATTAACATTGCTAAAAGGTTGGAAATTGAAATATTTACTCTTCACCATGTCTAGGAAAAAATTGTTTCGGTGGGGGGGGGGGGCAGTTTGCAATATAAGTTCATGCTAAATTGATCCCTTAGAATCTGGTAGCATTTATGTCTGTTTTTGAAAATTTAGACTCCTTTAGTGGCCCCTGCCCAACAAAATGTGGGAGAACTTATTAATCGATTTTTCTTCTTTTTCCCAATTTTTCAATTAATCACCCCCAACACTGCATGCAGTCAAAAGATGCTGGTCATGTGATGGTTTCCATTGAGTGACTAACCAGACCCGTTTTTCCTCTTTTTCTTCTTCCACTCCTTTTTCCAGGATGATTTTCTGGAGACATGAAAGAGATAGGTCGGTGTACGGCGCATGAAGTCTGCTGGATATGGTTGGATGGTTAATGAATGAACAAAACTGACCCGCTCGATATCATTGACTGGCGTTGAGAAGAAAGGCCAGAGAGTGAAAGAAGAAAAAGGAAAAAGAATGTTGGAGGGGAGACAAATGACTTGAGGCCACAAGTGACAGACAAATGAAGGGATTAATAAGAGTGTCAGGGGCTCTGCAGCAAAATAATTAGCTTGATAGATAATAGGATAGAAGGAAAGAGAGAGGGAAACAAAATCCTTGCATTGCACTCCAAACTTACTTTATATCAGTTTGGATAACTAAACCACAAATTTTTAATTTAGATAAAGTTATTTGACATATTTTGATTTATTGATAAAAATCATCCAGAGCAATCTTGTGAACAGAAATATAGCTTATTTAATAGTTGTGAGAAAATAAATTTAGGAAAAAAAAAGATATTTTTTTTCCTGAGACTAAACTACATTCAATTCTATATTCTAATTCTGAATCATAATTTTTTAACTGATTTTTTGATACGTTTACATTCATGAATTTATTTTTGTTCTGGTCATATCATTCTACAGCAATAACATTACATCAGATATTTTATATACAATCATCAATTTAAATTCCATTCTGTCTGCCGCTCTTTGTACCTATTTTAAAAGGGGAGACAGAATTCAGTTTGCAATACACAAGGAGTCCTCTAATAGTCACCTACGGAGCTAAAATATGGTACCAAACCAAGAGATTGATCCACTCACTGAGAATCATGCAAAGTGTACAAGAGAGAATCATTTTCAACATCTCATGGAGAGATCACAAGACTGTTCAGTACATTAAAAACAAACCGGAATTAGATATATCATAGAAACTATAAGAAAATCCAAATGGCAGTTAGCTGGTCATTTTTCAAAAATGTTAGACAACTACTGGATGTCTAGACTCACTATGCGGATCCCCAGAGATCATATGTGGAATTGGCGCTGGCAAGAAATAAAATGGCGTGACAAACCAGCCCAGAAAGTATTGACTCCATCATGCCCACAATCAAAAAGTCTGGTGAATCTTGGGGAGGGTTTATATGCAGTGATGCCTATTAAAAGGCTGCTGCTGCTAATGATGATGATTAAAGCCTTTTCTCGGGCCCCCTCTACCTCAGGCAATTCTCTTCCCTTCATAGATGACCCTTTGACCTTTCAGCAGTGAAAACAGTCCAGTAAATTCTAGAGGTGTTTATTCTGATAATCAGTGGCTTTCAAAGCCAATAGAATTCATTCAATACAATAAATGGGGACTTAAATAAAGATATTATGCACATGACGAGATCAACACAGTATTTAAGGACGATTCAATCAGTGATTGCATGTAAAACAGGTCTTTTTAGTCACCCGATGAAAACTGTCACATTACCAACATCTTTTGGCCACATGCAGTGGCAGGAGTGATCAATTAAAAATTGGTTTTAGGGATGGTCAATGAATACGTTACATCTCTCACCTTTTGTTGGGCAGTGATCACTAAAGGAGTCTGAATTTTTCAAAAAATAAGTGTGAATACTGCTGGACACAAACTAAGGATCAATCTAGCATTAACTTACATTGCAAATTCAACCCTACTAAGAACCTATTTAGGTAGGGAGCATTTTTTTTGGTAGACATTATAAGTGGTAAATGTTGGAAATTTCAACCCTCTAATCCCATTGATGTACATATGATACATACGTGGATAGCTAGCTGTCCACTCAGCCAGATCAATTGGAAAACTGGAGAAACCTATGTTTGCAGTTTTAGTGATTGTTTCTAACTACTCTGGTCATTATAGCAACATGCGCCATGCCAGATTGATTTTACAGCAAAAGTTTAATTTAATTGGTTTCATTATTTCAACTCCATGATCAATAGAAGTGTTGTATCTATATGATGCATATGCAATACATAAGTACACAGGTAATTGAAAATGAAGTCATGGCCACTGCGCAAAAATCAAAATAAAAATTAAGTAATACTATAACTGAAATATCAGCCATATTTGTCGTAAATCTGACTGTGTAGAAAATTTTAAGAAATCAACTTCAATTTACCATGTAAGAAAAGATTTAGGCATTTTGATATCTAAGTGTATTTTTTGATTTAGAACATTTTACTAGAAGAGTTGGAAGGTCTGCTTAGTCACTCAACAGAAACTGTTGCATGACCAATGTCTTTTAGTGGCATTTTGTGTTGGGTTGATCAATCAAAAAGTTAGAAAAAGGTATGATCAATGGTCAAGTTACTTCTCTAACTTTCTGATGATCACTAAGAAAGTCTGAATTTTCAAAAAAGAAGCATGAACACTACTGATCACAAACCAAGAGTTTAATTTAACATGAACTTATATTGTAAATTGAGCCTCTTTCCACACATAAAGAGTGAATCTTTACTTTTTCAGCCCGCAAGCTACATTGGTGCAACCTGCACATGCGATACATACATGGCCGGCCAGCCAGCCAGACCAACTTAAAAACTGAAAAAGCTTATGGTGACATTTTTGGCTGATGGCTTAAAAAAAGAGTCATTATTGTACTAGTTTCTTTGATGTGGAGATGTGTCCCCAAAAGAATCTATCAGAGTGGTTTTTAGATTAGATAACCTTTTTGAATATTTCAGTTATAGTACTAAAAAGGATAAATGAGAAAAAAAAGTATGGAGAGTAGGAGGAGGGGGAGAAGAGTGAGGGAGACAAGAAGAATAGGAGGAGGGGGAAGAAATTGGGAAGAATGGGAGGAGGGGAGATGAGTGGGAGAGACAGTAAATCAAGAAGAGTAGGAGGTAGGAGAGGAATGAGGGAGATAGTAAGTAAGAAGTGGAGGAGGGGGAGAAAGATGAGGGAAACAGTAAGTCAGGAAGAGTGGGGAGAGAGGAGTGAGGTAGAGTGGGGAGAGAGGAATGAGGTAGAGTGGGGAGAGAGGAGTGAGGGAGAGTGGGGAGAGATGAGTGAGGGAGAGTGGGGAGAGAGAAGTGAGGGAGAGTGGGGAGAGAAGAGTGATGGAGAGTGGGGAGAGAAGAGTGATGGAGAGTGGGGAGAGAAGAGTGATGGAGAGTGGGGAGAGAAGAGTGACGGAGAGAGTAAGTCAGGAGCTAGAGTAGGGAGGAGACGGTGTCAGGAAGAGTAGGAGGAGGGGAAGAGGAGACTGAGTCTGGAAGAGTAGGAGGGGGAGACAGTGAGGGAGAGTGGGAGTCAGTAGGAGTAAAAGGAGAATAATAAGGGAAAAAATAAGTGAGCAAGAGTAGGAGGAAGGGGAGAAGAGTGAGGGAGTAATTAAGGAAGAGAGGGAGAATGATGATAGAGACAATAAACCAGGAAGCTTTAGATTTGGTTAGTAACTAATCTGGAATCTCCACGGAAGCACAACGCTCTGCAGATAGAGTATGACTTTGTCTCCAAAGAAATATTAGATTGATTAGCATGACCATTCATTGTGTTATTGAAGATTGAAAAAGAGACAAACAGGTCTGGTTAGTCACTTTATCTCTTCTCAAGAGTAACAATGTAACTAGTGTTATTTTTTATCATTGCCAGGCAAAAATGTACTCTCTCTCTGTGGTGCCTATTGTCAAAATGGCTTAATGCTATTCAGTGGTTAAAAAAAAAAATTGTTTTTGGAACGTCTTAGTGACTTATCTGAAAATTTTATTCTCCTCATAATAAACACTTTAAAACTTGATATATGCCCAAAGTTTTTATCATCACAAATGAAATTGATTTTTTTGTTTTTTGCAGGAAGCTGAAGCTTTCCCTAGATAATGAGGCCCTCAGCTGCTGCATGCTCAGCCTATTATAAATCCAACATGGTCTCCAATCTCCAAGCAGACAGTGAGAGTATAATATATGAGGTTTATCTCCTAAAGTTTTATCAATTTTTTGCAGCATTGTTTTAGAAGATGCAAAAAAAGATGAAGAATTATAAGATCTTTTTTGATTTCATTAATTTCTTTCAAAATCCAATCATCTTCCTTATTAATTATTCATTCAGGTTATTAGAAAATTTGAACGAATGGAAATCCCTAATAAAAAGCAGGAGCATCAGCAACAGCCTTTTAGCGTCCATCAGACCTTCTCCAAGATTTGTCAGACCTCACTTTCATGAGTGCCATGGAGCCAGCAGTTTCTGAATTTATCAAGTTCATCCCACCATCTTATTTTTTGCCAGCCACAGTTTATATATTATCACTGGGGATCCACTTGAGTTGTGATATCCAGTGGTTATTTGACATTCCTGCTATATGACCGGCCTGTTGCCTTTTGAGTTACCTTATGATATGATACCTCTCACTCCTGTTTTTCCTCTAATATATTGTGTTGTTTTATGATCTCCCCATGAGATGCTGAGCATGATTCTCTCATGTGCATATTGCATAGTTCTCAGTTTAGGGTCAATCTTTTGGTTAGGTTCCATGTTTCTGCTCCATAGGTGACTATCCGGAGGATGCACTGGTTGTATATCCTTCTTTTTAGGACTTTGAAGGTTGAGCTTGATGTAATGTGCAACAAACAAGTGAAAAGAAACTATTTAAACTCTTGAAGATATTGTGGATGTATCCTCCCGATAGTCACTTATGGAGCTGAAACAGGGAACCTAACCAAGAGACAGACCTGCAAAGGAGAGAATCATGAGGAACCGCACATAGAGACCCCAAGCAGTACAATATATCAGGGAGAAAACAGGAGTCTGAGACATCCAAGAATTCATTAGAAAACTAAAATGGCAATGGGCTGGTCATGTTGCAAGAATGGCAGACAACTAATGGACATAACTACTCATGACATAGATCCCCAGAGATCACTTGTGTAACCGAGGCCAGCAGAATACAAGATGAACTAGACAATTTCAGAAAGTATTGGCTCCGCAACACCCATGATAGAGAGGTGTGACAGAAGGTCTATGTCCAATGACGGATGTTAAAAGACTGATGATGATGATGATGCGCTATGAAATTATGGTTTTGTAGAATATATTCATAGATATGAAAGAACCAAAATATAATTAGCATACAACACACAGGATTCCATCAAATCCTTGGCTGAAATGACCAGTGACTACATGTTAAGAAAATTGTTTCTTCTTTTCTCAAGAAATCAGAAGCAGTTGAAGACATACAAAAAAATTTCATTATTCAACCATAATTTTCCGATTTCTGCTTTATATCAAAAACTTTACACCAAACTGACATCATACATTTTTTTTCAGTTTTCATGTTGGTCTGGCTGGTTGTGTGTATCATGTATACATGCCCCACCAATGGTGCAAGGGGGCTGGATATTTTAACATTTACTTTTAATTATGTCTAGAAAAATCGTTTTAGTTTTCTGAAAATTTAACCCCTGGTGTTTTTTTTGTTTTTCTTTAGGAGTGGAGGGTTCAATTATCAATGTAAGTTTATGTTTTTCTGCATTTACGGTTGATTTTTCAAAAATTGGACTTTTTTAGTGATACTACGAAAGACGAAAGACGAGAGAAATAATTTATCAACTGATCACCCCTAATTCCAATTTTTCCAATACATCACACTTATCACAGCATGCTGGCAAAAGATATCGGTCATCTTATGGTTTTCTATTGAGTGTCAAACCAGACATTATACTTTCCTTCAATTCAGCACAGTGAGTAAAGTAATAATAAATCTTTCTTTATTTCCTTCAGTCAATGAAGTTGGAAGAGTTGTATGTATTCAGTCATGTTTATGTCTAAATTTCCCTTCCCCTAAATTCTTTAAGTCAAGAACCAGCTATGCATTTATTTGTTGTTCATTCTCAAACTACTTTTATCTCCTTCCCTGCCTCCCAAAATTGACAAGACCCCCTGACCAACAACAATTTTACTGGCTCAATGACTTGACTGCCTTCACAAGCTTTTGACTTATTCTCAGCTCACTTTATCCAAAGAAAAAAAAAAACAACTTCCTTCAAGAAAAATTGTTTTGTCAGACAGGAATGTTTAAGGTTGGGTTAATTTGGCCAAATCGTAAAACCAGAATCTGTTGAGGAGGGTAACCATGGATTCAGTTTGTGATAGAGTTAGGAAGAATGAGGAGATACCGGAGAACAAGAAAAAAGTAAAAAAAAGAAAAAAAGTCGGTACTGAGTAAGTAGAAGTGTTTGTAGTAATGCAGAGATTAGGTTCTTTGATGCATTGATTAACTGTATTGATGTATGCCGTAATTTTCTGGAGTAGTTTTGATATACGTATGTGAATAATGAGGGTCTATATATTTTGAGAAAACCAGTTAACTGAGGTAATCATAATCACTAATGAATAAGCCAGTGGAAAGTGCTAAGAGAAGTTTGAGACAGGAGTCTGGAAACGGTCCTTAGTAGTGCTTTGACTGAATGGAAATTATTCATGGGGTTTTTGCCACCTATTTTAAAACAAAAATTCAAACAATAAGATTTGCTGCGGCAGGGTCAAACTCAACTCCAATTTCTATTTAGGCCAAAGATGATTTTTGTAACTGTTTGTGATAAATGAAAAATTATAAGAAATAAATATTTTCTGAATAAATTACTTTTATTAGAATGAAATAATCCTGTTCGTATCTGCATGATAAATATTAGTTAATACCTAAGAATTACAAATTTAGCTCCATCAGTAAGACAACATCCTGGCAGTCAGTAAGGTGTAAGAGATGAAATACAAACTACAAAACATACACTTTGATTGGCTTTAGAAATATGTTTACACCAGTATTGAAAGATTTCTTTCATTGCACACTATTGTTTGGTCTCAGTGTGACGTTGGGGTTTGTACTTGATTTCTTAATATTAGGCTTGGTTGAAGATAAACAACATCACATATAATCTTCTATGTCTGCTTTGTTCCGTTATTTCTTATTTTGTTCTCTTTCCCTGCAGTGTGGAAAAAATACAGATTTGCAGAGATACATGGAACCAAAAGATACAATAGTTTTCAGTACAAGTTGTGAAACTACTCGATATGACATGGTCATCCATCGCCAAAACTTGTTCAGTGAAACATTGTTAAAAATGTTTCCGGTTGTGGAATCATTTTCAAGTGCAATGGTTCTTGTACTCCTCCAGGCAGGTCTTCAATGTCCATTATGAGATAGAATTCATGCTCTGAAATGGAATAGAATTTCTCCTGCACCTAAGGATTTTGAAATTACCCTGACTGGTCCAAACAATATGATTAAAGAGCTAGAAATCACACTGAAAATATTTCTTTGAACTTGGTATTACATGAAGGAATAATACAGAAGAATACAAAAATTATTGTTCAACTCTACGATTTATGTGAATAAACTGTATTGAATCAATTCCAAAGGGATTCAGAGAGTAAAAAATGCCAAAATGGTTGCTTGCATGATATTAACTTATTTTTTTTGGTGGGGGGGAATTTGGAATTCAATTATTTATAAAAAATTGTTATCAGAATAAAAAAAAACTATTGAGAATTACAGCGTTATACAAAACAGGACAGTAAAGTTAATACTGAATCGGCATATTTGAAATCCTAATTTCCTGTTAGTAATCTTCAACTTTGTTCATCCAATCCCATAAATATTTGGGAGAAGAAGATAAAAATAATTGGCTTTTGTCAAAAAATGTATGCAATCAGCAAATTCTCAACAGAAAATAATCAAACAGTCACTCAATAGGAACCGTCACAGGACTGACGACTTTTGTTTAAATTTCCACCTCTCTAACTTCATTGGTATGGTCTATATATATATATATATATATATATATATATATATATATGTATATATATATATATATATATATATATATATATAGCCAGTAAATCAGCCAGACCAACTTAAAAACTGAAGATGTTGAAAGTTTTGGTTGACAGTTTCTTACATGTTAAGTTTGATAACTTTAGTCAAGCCGTTTATTTACAGGGTTGTGAATAGGGTTCTCAACCTTTTTGACGTCACTGCCTACTTTCACATGGGAAATTTTTCCACCACCCACCTGTATAGTAAATATTCAAAAGGATACTAAAATATTTCTAACTCTTAAAAAAAAAAAATAATAATGGAGAACTTTCGCTGTTCCTTTGATGAAAGTACTGTAGAGCAGTAACATCAAAAGTTTGGTACCCTCATACCGTCTTTAGATATTATCAATACGATCCCTGTGGCAGGTGCAAACACATCGGGTTTACATGATACGCAATACCTCAGTGTTGCTTGATAAATCAAAAATAGAAGATATTGCTGTTGACACATTTTTTATTATCTATCACTGACTTTAATTATCAAAATCCTATACTGCCCAGCAAAATTTTAAAACACCCACCATTTTCTGCACTGTTACTCACTGGCCACCCAAGAGTTGAAATCGACCATTGGTAGGCGATATTACCCAGGTTGAGAAACCCTGATCTATACAATAAATCTCCCAAGAGTGAATGGTAGATTCATGTTGGAAGGAAGGTTAAAATCTAAGAATTAGTTTTTTAGAAATGGTCGACCTAAATTGTCAACAAAGGTTTCTTCAGTTTTTAAGCTAGCCAGTCTGGTTGGTTAGCTATGTATGTAGATATGAGTATGTCACATGTACAGGCTGTACCAATGGATTTGAAATTTTAAAAAAAATTTTTTTTCATTACAGTATGCCGTGTTGGTGGTTATTAATTAAAAAAATTGGAAAAAAAAAGCTGTTCTCTCTAGACATAAGGAGTAGATATTTAAATTTTCAGCCCTCCAACTTCATTGGTACAGCCTGTATAATTGATATACATAGATAGCCATCCAGCCAGCAAGACCAACTAAAAAACTGAAGAAACCTACGTTGATGCTGACTATGTTGGTTCTGACATTTTGGTTGACATTTCTAAAAATTTATTTTCATTTATGCGACCAAATGAGAACTTATGGTAACTCTTTACAATTGTCAAAGACTGAACTAGTTTGAATCAAAGCAAATTTTTGTCACTGCAAGAACTTTTTTTCATTAAACAATCTAATTAAAATGGAAATTATAAACCCAAGATTTCTTCCCATTACATTACAGGCCCCCATCTTCCATATCTATTATTATGTACTGGTAATTATTTCAAAATTCAAAAAATTCTCAAATCTGAAACACATCTGGTCCCAAGCATTTTGGATACAGGGTACTCAAACTTTACTGAATCCCACTCACCTTTTGACTCTTCTCAATACACTTAAGTTTTCCTCAAATGTTTGAGCTCTAAATGTATCAAAGGTTTTATAAGTACAACTTAATTGATTCCTTTAGAGAAAGAACAAGTGCTTCAGTATGAAATCAGAGTTCTCATCAAAAAAATACCAAATAGAAAATGATATGTTCAATTAATGTGGTATTTTGAAAGCAACTTCAGATCTTTTGGTCTTCAGTCCTCTTCTTCACGATTTGGTCTTAACCCTCCAGGCACCACCATTGCCAAATAGCGACCACATACATCCATTAAGTCAGTAGATGATATGTATGAAAATAAAGCCAAAACCTTTTATACATATGTTTAATAGGTAGTGCACATATGTTGGTATAATTCTGAAGTAAAATAATGTTATTGTTTTTGCTGTAATTTTTAAGTAAAAATTGAGGGGCTCTTTGTGAAATGGTAAGAAAATTGAACTAAAAATTCTGAAATTCAAGATGGCTGCCACCTGATGACATCATTTAATAATATGTTTTTCCAATATAAACCTTGTGCCATACTGATTATTTTTTTTCTTTATAGCAACCCTCTATCATGAATCGTTCTCTCTCTATAGCCCTTCAAAGAACATTAATCAAATTTATGAAATTGTCCTCAAAAACTTGGTATTTAAAGGATTAAACCACTGGTCCTTGTTCCTATTTGTAGAAAGAATATATACATTTTGTGGCCATAAGATTTTTTTTGTAGTAACTGTAAAACAAAAGGACTAAAAAGGATTATGATTAGGATAAGAATTTTCCTTTTTAACACAAATATGTGAAATTTTATCAGAAACCAAAAATCAGTTAATAAGCTCTTACAGTTTACATTTCAATTAATTCCTTCATAATGTTACCAGAAATATCTGAAATATATAAATGAGAGGTGTCTGTGCATTTGTATGTTTGTCTGTGGTGCAATAAAAACTAAACATCGATGCAGCTGAACAAAATTTGGCCTGCCTATTTGGTGGACCTGAGGGTGGGGGATGATGGTTTAAAACAATATGTTTTGAGAAAAATATCTTCTTTTAGAGGTTTTAGAAAGGGCTTCTATTTACAATGTAATGCCACAGTGGAACCCATTTGCAGCCCATATATATATATATATATATTATATATATATATATATATCTTCTAATTTTTATTATGCTTATATAGAATACTTGAGGGGTAAAAAGTGGAGGGAAACCCACACTTTTTCCTAAATTATAATTAAACTGAAAAGTTTTTGGAAAAAAAGCATTTTTAAATGTTTTAGATGGGGGCTCTATTCATAATGTAACTATGACGCAAAACTGGACCCCTACTTTCCGTTCAATATATATTTCTCTCATGCAACAGAATGTCCCTAGCAGAAGGGATACCATTTTTTGTTCACAAAGCAAAGCTCCTGATGGTGGACTCATGTTCTACAACAAACTTATAACCTCTAAAGGTACAAACACACACACACACACTACTGAAGATGGGAATACTTCCCGAAACATGTCTAGACAATTAATGAAAACATTTACAGATAAATAAACCTAACTTCCATACACTTTCATTCCTGAGTCTGTCTCACTCTCTCTCTCTCTCTCTATATATATATATATATAAAAAAAATAAGAAGTGGATTTGCAAATCCACTGCCGAATTCACTTCCTATTATATTTCCAGCTCTACTCTAAAACAATTTGACTCTCGGAGTATAAAGTTGAATGTATTGACCACTCTATGAAATAAATCCATCACACATGGCTTTATATTATGCTATATTGCTAACCTGATCTGTACCATGTGTACTATATATATATATATATATATATATATATATATATACTAGCCATGGTATTCAGTTAGTATCAGTATGTTTCACCATCTGTTTGTCTGTCTTGCAAAAGGAACCACCAAAACATGGGTGCAACCCAACTGAATTGCATAAACCTCTTATGAAGTAAAAAGTTTTCGAGAAAATTTTTTGAAGGATTTCTGGAGGAAGGGGGTTCTATTTACAATGTAACTACAGTACTAAACTAGATCCACATGTTCCATGTTTTATACATCATTTTCATATAATTTTTATTATAATTACAATATAATTCTTTAAGGGGTCAAAAATGAAGGGAAACTTTTTTTCGTTCTGCCCCTCTTATGGGATTGAAAAAAATCTAAAAATAAAGGGAAACTTTTCTCCTTCTATTGAGGGGTCAACAGTGAAGGGAAACCTTTTTTTCACTGATCCTAAAGCTTCAGTCCTTTTTTTACTCCTTAAATATTTAACTTAGCATCGACGTGTACTTCAGCTAGTTATGCATATAATAATCCACAAAATCAACAATAGTTATATTTATAAAGCTCCATTTCAGATTTACTTCATATGCCAGACACCTCATACGATTGATTCCATGACATCATTTCCCTGAAGGATTTAATGTTCAGTTGGTTTAATTTCCTTTGGAGATTGGTAAGATCCCTCCAGGGGATTTCCTCCAAGTTTAATTAAAAAAAAATCTTTTTTGCAAAATGTTCCGCAGATTACTAGTTTCCGAATTCTGCTTGTAGGCATGTGAACATCTTTACTTCATTGAATGCCTACTTTATCTTCTGCTTCATCCAATTGAAAATTGCTTTATGACGGAAAGTAAGACTTGTGCTTCTAAAAAGGTTTTCTTTTCATGTTTTTGCTATTGTTGTCATTATCCATTCTATTTTTGCCTTATACTTCAGGGATTTTTTTTTTCTTTTCAGGAAAAATATTTGGCTCTTTTTTTTATAATGAAATTTCTTCAATGTTCTTTTCTTCAAAAACACAATAATACATTTCTTGATTATTGAAACTACTGGCATAGAACTTGTCAAAAATGATGGGTAACATTTCTGCTGTCTTATGGTAACAAACCAACCATTAAACAAAATTTGGGCCTTTTGGTAATTTCAAACCGAAAGTTATTGAGCAAAAGCTGGAATCATATCACTTTTAGTGTTTGGGCTTTAGTTTATGTGTTTTCAAATTTGCATCGATAAGAGGATGAATATATATAACTGATTTTTTGTCACAAAAAGTAGGGGTCACATTATATGATAGTGATCTACAATTTCTGGTGACATTTTTTTTTTCAAATTAGGCCATCTGACTGGTAACTTTCGCTGCTTTGTTATCCGATTCCCTCTACCTGACTGACTAGAAATACTCCGGGCTTGAAATCCTGATTCATTTTATTTTTATGATGGTAACTCAGTTCACTAGGGGCATTTGAAATTGGGATCACGAGAGTGTTTCTTAATTTCATAGATCGGTTTGGAATAGCCTGACAGGCAAACATACATCTGCTCAAAAAAAAAAAGAAAAAAAAAGACTATGGTGTCTATATGCTTAGATAGTGTATTCCTCAGTTATCAAAAACTTACTGGAAGATTCCCAAATTTATAAACAAATACTCAAAGGAAGATAAAAGTAAATACAAATACCTTTATAAAACAAAATTTCCATCATATCCATTAAGTACTTGAGTAATTTATATCCTATTTCATGTTTCTGTCTTGTAACTAATTGCTTCATGTTTCAAGTTGTGTCTTTCCACACCCAGTCTTTAAATAAACGAGTGGCTGTTGCCAAAATAGTGAATTACAGTAGTGGTTCACTATAACCCTAGAATTCAATTTTTTTTCTCTTTTGATCTTTAAAGTGGTTGCTGGATTCAAGGGGTTTACTGGATTAAAGGAGTTACTGGATTAACAGGGCCACAACATTAGAGTTAATGTCTTCAGGACCACAGTTGGCTTGAATCAAACCAGCATGAAAGCAAAAGAAAGACTTGAAGACTGGATTTACATAATGAAAGCCAAGCCAGAAGAGAAAATCATGTAAAGAAAGTTATACGATAGAAGGGGGGAAAAAATGGTTTCTGGGTTAATAGTGAAGTGTTTATATGATTCACAACTTCTTCACTTTCAAGAATGTTTAACATTTTCTCTTTTTTTCTCTTGAGTTTGGAACATACAGGAATACCTTGAAAATCTTTGGAATGAATTAGCCACTAAAATCAAGATATACCTTTATTTAATCACTAGTTTCAGCATATGATATTTAAGCCTTATCAACTTCATAGACTTCAATAATCTTATTTTATACTGAGCAACAGAAAGTAACAAACCATTCAATAACATTTCTCTTTAAATCATTTTTAATAAAAGAGAGAATACATACAGATTTGGCCCTTTGCGTTCCTGGCATCCCAAGCAAACTGAACTCCAGCACTCCTTAAAGCGATGATATTGAAACTGGCATCTATGGACCACTAGGGGGTCTGTCAAATAATTATTGGGAGTCTACAGTGCTGTTCCCTTAAAGAATCTTGTGGCAGAGAAACAATTCATTCATCCCAAAGCTATCAAAAGGCATAATTGTTTTACAAAGACCTGCTGCACTGTGTATTAAAATTCAAATAAATGTAATCATTTTTGAATGAATATGATTTTAAAAGTTCGAGAATTTTCTTTTACTGTAGCTCATTAATAAGTCAGAAAACTAGATACTGAAAATAATGGTCTTCCAGAGAATTTCTCTCATTGAAGGGGAACTTGAGTTTTCCAAGTTTTGAAACCACTACTTTAATGTATAGTATTATTTATTCACTCATGTTTTACAATGAAAAAAATGAAAATTTAGTAATATAGGTAAGAAACTGTACTACAATACACTGATTGATACTAATTTAACAATAATTTAAATTACAATGCATTAATTAAATGAGCTTTTTATTGGTTTGGAGAATTTTTTTTACTCATTGTTTCTATTAGTTTCACCACAACAGAAAATATTCAACTGCCAGATATTCCTGAAAAATCTGACTTCACATCAGGGAATTTTCTTATTTTGAGCCTTAGAAACTGTCAACCTAAACTGTCATGAAAACTGTCAACATGAGTTTTTTTTTCTGCTTTGGCTTGCTATTTGTGTATGTATGTATGTATGTATGTATCACACATACAGGCTGGACCAATGAAGCTAGAGTGTTTCGAATTTCAACATTTACTCCTTATGTCTACAAAAAAACATATTTTTGTTTTTGGAAAATCCATTCCCTAAATATGTTTTAAGGGGTACGGGTTTATTTGCAATGCGAGATAATGCTAAATCTATTCCTTAGTTTGTGTCTTGCAGACTTTTTTAGAGATTACTGCTCAACAGATGGCAGGAGAATTTTTTTAACTGATCACCCCCAACATGGCATGCTGCCAACAGAACTTGGTCATTTGACGATTTCTACTCAGTGACTAACCAGACCTGTTTATTTTATACAGTTTCCCCGTATTCCCTGAATACATGTATTATTATAGGTATTGTAAATAAGTAGTGATGGCAGTTTAGATAGCAGATAGGTCAAATATCACAACTGTTGCTAATAAATCCAATCTTACGAGGGAATGAATGTAGGGAACTTTTAAGAAACCCTGACTTTTGTCATGAGAATAAACTCAAAGAACTTGGCTCAATGTACATGAGCCAACAGGATTCAGAGATAAACAGGAAAACCATTAGAAAAACTACATGCTGATGGGCAAGCTATGTTTTAATAGTGTCACACAATCAATGGAGATCATGATTCACAATGTGGATTCCCAGAGATTGTATACAAAATTGTAGCCAGCAATAAGTAGATGGCATGATGATTTAGACAAATTCAGAGGATGCTGGCTCCAGGTCACCAACAATCCAGAGGTCTGGCAAAAGCATTCAGCCTGCTTAGAATTTTTCCTACCTTGTTAAAATCTATAATCTATAAAGATCTTACTCGAAATAGTCCAAATTGTTGAAGTGAAATTTTCGAAGAATCTTTTATGAAAACTTTTAAAGAATAAAAAACTGAAAAAGCATTCAACCTGTTGGCTACAAATCTCTTAAATGAGATCAGATGCAACCAATAAACTTCACAAATCATATTATTAGTTGAATAAAGTCAATAGGTGTGCAATCTGAGAGTCACACAATCTCAGTATGTTTCCACCTGCTTTAAAAAGCTCAAAAGTCTGCAACACTACAAGGCAGTAGACAGCACCAAGCAAGTGTGATCACAAAGACTAAAGAAATCCCAAAAAAGGTTGGGAACAAATTTATGGAAAAGCATAAATCAGCGTTGGGTAATAGAAAATAATCCCCAAAATTGAATATCCTGTTAAGCAATAGTAAATCCATTGTTACAAAATGGAAAGACTACGCCATCACAACCAACCGGCCTCTCACCAAAACCCACAGACCCAGCAAAGAGGGTATTAATTAGAGACGCAACAAAGAGACCAAAGATAACACTAAAGGAGCTAGAAAGTTCCACAGTGGAGATTGGAGTACCAGTCCATAGGTTGGGTTTTTCGTTGGGTTTTTGAATTTGCAGCAATAAGAGGATTAATAAACATAGCTGATTTTTAGCTACAAAAAATCGGAGGTCTCATTATAATGGAAGTGATCCATGATTTCAGGAGACATTTTTTCTTCTTTCCATATTAGACCATCTGGCTTGCAACTTTTACTGCTTTGTTATCCAATTCCCTCTACATATTCTGACTGACTGGAAATATTCCGGGCTTGAAATCCTGATTCATTTCATTTTCTCTAATGGTAACTAAGTTTACTAGGGGCTATATCAGGCAATCGACATTGCAGTTATGGTAATGTTTCTCAATTCTATATATCCTTTTGGAATAGCCTGATAGGCAAGCATACATTATAGTTGAACTTCAGTTACATGCAAAAGTAATCAACCCACTTGGCATTCTCCCAATTCAGTTGTATGACAACCCGTAATGAAAATTGATTTTTTAAAAAATTTTATGTCATGGACCAACAAGATCCAATCAGAAAATGATAAAGACCTTTGCTTTGAATAATCTGGTCAATGCACTTGATGTTTCAAAAATGTGTTTAAAAATGCAATATGAAAGAAATGACATTTGCTCACGTATCATCATCATCATCAGTCTTTTAACGTCCATCGTTGGACCTAGACCTTCCCTAGGATTCGCCACAATTCTCTATCATGGGCGTCGTGGAGCCAGTACATTCTGAATCTGTCTAGCTTGTCTCTCCATCTTGTTCTCTGCCAGCCTCGGTTGCACATGTGATCTCTGGGGATCTGTATTGTGAGTTGTGATGTCCAACGGTTGTCTTCTATTCTTGCAACATTGCTGGCCCGATACCATTTGAGCTTTTTAATGGATTCTATGATGTCTCTGACTCCTGTCACCTTGCGGATGTATTGTGCTATCTTGTGGTCTCTCCACGTGAGGTTGAGCATAATTCTTTCATGTGCAAGTTTAAAAAAAACAGTTATATGATGTTGTCACCCAACATATTTATTTCATGGTTTGAAGGAACCTAGCCTACTGGATTTTGTGCCATTTTGCCCTCATGTATAAACATTCTCTAGGGGTCCTATTTTAGGGTTTGATTTATGGGTAGAGAATGCCAAGGTGAAGTTTTCAGGTCATTTTTAGAACCGAAAGGAAAAAGGAGATGATATACAAGGTCTCTGTTAATTTATCGTATTTTTCTATTTACAAACAGCAAATAGGTATTTTGAAGAGAAAAAAAATTATGATTCATAAAGCAAGACTGAAAGTCAGACCATAGATATACTAGTTATTTTCTTGTGTGAAGATCAAGTAAAGGCAGCACTGCCAACTTTATTTTCGTATTTACACAAGCTAAGTCAAAAAACATTTTAAAACACTTAGGAATATCTAGATTCTCCAGATATATATACATGAAATATAGGGAATATATTATATACTATCAATGAATTGAATGTGACTTTGATCTTCAAGATTCATTGTATTAAAATATTATTTATTGTGTTTTAATTAGATGCAAATGATATTTATTCTACTAAAAATCATCTAAACAGAGCAATTTCTGACATCTAAACACAACAAAAACCCTCTAGATTTAGATGAAAAGCATCTGAATTGACAACACTGAGCAAGGGAGGTAACTCACTGTATCTTATCTGTTAATGATAATAATCAATGCTAGAGATGTTTGTGCATCTGGAAAAATAATTCTAAACTCAGAAGTATCAGAAAAAAAAAATTGGGGTCCCAAAAGTTGAGGAAAACACCCAAACCTACTGGACTTTATCTCTGTGTCCGATTCAAACAAATTGTGATGGACAATGAAAAGGAGATATTTTATAAAACGAGAGTCAGGTCTGGCTAGTCATGCAATTGAAATGGTCGCATGACCAACATCTTTTGGCAGCATGTTGTGATGGAGGTGATCAATTAAAAAATTGGAGAATGGCGTTATCAATTAATAAGTTACTTCTTGCGCATTTTGTTGGGTGGTGATCACTATAGCAAGAACTTACATCACAGATTAAAACCCTACTAAAAACCTAAAATTTAAAAAAAAAAATCAATTTTTGAATTTAATGAGGAGTAAAAATTTCCTGCCCTCTAGCTCCATTTGTTCTGCCCATACGCATGATACATACATACATAGCTAGCCAGCTAGACCAACTTGAAAACTGATGAAACTTATGTTGACAGTTTTGGTTGATGGTTTCTAGTTGTGGGACAAGCAAACTGAAACACTACAAACTGTGCCAAACCTTATGCAAAGAAACTGATATGTATATAGTCAGATTGGGAGATGGTTCAGTACTATAAGCTTTTTCTGGAGAAACAAATGATTGAATCAAACAAGTACTGCTCCCAGTCAGACTAATTGAAGGTAACAGTTTGGGGAAATATCAGTTAAGAGAAAGGGTGTAATATTCCATCAGATTCCATGACTTTTGGAACATCTTGTGCATACACACAGACACATATATACATGAAAGGTCACTGCTCTGTTTCTATAGACCATGGAAAGACACTGGAGTGTCCCCTTCACAAGATCCTAGGATGCCTAGTCAACAGAACCCTTGTCTTGGTCTTGCTGATCTAGTCCAGAGGAAAGGAGGAGCTCCTAGTTGGATGTCAAATTGGATGTCAAATGACTTTAAGGTGGCTTTGCTTCCTGTTTTGGAATCAAATTTTTCCTTATCTTCGACTGGTTGCTCTCCTAAGGCTAGAGAACTCAATCTAGTTCATCTATAGTTAAGGCCGGGAAAGGAAAGGGACACATGCCTTTCCCATAGGCATTAGTGCGAAATTAACTTATTATAGCCTCAAGTAGAGTTTGAACTTGGGTTGCTGATCCCATTGTCTGTGCCATTAGTGTTATACCAATCACACTTCCTTTCAAACATAATTAAGAAAACCATTTTCAAGGTAAAATGAAATATTGAATTTATTTTAAATTTTATAGTTTTTTCCATCAATTACAATAATTTATTCGTGTCAGGTAATTATCTTTGAATTCTGTGAATAAGGGTATAGTTTTGAATAAACATTTTTGTTTGCCGATGATAAGTTAGTGAAGGCCTCGGATATTTCGAAAGCTGATTCTTCTGAACAGTTGCCTCAAGGCATGCCAAAAAGGAACGTTTGGGGGGAGAGGTTATTTTTATGAACTTCCTGAAAAATAAGTCATCTATGAAAATTACATGCCAGCTGTCCTCCACTTACTCAGGTCATTGAGGGCATAATGAAGGGACGGAGATGGGAGGTATTTAGAGCAGGGTTGCCAAATTAGCCATTTTCAGAGACAGCCTTAGCTATAAATAACAAACCATACTTGGCAACACTGATTAAGCGGGCACTTGTTTGTATATCTAATCAAGGAGGCTCAGTTTATGTTTTGGGAAACAACCCTCTCCTTAGATTTTTTTGAGAATTTATAGCTCTAAAACAACAGGTTTGGTTAGTTACTGAATAGAAATGACCTATGACTTTTGGCAGAATGCCATGTTGGGGATGGTAAATAAAAAAGATTGGAAAAAGGAGTCATCAAGGGATTAAGTTATTTCATTCGCCTTTTGTCATCTTGTGATCACTAAAAGTAAGTCTGAATTTTCAAGAACGAACCTGAATGTTGCCTAACACAAACTAAGGGACCAATTTAGTGTAAAAACATATTGTAAATAAAACCCCCTCCAACCATCACTAAAAATCTATGCAAGGAAGAGATTGAAAAAAAAAATTTTTTTCTTAGACATAATAAGCATGTACTCAAGTCTTTAGCATTTTTTAGAACAGGCCTGGTTATTCACACAATAGAAAGATCATGTGACCAACATCTTTTGGCATGTCGTTTTAGGGATGATCAATTAAAAATTTGAAAAAAGAGATGATAAATTATTTCTCTCCTCTTTTGGAAAAGTGATCACAAAAAGTCTGAATTTAAAAAAAAAAACAAAAAAAAACGAACATGAATGTTGCCAGATTCAAACTAAGGGACTATTTTTGCATACACAGACATTGTAAATCGAACCTCTCTCTAAAAACTTATTTAGGAGGGAATTTCCAAAAAACAAAAAAGAAATGTTTTTCGTAGACATAATATGTTGGAAATTTCAGCTTCATTGGTGTGATACAAAGCCAGACATACAGACTAACTTGAAAACTGAAGTAACCTTTGCTGAAAGTTTTGGTGACAATTTTGGTTGACGGTCTCTAACATAATCAAACTATTTATTTGAAAAATCTTTTGTCTACATCAGTTTAGATTCAATAGATTCATTAGTGAAAACCAGATAAACATTTTTTGATCTTTCAGATGTGTTGAAATGCACACACAAACATTCAACTACACATACAGACATGTCTACAAAATTGAATTTATATAATGTTATCATGTTTGTGTAAATGAGTATGTGTGAGGGGTTGTTGCAAAATCTTCCAGCACCAGCTTTAACGCAATGTTAACAAAATCTTAGAAGTGCTTTTAATGTTTGCTCAGCTTTTCATTTCTGTAGAGAAAATGATGATTGAAGAATCAAATCCATTAAAGGTGGTAAAGAGTTCTATTTATATGTGTTTGTTTTATGTGTGTGTTAGTGTGTTCCAGTGCTCCTGGCCACACTGTTTTGTCTACAGACTTGAAAATTAGCTGCAGTAAACCTTTGATTCTTTGAAAAAAAGGTTTTTTGACCTATTCGGGGGACCTTATTCTGATGGGTTCATTAATAACATCTAGATACTCCAGAATCTACATGTTTCTAGATGATTTCTTTTATTCTGTTTTAAATGTTTCCCTGTGGAAAACGCCAGTGATGTCATTGACAGAATTTATTCTCACCATATTCTTTGACAGAATTTTTTCACATGGTTTCAAATTTTGACGTCATAGTTGTTCAATTATTGACTGTGAGGGCAAGTTAAGTAATGTCAGCGATATTATAAATAGAACTTATTCTAACCATGATTATTCTTTGATGGAATCTTCTTACATAACTTCAAATTTTGACGCTACAGTTGTTCAATTATTGACTCTGAGGTTGAGTTTTACTTCATTTGTGTAAAAAGTATGGGTGAATCCATAGGCAACACTTTTTTTACTTTTTATGCTTAATCTGGAAAAAATGAGCTGTTACTTAGGCAATAGATCCTCACTGAAGCTTATATTAATGATGTTGTAAGTGTTTCAGGAATGGTTTGCAGAGTTTAAAAGAGGAGATTCTGAGATTCTAAAACAAAGACAATCTACTGATGGAAAGATTTCTTGGTATTAGGTGGGATTGAAAAGAAATTTCTTCAGTATGAACTACTGACACATTGAGAAGTTGTTAATGTGCAATCTTGTAGTGAGTAATATAAGTTTACGAACATAGGCACACACATATATATATGTGCGTGTGTGTGTGTGTGTATGTGTGTGTATGTATTTGGTCATAAAATGTGCTTGTATAGTTTTTCTTTTGTCTTTTCTTTATGATCTTACATCTCATTTTTCTTTTCTTTTTCGTCACCTCTAGAGAGACCATTATGGAAACAAGACCTTTTTTTAAAAATCTCTTTAATGCTATCCCTGTCATTGTTACTTAGAAGTGTTTTCTTATCTTTTTTCTATTATGTAATAAGTTATTAACCTAGCCTTTGTAAAAAATTTTTACCATTGATGGCAAATTGATACTTACACACACATACACACACATATATATATATATATATATATATATATATATATATAGAGAGAGAGAGAGAGAGAGAGAGAGAGAGGAAGAGGAGAGAGCAGTAAACAAAGAATTATAAACATATACGCAAATGTACTAAAGGCAGACAGCAATTACATTTTAAAAAATTGGACTATGTTAAGATTCTCATTTATTGATTCAGAGTCATTCTAGATTCATGTATAAATATTTGTTTTAGAAGGTATCAAAATGTCAACATAAGTTTCTCCAGTTTTCAAGTTCGGCTGGCTGGCTGGCTATGTATGTATCATGTATGCAAGCTGCACTGATGGAGCTTGAGTGTTGAAAATTCCAACTCCTTGAAGCGTAGAAAAAAAATATTCTGTTTTTTTTGAGAAAATTAGGTTTTTAGTGAGGTTTCAATTTGCAAAATAAGTTTCAGCTGAATTGGTCCCTTAGTTCATGTCTGGAAGCGTTCATGGTTGCTTTTTTTTCGAAATTTAGCCTTTTTTGGTGATCACCTCAAATATGACATGCAACCTAAAGATGATAGTCACATGACGGTTTCTGTTGAGTGACTAACCAGGCTTGTTCTAAATAATGTTGGAGATTTTCGTAAGTGTTTATAACCATATGTAAGTAATTATATTTTCAAAAGTACCAGAAAACTTTTAAACAAGATGAAGTGAACAACATGTCACTGAGGTCAAAATGATTTAGATGGACTTGGAATTGATGTGAGAAAAAAAAAAAAGAACTATTTTGTTCTTGTCGTATAAACATTTGTTAAACTTTCATTGCTTTTATTAGTTTTGCAAGAAATCTCCAGAAAGAATTTTCACTAACCACTTTTGACATGTTCAATCATTCACAGTGCCTTCTTCATAAACTTCATTGCAATTTTTTTTTGTTAGAATTTACCTTTGAACATTTTTTCTTAAATAAAAAAAATCATAATTTGCCAAAAATGTTTCTCTTTTTTTTCTTCAATTTGCAAGGTTGAAATTGATGCACAAAAATATGTCAGTTTTGACAAAAAAGAAAAATGCATGCTGATATAAGAGATGTCACTATAAAATAAAAAAATAAACTTTTTGATTTGAATTCATTAAAACTAAACTTTCCATGCTATCTAACAACCTCCCCCACCCCATCCTGAACTTTTTAGGTCTGAGTTCTTCAAATTTTTTGCTTTGGTCACTCATTACCTATTTTTTGTTAGCCAAGCTAAATATATAATGTCATCCCAGAAATTCAACTGACTCAGGAAAGCCACTCTGAAAAGATACAGGTATACTTTGAATGATGCAAATGATTCCTTCTAAAATTTCCTGTACTCTTCAAAACCATTCAGTTCAAAGTCTTATTATCACTTAATGTGTTTTTTCATCTTATACTTATAGTCACATCAATTTGTACAGCAATGCCATAACCTTATTGAATTGAAACATACACAAATCAAAACCACACTATTCAATGTATTGCTGTATACAAAATTGTTCTCAACTCGCCTTCACAGTCAATAATTGAATAACCATAGCGTGGAAATTTGAAGTCATGTAAAAAAAAAATTCCATCGAAGAATAAACATGGTCAGAATAAGTTCTATCTATGACATCACTGGCGTTTTCCCCTGGGAAACATCTACAAAAGAATTAATAAAGAGACATCAAGAAACATCAAGATTCTGGGGAATCTAGTTGTTATCAATAAACCTGTTATATGAAGCACTGAAAAGGTGAAAAAGAGCTTTTTTTTTCCAAAAATCAATAAAAGCATTTTCAGGAAGGCTTTAGTGGGGTACTGATGGCAATTTTCAAGAAAAAGAAAATGGCCGGAAGATACAAACATGCAAATATATGCACATATAAAAAGGGAGAGAACCCAGTTGTTCATTTTCGCAACACACCTAAAGATTATCAACAACATTACCACAGTTTGGAAAGCTCTAGGTTAGGCTCTGTTGCTGGAATTGATTTGAGATCGATAGATATGCATACATATTTTCATCTCAATTATGTCCACTTAATTTGATTGAAGAAACACGTTCTTCAGCATCACATTCTCTTACTTATACCAAGGCTGGTATAAGGGCAAGTTTTTGGGGAGATTGTTATGCATCAGTTACTTGATTGGTACATGCTTACAATTGTGAACAGACCATCGCATCTTTGAAGTTCATGTGCTCCACAATGATATGAATATCACAATTCAAATCTTCAAACGACTTTGTCAATATGAGAGACTGTACTGGGGGAAAAGAAAAAAAAAAAAAAGAATTGTTTTATTTGGATTTGTTGGCATCAATACAAAGATATTTATCCCGTTATCTCCGTATTTGTAATTGCAATGAATCGGTAAACGTGCCAAGAACAACACATTTATATTCATTACTTGTTTTCTTGCACTCCATTTTCCCCTACCCCCCTCCTCTTCTGGCTTTGATGAAGAACCGGACTGAATTTGGGGTACTGCGTTAAAACTTTCATAGTTTATTCAATTATTATAAATTTGTCCAACAAACTTTGCTTTGTTAGTTTGGTGAATTAAATTTGATGTGTTTCTTCATCAAAGTAATATTTATGTATACGTGTGCTGATGTAGTTGGCGTAGCATTAATGCCGCAGACAATGGAATTGGCAACCAGGGTTCAAACTCTAATAGTGGCCATTTATGTTCACTGCACCAATGCCCTTGGGGAAGGCATGAATCCATCTCTTCTACCCACCCCAGCTCACGGGGAAAATTGCAGGGCTGATTGGGTTCTCTAGCTTTAGGATGGCAACCAGAGGAGGATAACACTGATTCCAAAGCAAGAAAAGGAGCCCCCTTAAGACACTTAGACACCTGATTTGATGTCCTTGTGGCAGCTATTAAGCTGATGCCTGGACTAAGGGCTGAGAGGAGGATCCTGACGACTGGGCAACCTAGATCTCCAAAGGCTCCGTCCAGGCATGCGCCCTGGAGGGGACACTCCAGTATTGTTCTTATGTCTGTACTGTTAAAATGGACACCATTCATTCGTCTACATGGGTGTACTTTGCCTAGTGTACATACATGGTGTGAATGTATTTAAAGTTTATATGCATGTATTTGTGATAATATTTGCTTTTGGTCATATGTATCAACAAGTTTATGTGTTTCTTGGAATTTTTGAGATGAGGTATTATTATTATTTCCATTAATATTCGGACCATCCTCATCTTTGTTGTTTTTCATTGTATGAAAAACAACAAAGATGAGGATGGTCCGAATATTAATGGAAATAAGTTTATGTGTTATAATGTTAAAGCATACAGATATATATGAGTGAGTATACATCAGTGTGTATTAGGAAGTGTTGATAATTAATGCATCATAGATTTTACAGGTACATAAATGTACTGACCAGGGCCGATAATGTGTTGGTCATGTGTCTGAGACAGCAGGAATTTCCAAATACAAGGAAAAAAATGGAAGAATGAGAATTAAACTGGATATAAAACAGTCAAAATAAGAAAATTCCATGGATCAGATTTTTCAAGAATATCTGACGGTTAAATGCTGTCTATACAACCAAAAGTCACCAGGGACCTTAGTATTGACTGAAGTATTTCAAGGACACTGGTTTCAATGGGAATCAACTTCTTGATTTATCTTGGATGCTATCCACTTCCAATCCCTCCCAGGGTTGCCATATTTGGCTATTAAAGAAGATGATCCCAGCTTCATTTTGGAGGCTTACCCAACATAAACATTGGAATATTGTTGAATTTGAAACTTGATCCATTTTTGGAGACGTTCAAAACCAGTGTGTTTGAGTAGGACCTGCATGATTTCAAAATTCAACACCATTCCAATGCCTGAGTTGCGTAATTCTCCACAATAGAGCTTGGATAATCTCCCTTTGTAGCCAAATCTAAATTAGAAACTGTCAATCAATGTTGCCACTAAAAATGTCAGTATTGATTGATTCAGTTTTCAAATCAGTTTGGCTGCTTGCCTGACTCTGTATGTATATATTACCCATGTAGGCTGCACCAATGAAGTGAGGGCACTGAAAATTGAAATATTCTGTCTGACCCCGCCCCCTTCCTGAAAAAAGTTTTTAGTAAGGATTTTCAATTCAAAATGAAAGTTTATGCTTAACTGGTCCTCCCATTTGCTTTGGGCAGTGCATAGGCTGATTTTTTAAAAATTCTGACTTTTTCAGTAACCACTGCCCCACAAAAGCTGCTTATTCATCGATCAGCCTTTATTTTCAATTTTTGATTGGTCACTCCAAACAAGGCATGCTGCCAAAAGATGTTAGTCATGCGACAGTTTCTATTGTTGAGTGACTAAGCAGACCTGCTCGCATTGAATTCATCTGGAAAAAAATAATTCATTCTCAGCCGTTTGATTTCAGAATTTTAGAAATGGAATTTTTTTTTTTTTTCAGCTTCCAGGAAATTTGCTTCTCCATCAATCAGTTTGTGATTAAAAATGTCAATATTTTGTGCAATCATGGCCGCCATAGTCACTTGTTTCATCTTTTACAAAGTATAGAACAAGAAAATGAATTGCTAATAGACACACTCAGGGATAGGTAGTGGAAGATACTGGGGGTAAGGCATACACCTACTTACTCAATTTTCAGTTTCTTTTCATATGTCTGACGTCTACTAATTAAGATATTTCTATATACCTAATTCTCAAAATCCATTCCCATCATGGGACTGAATGGGAATGAGGTAAGAAGCTTCACAGGTGAACTGGTTAATTAGTGTCATGAAGCTCTGTTCATTTACCCTTAATGAATGTTTATTAAATTAAAAATTAAAGAAAATAATTGAATTTAATGATGGTCTGGTTAGTCACTCAACAGAAACTGTAACCTGACTAATGTCTTTTTGCAGTATGCTGTGTTGGGGTGATCAACAAAAAAATCTGAAAAAGTGGTGATTGGTGAATGAATGACTTTTGTCTCCTTTTGTTGGTGGCGATCACTAAAAAAGTCAGAAAAAAACAAAATGAGCATGCAAAAACTGAAGGACCAATTCAGCATAAGGAATAAAAAAATAACAAACAAACAAATAAAACCTTTTTTTCTCGACATAATAAATATTTAAATTTTCTGATCTTTAGCTCTATTGGTGCAGTCTGTACATGCAATACATACGTAGCCAATCAGCCAGAATCACTTAAAAACTTGAGAAAACTATGTTGACAGTTTTGGTTGACAGTTTTATAGTATTCACCAATCCGACATTTTGGCCACTATTCCGTCATGGTACAAACTAAATGAATTAGTGAATGAAAATTTCATTCAGAATTATAATCTGGAAATCAATCTATCTATATGGTAATTATAGACATTACAAACAAAGCGGACACTAATTGATATTTCATAGCTCTTGACCGTATCTACCTGACCGAAATTCAGTGGCTTCCAAAGATGAAATATAGTTTTTGGTACATGGCCTCCTTCCAATACATATCTATCATCTGAAGCTAAAATTAATTCGCTATTTACTCGGCAAAGGAATTCATTCACTCGTGATCTTCCTAGCTGGAATATCATTAAGAAAAAGGATAAAGAAAATTTCATAAATAGATGGGCTGCACAATTAATGATTCCGAGGGATTAAGAGAACAGAATAGTGCATTCCAGGAAACAGATGCCAAGTTATAAGTTGTGATCTCATGCATAGATTAATAGTTTGGCCACAAACATCAATGGACTATGGAGCATTCTCCCAAAATGTATATTTGCTCTCATATATGTATATAACTATAGCAATACACCATGTGTTTTTGAAACTGATTACATAGGTTTCTTCAGTTTTTAAGTTCATCTGGATGATAGACTATCTAAGTGTGTATTGTGCTTATAGGCCATACCAATGAAGCTAAAGGGTTGAGAATTTATACATTTACTTCTTCTGTATTGTATCAAGAAAAAAAACGTTTTTTTGTTTGTTTTAAATATCCCTCTTATAAAGAGGTTATTTAAGGGGGTCTATTGGTGAAGTAAGTTCGTGCGAAATTGATAGCTTAGTTTGTGTATGCTCGTTTTTGGTTTTTTTAAAAAATTTAGTGATCACTACTCAACAAAAGGTGAGAGGAGTAAGGTATTCATTGAACACTCCTTTTTCCACTTTTTTAATTAATTATCCCTGACACAACATGCTGCTAAAAGATATTGGTTACATGGTTATTTCTAAGAAGTGATTAACTAGACATGGCAATTTATTAATTTATTTGTTCTCCTTTGCGCTAAGGAACACAACTCATTTATGTTATTATTAAGTAGGTTACCACATGATGATGTGGTGAAATAGAATTTTATGTTTTGATGACAAAAATGGCAAATTTAAAGAACCATAAAAATATAAAAGGTAATAGAAACAAAGAATAATAAAAATCCATTTGCATTCAACGGAATGCTTTTCTCTAAAGTCACTGCAATACAAATCTATATTATCTATGTATAAAAATGGCTATGTATATCTATATATCACCACTACCCACAATAGACCTGTTTAATCACTGTTGCTGGATTTAGGTTATTCATGTGGTATGACATTTATATGTATCCAAGCTTTGCCCAGCTCTAATTGTTTATAGTAAGAACGTGGAATTGCACACACACTCAATGAGTAGGTAAAGTATTATTGTTTTTTTTTTAATTCCTCCCTCAATGGGTCTCTTAGTTTATGTCCATATTTTTTGTATTTTTATCATAAATTTTTGGTTCAAACCCTCGTAGTAGTATTTCTATCAAAGTAACTTGATTTCCCCACCACCACTACTGCATTTATTAGTGGTAGTGATTCATAATTTCCCTTGCAATGCTAGTTTGATATATGTTATCATTATTGAGTAAACTGGTAGACATATAAAAATCCTGGTCAATAAATTTACTTGGATTATTAAGTAAAAGATGAAACATTTTCCTAATAATATTCAACATGAACTTTATTGAATGAAATAGTCACCGTTTTGTTCTTCTATCTTCTGACATTTTTCAGACAACTTCATAATTCCATCCTTGCAGAACTTTCATCATTTTTAGCAAAGAACTTCACAAAGTGCCTTTTACAGTCTTCCAAAGAATTGGAATTTTTTTCATATAAAGAAAACAGTAAAGACTGAAATAAGTGTCATTCTGAATGTGCAATGTCTGGTTATATATAAATGTTGCTTATTTTCTTTCATCTTCAGTGTTAGAACCAATAAACAAAAATATGCCAAGTTTATCTTGAGAACTGCAGAATGATGAGACAGCTGTCACAATAGGAACAAAGGACATGTCTGGTTGCTGCAGAGTCAAACACAGCTCATACTTCTTTTCCGACTGAAGACGATTACTACAACTTTTGTATCGTATATGGAATAAATAATTCATAGGTATATAAAACCTGTCAGTCTAGCTTAGTTGGTTCTTGGGATATCTTTGCAATTACTTGGTTGTGATTCCGAATCCCCAACGGGGAATGATAATTTCATGTAGAAGTTTGGTTAAACATGATATGATCGTCGAACAGTGGAGATTTTACTCCTTTAATTTGGTGAGGATTGTTCTCGTTATGGGATGGGGTCAGAGTCAACTTTAACTTGGACTGGAGTTTCACAAAATCTTTTTGAACGGAACTAAGTAAAACTAAATCTACCAACTGGATCAATTGATTCAAGGAAATAGAAAGACATGGTTGATATCATTTACAACAACCCATGTAAGTCAAGTGATTCCAATTTGTACACGAGGGTGTTCCCTTATTCCTTTCTTGCTGAGCAATAAAAATCACACCCTGCTGAAATCTATACTGTTGCCATTTCTGTTTGCCATGTTTCTCTTTCCTTATGGATTAAAATCCCGAAGAAGGCTGTAGATAGATCAACTGGAATGTTGTTACCCAGGAATTTGATTTCCCGCATGTTTCATAAGATTGAGGAGTTTTCTGAGGTTTGCATTTTTGAACTTTTAAAAAAGCCAATTATGGCCCAAAAACATCAAAAATGGCCAGAAACTCATAAAGAATGGCCAAAAAAATGGATAAAATGATGAAAATAGAGCTCTGCTTAAAAGGGAAATTGAAATCGGGTTTCTGTTAGCAACTAGCCATTTAAAGGCTAGTGAGAATGCTGGCTGATGTCCTGCTATTCAAAATCATAAATGAGTTGTTGGTTATTCAAAATTGTCACTAAAACCGTCAACATAAATTCCTTCAGTTTTTAGGTTGGGCTGGCTGACTGGCTATCTATGTATGTGTCATGCATACAGCTTGCATTGAATGAGCTTGAGGGCCGAAAATTTAAAGATTTACCACTCAATTTGAAAAACAAGTTTATGCTAAATTGGTCCCTTAGTTTGTATATAGCAGCATTCATGCTTTTTTTTTTCAAATCTAATCTTTTCCTTAATCACCCCTTAACAAAAGGTTAAAAAGTAAACTATACATTGCTCACCCCGTTTTCCAATTTTTTAATTGTTCACCCCGAACACAGCATGAGTGACTAAATAGACCTGTTTAGCTTTACATCCTTTTAAAATGTGAGCTTCATAAATAAGGGCAGAGTACGGAGAGTTTTTCAAATATTTTTTCCCTATCCAATTGATTGTGGAACCTAACCAGGAGACAGACCCACAAATTGAGAATCATGCTCAACCTCACATGGAGAGATCACAAGACAGCACAATATATCAGGAAGAAAATGGGAGTCTGAAACATCATAGAATCTATTAGGAAACTCAAATGGCAATGGGCAGGCCATGTTTAGAGAATAGCAGACAACCGATGGACATCACGACTCACAATATGGATCCCCAGAGATCACGTGTAATAAAGGCCGACAGAATACAAGATGGAGAGATGAATTAGACAAATTCAGAAAGTATTGGCTCCACGACGCCCATGGCAGAGAAATGTGGCAGATCCTGGGGAAGGTCTATGTCCCACAACGGAACTAAAGAGACTGATGATGATGACTCATTGTTGCAGATGGTGCCTCAGCCAACTTTCAGATGGTAATTATCCGCTTCCCTCTGAGTGACCTTCTCATTGCAATAATTGGTGGGGGAGTGGTGGTATGTGATAGTTTTCAATAGTTTTTTAGTGGGATGTTCAATTTGAAATATATGTTGAATTGATCCCTTAGTTTGTGTCCAGTAGCATTCACGCATGTTTTTTTGAAATTCAGACTTTCCTTAGTGACCACTGCCCAACAAAAGGCGAGAAAAGTAGCTTATTCATTAATCATGCCGTTTTCAGGTTTTTCAATTGATCACCCCCAACACAGCATGATGCAAAAAGATGTTACTCACATGGCAGTTTCTATTGAGTGAGTAATCAGACCTATTCCAACTGAAGGCAAGAGAAGGAACTTATTCCGACAAAATGAGAGAGAAGTAACTTATCCAGTGATCACTCACTTCTCTTATTTTTGATTGATCGCCCTTAATGAAAACCCGTTTCTTTTTTTTTTCTTTTAGCTTGAACTTTATCTAGCTCCAAATCTTTAATTCTGTTTTCCTCTACCCAAAGGTGGCAGGTGGAGTTCATGCCTTCCAGCTGTGATCAAGTCATGAAAAGAAAAAAGTGATTTTAGAATATTTCTGAAGCACACTAAAAATCAGGAAAAAAATTTCTTAAAATCCAAACCACCTGCTTGTTGATTAGTACAAGAGCTGAAAAAATTATTTTGCATTCAGATTTTTAGATGCACTAGCATCTCTAGCATCGATTGCCATCACTGACTGACTGACAGACAAAATTTGAGTTACTTCCCTTGCTCAGTGTTGCCAATGTGGATGTCTTTCATCTAAATCTAGATGCTTTTGGTTACATTCGGATGTTGAAATTTGCTACTTAGATGATTTTAAAAAAAATTGAACAGCTATAGACATCAAAGGGTTCTATACTTTTTATATATATATATATGTGTGTGTGTGTGTGTGTGTGTGTTACACGAATCCTGGCTGTATTGTTTTGTCTACAGACTTGGAAATTGGCAGTACTCATTCTAAAAATGTTTTTTTTATTTTTGAAAATAATTTTATCCTGACAGGTTAATTAGTAACATCTAGATTCTCCAGAATTTAGATATTTGTTGCTGTTTTTCAAATATTTTCCAGTGGAAAATGCCTCTGATGTCATACATCAAATTTTCTCTTATCAGACCTATTCTTCAATGGAATTTCTGTATATGACTTCAATCGAATGTAATTTTTGATAAATAAAGAATAATTCTAATAAAATAAAAGTTGAGGTCACATTTAATCGATTAGTGATATAAGATATGTTCCCCAGATTTTATATATGTTTCAAGATATCTTTTAATTCAAGCCCTTGGTAGATCTTCACGTAAATATTAACACATCTGCGGTTTGACTTTCAAGCTTCTTTGATTAGGTTTTCAAGATGTTTTCCATATTATTGCATACACGTTAGGGTGATCAATTAAAAAATTTGGAAAAAGGGGTGATCAGAAGTTATTTCTCTGGCGTTTTATCAAGCAGTGATCATTGAAAAGACTGAATTAAGAAAAAAATTTGCCGGACAGAAACTTACAACAATGAAGAGTATACGTTAAAATTTTGGTACAGCTAGTAGCATGATACATACGTACATATATACATAGCCAGCCAGACCCACTTGAAAACTGGAGAAAAACCTATGTTGACAGTTTTATTGATAGTTTTGCTTGAGAGCATTTGATTAGTTGGTCTAATCATAGATTCTTTTTCTTTCAGTAAAGTTGCATTCAAAATAAACAAAATGCAATCTTTCACTCCTACCCACAACAGACTGGTTTGAACTCAGATGCTCGGCCAAGGCTATGTATGCATTTTGACATTCATATGTACATAAATATATATTTATATATCGTGAGTTGCGAAGTCCATTGGTTGTCAGCCATTCTTGCAACATAGCCAGCCCATTGCCATTTGAGTTTTTTTAATAGATTCTATGATGTCCCCAACTCCTGTCTTCTCCTAGATGTATTGTGCTGTCTTGTGGTCTCTCCATGTGAGGTTGAGCATAATTCTTCTGTGTGCATGTTGCATGGTTCTCAATATGCGGGTCTGTCTCTTGGTTAGGTTCTATGTTTCAGCTCCATAAGTGACTATGGATCCCCAGAGATCACATGCGCAACTAAGGCCAGCAGAGATTTAGATGGAGAGACGACCTAGACAAATTCAGAAAGTACTGGCTCCGTGATGCCCACGATAGAGATGTGTGGCAAATCCTGGGGAAGGTCTATGTCCAATGTCGGACATTAAGAGACTGATGATTATGATATATAAATATATGTATGTATATACATATATACACACACACACACACACATTCTGCGCTGTGCTCATTTTTCTTTATTAACTTATGCAATTTATATTAACATCGGTGCAGGACAGAATACAGTCCCCCCTCTAATGTCTTTATAACTATCATTCTGTTGAACATAAACTGTCCATTCTACTGATAAACAGTCTCGGCATAAGGGAGCATGCATATATACATATGTAAATATCTGTGCTAATGATAGCGGAGTGGTGAAGAGTAAGCAATGTAGATCTATATGTATATGCAATGGGTAGAGGAAACAATATTTTTGTTTTTTGAAAGTCCACCCAGAATCCCGAGTGAGTTTTTAATAGGGGGTCCATTTTATAATGAAAGTTCATGCCAAATTAGTCCTTTAGTATGTGTCCGGCAGTGCTCACACTTGTTATTTGAAAATTTGGACTTTTTAGTGATCAGAGCCACCGAGAAGGCAAGGGAATGAACTTATTCATCAATCAATTTTTCCCTCCCCTATCATAGCGTGCTGCCAAAAGAGGGCAGTCATGCGAAGGTTTCTACTGAGTGACTAATCAGAGCACCCGTTTTCATTTTTTAATAAACAATGATTTATGATTCAAATCCTACTGGTAGTATTTTTAATCAAGGTGACTTGATCTCACTACCAACACTGCTTGATTTACAAGGTAAAAGGAAGTGGAGGTGATACATAACTTCCCTTAAGCTTTACTCGCATCCCTTATTCTTGGTGGGGGGAGGGGCTTGCCTTTCCGGGACAGCTGACTCACCAATTGGGCTACGATGCAACCATATCTGGCATCCAGAGAAAATAAAGAATAAAACTCTATGGCTAAATTTGAATGACTGTAACTGGTTGGCTTTTGTAGCCTAATTAGTAAGGCAGCTGCCCAGGAAATGCAGGCTCCGGAGGATGAGGGATGGAAGTTCATGCATTTTTGGGAAGGGGGGGGGGGGCTTTTTCTTTATTTCTGCTCCCTGCTCCTTTGTAATGAGTGTAGAATGATAATCTAGAAGTTGCAATAAAAAGCAACTGAAATGAGATGACAAACAATTATTAATTCTAGGCTTAGTTAGACACTCAATAGAATTTGTCGTATGACCAATGTTTCTTTGGCAGCATGTCATGTTGGGGTTGATCAATTAAAAAATTGGAAAAAGGATTGATCAATGAATAATTTGCTTCTATCCTCATTTTCCTCGAAAAAAGTCTGGAATTCAAAAAAAAAAAATTATGTGAATGTTGCCACACACAAATTGAGGGATCAATTTAACATAGATTTGTAATTGCAAATTGAACCAACACTAAAAGCCTATTTAATGCTTAATTTATCCATAGATATTGTGTTTGGCATTGTTTACATTTGTTTATGGAAAATTTAGACTCACAGGTGATCATTGCCCAACAAAAGGCAACAATGATCAACCCTTTTTTTCCAATTTTTAAATGATCACCCCCAACATAGCAAGAGAGAGAAAGAAAGGGCAAATAGGAATATCTTCATTTCCACACCATGGTCTTTCTTCTATGATGTAAACTACTCAAGAATATTTTATTATGCAAATCAAATCTTGCCATTAGCTGATTTTTAAGTTTCATTTTTTTTTGCGCATCAAATTGATCAGATCTGCTGTTTTCTCTTGTGGGACATCTGCATTCAAACACAAAACAAATCTTTGTTGGAAGAATGTTTTCTAGACATTTTCCATAATTTCCTAATCTAAAATGTCCGAGACATGTTCAATAACATCAATGTCAAAGAGACTGACTTGACCAATGAGAATTATTTAATATCTTTTTGGAACTGCCATTCTCAAGTCTTTATTGCTGGACGGCATTGTATCTTTCATGAAAAGGAGGCTGTTTTTTTTTTTTGTCTTATTAACTTTCAGTCAATACGAGGAAGTCGCTCCTTCAGAATCATCATCTATTATTCTCAATTGATATCCCCCAAGCGTTCCAGATACATTGAATGACCACTACTCCAAATTGCTACCCACGTCATAACCAACATTTCACCATGTTTAATAATGGGCCATGGATAACGGTGGCAATGTGGAGAGGGGGTGCGGAGGTACGGCCAGCCTGTGAGATTTAACTTGACCAATCGACTCAGTCAAGTCAACTCTCTCTCTTTCACTCTCTGGCATGTAATTTTCTCAGCTTTCTTGGCCACTGGTCGAGTTGAAAAAAATATTTATCACATTTTTTATTAAAAAATTTCTTTTAATATTCAACTGAATCATTATCAGGGGCAGACTGAGCAGAAAGGAACACCCCGATAGATTTCTTCTTGTACAAATTTCAAAGCCGACTATGTTAATACATCCTTCTTCGTAACCTATTTTCTTTGCAAAGTTTGTTCACCTGACCTCTACATGGAGAGCCAGGAAAGGTAAAACAATAAGATCAAAATCATCATTGTTCATCACATTTGATTTTTTCTTTCAATTATGAGTCAATTTTCTTTGCATAAGTATTCTGGTCAAAACAAATTATTTTGGGTTTAGTAAACTTTCCCTTTATCGCTAATGGCAGTCAAATTACATTCTTTTGAAAATCCTGCAGGCAGGTACAGCGTATAACTAATTCTTAATTTCAGTGTAAGTTCCGTTTCAAAACCACCCTAAAATCTGTCCATCTTTTTGAAAATTACCCATGGTGGGATTACAGTGCCCCAGTACCCCCAGCCACAAAGGTTGACTTTGTTCATATCTGATAGACCTCTCTTTGATCCCTTAGCAGAAATCCTAGATACAGCATTATTATATATCTTGTTCCGGAAACCCATTGCCATCACTGGCAGTTGTAGTCTTTCCATCTTTTGACCCATATACACGTCTACTGTTTGGAAACTGAGGAAATGAAAATTCATCTGTAGAGATGGTTGTGTGCCAAAACTTCAAGGATCTGTTTGCTACCTTTATTGTGTACGACTTTCTCTGGCTGTAAGTTGACATTTAAGAAGTGGCTTTCTTCTGACTGCTCTGCTACATTAAATCATATGCTTAAAGTACTGCACTGTCTTTCTTGGGATGATTTTGATGCACAACAACATTGCAGAGTTTTTGATTTTCCTGTTTCATCACATGAAGTGGATTTTCTGAATGCCCAGATTGACCTGATAGAGATGAAACAGTTTTCTTTAGTGTTTCATGATTGAAAGTAGATTTTCCCCGCTATCAATACTATTCAATGCTGGCACATTCCACTGTTGAACTGACCAATGATATGCCTTTCAAAATCTAGTGTTTTCTTTCTTTACTTTGGAAGTACAGTTTCAATTTACAATGTAAATTTATGCTAAATTGGTAGCTTAGTTTGTTTTCAACAGTGTTCAACTTTTTAGTGATCACCAACCGATAAAAGGAGAAAGAAGTAACTTATTCATTTTCCATTTTTTCAATTGATCTCTCCTAAAGATGTTGGTCATGTGTGGGTTTCTATTGAGTGACTAACCAGACTTGACTTCATTAAACATCCAATCCGAATAAAAATTATGATAAACATTCACTTACTATATCTATTTTTCAATAATGAATTTACTTGTGTCTCTCCTCATCTTTCCCTCTCTCTCAATGCCGCAGTTGACCTTTTTTAAAAATGCCCCAACCGATTTGACCTCAAAAGGACACCAGAAGTCAGTACTACCTATCCTATGTTCATACTTTGGTAAAGTTATCCTTGCACACAAATTTGGAGCCTGGAGGGTGCAGCCATCTTCGTCAGAATATTAATCTGTTTCGAAAATGCCAAAATTGACCTGACTATAAATTGAGCTTCAGAGGTCATCGCCACCAATCCTATGTGCAGCATTCCTTCTAGGTACCCTTGTGCACAAATTTTCAATTCAAGTTTAGGAGTTTTATGCGATTAAATCAACTTAATGAGAAAGATCTGAATTATACAGATGGATGAAAGCCTTTAAACAGCGATGGAAATGGGATTTGAGCCCCAGGTATTCAGTACGGTTGTATGTAGTATCTATGCTTGGAGATCAGAGAGGGGTCCATATGGGATGAGCGAAGTGAACAGCCGGGGGGGGGGGGTCTGAGGTACTATAAGACACCGTGGATATTTTTTTTTTTTTCTTTTTCAATTTCAGGGCGGTTTCAAGACATACAAAAAACTAGAAATTGAGAAGTGGGTTTACACCATACCCCGATGTATCGGGTCTCGTTTCTACCACTACCAGTGATTTTTGCGGTAACAAGCAACCCCAGCAGCATAGAATAAGGTTATTATTCAGGGTCCCTCTGAGAATTTAGATATAACAAAATGAAAACCGATCAAAGCAACAAGTTCTCCATTCAAAGCTGACAACAAGTTCCGCGGGCAACTGGGAGACCACAGCACTTGTTGCTAAGTTATCAAGAATGGTCAAAGACGGTCGGGTTTCTTTCATCATTGTAAATATTTATAGAAATGGTCTTTTTTAACAGCAGATATGTTGAAAGTAACACTTTGATTAAAAAGTGAAGAAGGAAAAAAAAACTGAATGAAAAAAGAGAAGGGGATCTTGGATTTTTTGTGAAACCAAAGGTGTTTTTTTTTTTCTGTTTTTACTTGATGAAATATTGACGTTTGATATAAACAAACATGTGTGGCTAGAGGTTGGAGAGATTTGCTTGTGAAAGGGAGACCTTTTCCGGCATTCAAATAAGCAGGTCTGATATTTCAGAAAAGGAGGCCACACCTCAAAAGTTGGGAATTCCTATCAAGTTCTCTGACCCCTTGTCATTGGAAACATGTAGTCGTAGGCGGGGAAGGAGGTGGACCGAAAAAAAAGTTAAGGAGCACTTGACAGGGTGGGAGAAGGAAGAAGAGAGAGGGAGAAGGAAGAAGGGATGAAAACGAGAAAAACAGAAAGGAACTGCTAACAAAGAGAGAAGCGGAAGTGAGGGAAAATGGGAGAGAGATATGAGTAGGGTAAACGGGGGTATACACGTATGCACGCAAACATACAGAGAGAGGAAGAGAGAGAGAGAGATCAAGACGGAGGAAACTAAGAAATGTTTAAGGAAGAATACACACACAAAGAAACTTCGAGTAGAATTAAGACAGAAAGAATGGAAAGAAAGCAAAAGAAGGGTAAAGAGAAAGATAGAACAACTGAGTGAGAGAGGGAGAGATGGAACAAGTTGGATTATAAAAATTGGTGCAAGGAAAACAGAGTGTGGTAGAGTGAGACGGAGCTTAATTATCGAGAGAGGGAGAGAGAAAAAAAAGATTGAGAGAGAAAAAAGGAGTAAAGGTTACAGTCTAATGGGAAAAAGGCAGGCTTAGATATAAACTGAAGGGTAGAGAAAGATATACGTAGATGTATTGGGAAAACATGAAAGAGACAGTAAAAAAGCGAGACGGAGAGAAAGAAAGAAAAGGGCGGAGAGATTGGGAATTAGAGAAATAGAAACAAATCAGTGAAAGAGAAGATTGGACGAAAAAGTAGAAAGAAAGAAAAAAAAGAAAGAACTGGTTCTCGTAAAAGGATGCATCCTATTGGATATATATATATAGGGGTGGGGGAGAGAGGGGGACAGGGTGAGTTTGAGATCGAGAGGGAGGGAGATGAAGATAAAGAATGAGAGAGAGAGAGAAAGAGAGAAATTAAGAGACAATCAGAGAGGGAGATGCAGAAAAAAAAGAATAAGTTTGCTGAGGAGGGGGCGGAAATAGACAGGGAGGGACGGGATTATGAAAGTAGAAAAGAAAGTGAGAGAGAGAGTGAGAGGTGGGAGTCATACGGCAAAATAACCCTTACATTCTCTTGAATTTAAAAAAACAAAACGAAGGACCTGCTGGTTTATTTATCAAAATTCGTGATGGAACAAGCCAGATGAAGTGGAGAGAAAAAGCCAGGTGTCAGTAACTCAGGACATTAAACCAAGAAACAAAAAGCCGAATATCGTGACGGAGAGGACAAGCGGTAACGAGGGAGGAGCAACGGAAGAAAAAAAAAAGGTGTCAGACGGGAAACCTAAACCATGGAGGCGGGAAGAGCGGATGATGAAGATATACAGAAACGTAGAGGTGTTGATTGATACGTTTAGGCCAAAAGCCTCGCCTTTCATCCTTTTCTTTCTTTCTCTTTCCCCGAGAAAGTTGCCAGGCAGACCAAAGGGCTGATGTTGTCAGACGAGTAAACGATCCTCTGGAAATAACCCGAACAAATGAACGTAAACGATTAGGCATTAAGCTTCTCGATACTTTTAAACTTGCTATCAACTGATTTCTTCCGTCCGAATGACCTGAACAACACGAGGAACATTATTAATTCATACATCTCCCGCCGAGGAGAGAGAACTGCCTTTGTTTTCTTGAAAACAAAAAGGTTTAAGGGTAAATGAAGAACTGCTTTGCTAAAACATTTCAAAATCAATAAAGCACCCAGAGAGCGCATATCTCTGCCAACGCTATTGCCTGTAGAAGTAATTAAGTATTGATCCGCCCCCAATTTCAATCACTTCATTCGTTGCCCATCGAAAAGATTTCCACGAATTTTCGATCAGAACTTTTGGATACATCGTAAGAATAAACATGAAATTTAGGGAATATTATGCAGTATTTTATAATGATGAAATGGGAGTTAATTGTGCATGGATCCTGCCCCAAATTCGATTAGTTCTTCAGTAGCCTTTTGTTCAGCCTTTCACTAAATTCAATTGATAGTCATTGTGAGCTTTTGGAGCCATCGTGAGAACAATTATGAGCATATATATATATATGAAAAAAAAAAAAGAAAAATATTTTTCAATCTAAAAAAATTCATCCAGAAAATATTCCATTGAAATTCAGAGTACTTCCAGAGATATCTTGTGGACAGACAGACAAACGGAAAGACTGACAGAACGACCGAATGCATAAATCTCTCTGACTCTGTTGGCAGAGGTAATCAAGACCGGTCATGAATATCATCACGTGATCTACAATTGACCCAATCCATCAAAACATATTTGTAGACGAATTGCTTTTGAAACGAATTTTTTGTAACAGCGAAAGTATTTTTAACTGGAAAAGAATTGTTTTCAGAGGATGGGAATGGTTTATGGGAACTCTTGTATATGCCGTCTGGTGGTTGCTTAACATCGTTCATCCCGCCAGGAATGATCGGTTTTCATCGATTTCAGTTGTACTGTAGTTACCACTTCCGGTTTACGCAGCTCTACAGAAATAGCAGTTAGAATGTGTGCTTGTTAATAATTTGGTTCCTTTCAGTGTGAACTCATCTCTGCAGCAAGCTTGTAATTTTGTTTCAACTTCTCCGTGTGTTAGCTCTAAATACAAAGTGAATTTCGTGTTTCGCAACGTATTGTAAATTATATAAAATCTTATTTTTAGTCGACACGGGTCAGGCAAGAAGTTCAAATTTAGCTTTTCTTTTTAATCAGCTGCGACAAATTCTGAAAAGTCAGTGCGTATAATACACGATTTTAGATAATTGGGGATACGTATTACACGAGAGTGGGTATTATGCATGAATAATTACGGTCGGTGTGCGATGGGATTTGGGGAACGAGGTATACGGTAATATATTTGTCAATAGACATTGAACACACAAAAGACCTGCAAATTGAGAATCAGGTGTACGCAGTGTCGTACTCGCGCATACGCTCAACTCAGACACTGGGAATAACAGAACTCATACAATTGTTCATATATATATATATATATATATATATATATATATATATATAGCTTCATGGTCTTAAACAAATAGACCAGCAAAGCTATGTCCAAAATTTGCATTTTCCCCATATTTGCCCCACCCTCACTTGAAAAATCCTCCCATTTACACCACTTATTTTTCCAAAATGCCCCCCCCCCCACATACATACCACCACCGTTCGCTTTTATTCATCGGTGCATCGACGGGTGCAGGCGTGGGCGTGTGTGGTTAACATCAGCAGCTTCTTAATGTCTTTCGTTGGACATATACCTTCTCGAAGATTCGTTAGATCTTTCGTTGGTTTTGGGGCGCCAATAACTAAAAATTCACGCTATTCTATTTCCTATCGGTCACAGTTTCGAATATAATCTCTGAGGATCCACTCTGTGAGTCGTGATGTCCAGCGGTTGTCCGACATTCTTGTAACATGACCTGCCCATTGCCATTCGAAATTTCCAATGGTTTCTGTGATATCTCTAACTGCCGTGCTTTCTATTCTGTGCAGTCTCGTGATATCTCCACGTGTTGTTAAGCAAAACTCTTTCCTGTGCATATTGCATCCTTTGAGAGCCAGTCTTTTGGTCAGGTTCCATGTTCTGCTCCATAGGTGACGATCGAGAAGATTCGTTGGTCGTAGCACCTTCTTTCGTAAATTAATGGGATCTTTCGTTCTTGAAGGTTGAGCTTGCTCTGCAAAAAGATTGCTGATTCTTCGTTAGATTTCTTCTTTTGAGGATTTCATCGAGACTTTCTTTCACTGGATAGATGTAGTGATCAAAGGTTACATATTCTTATTTGATCTTTGATTTGCAAATTCATTCGAAATAATATCCTCAATTTCATTGTAAGTATATACTGGCCGCTTGTAAGGTCAATGGGTAACTTTTAGCGTGTTTGTCTCTTCAACGATTAGAGTCTGATGGGTTAGTTGAAGCGGGTTGGAGATCTCAACTCGAGGTTTTCAAAGGAAAAGTTTGGTTTTAAGAACAGCTTTTAATAGTTACAATCGAAATGGGTACTTGACCACCTTGTGTACAGCACCTGATCATGAGGCTTGTCTGGGATCAAGCCTTTATGGGGCTCTTAGCAGGATTTTATTTGGGTCTTCCCTCACTTCGGCGCCATAAACACTATTGACATTTCAAGCGCACTGGGGGAGGGAGCTAGTGGTTACAGGGTCCTAAGCAGCCGCTGAGTACACTTATGTCACGTGCCAGCTCTGCTTGAGACAACCAGCCAAGGAAGATCGAATTCGCACCGTGTGTAAGCCGTATTTTTGCCGAAAAATTTGGACTAAAAAAAAATCAAGGCTTGTATTATCAATAAAAACATGATTTTTAATCGTATTTACATGCATAATCATATATTTTTCATTTGAAATAGAAGCTCAATCAAGGTGGGGGTGGGTTATCTATGGGTTATACATGATAAAGTGGTAATCATCGCTTTTCTACGGGTTATACTAAAATAAAGGAATTTTGTATCTTACATGACAAATATATCATTTGTATTATCATTAAAGGTTACAAGTGATGACAATGGTAGTTTGAATTGTGATTACCTCAAACATATTTTTGTGTTCCTGTAAAAAAAATATTCATATTGGCTCGCAAGCTCTCCTAAAATGATAAACACTTATACTAGGGTATCATAGATTTTAAAGTACTGGCAAAAAATAAAAAAATAAATAAAAAAATAAAAAACGGCTTGAAAGATTGATTTTGCCAATCTCAACATATTCATTTGACTGAAACAATTTTAGCACAAGGCCACGTTTATTGAGCAATATCCAAAAATCTACTTATTGTGATTATTTTCAAATCTTAGCCTAGTCAGGCCTAGGAACATCGCTAGCGAGGATATGCTAGATTGTATATTGCTCCTCAACCTAGTGGAATTAATATTCAAAGGTGTTGGTGGGGGAGTGGCTATTGGAAGAACGCCCCCGGCCCCTTTCAGAATTAGCTTCTCTATTGACATAATACAATAAAGATATATTTGTACAAACAAATTGCATAGAAAATAATTCAGCCTTCGGGGTTGCTTTTCAACAAGTAAGTGAAAATGCATGTCTATATATTGCAGATTTCCCTTTTCCCTTTAATTTCGCCGAATGTTGGAGAGACCCTCCAAGGAGCCATGCTCCCCAGGGACCCAAATCTCTAGCTGTAGCTTTCATCTCTGGTGGAACTATTACATTTTCGAAGAAGTAAATTTAAAATATAAGGTCTGTTTGAAAAATACTCTCCTCCTATTTTTCATTCCCCTGTGTAGACCACACAAAGACGGTTTTTCATTCTGTTAGCTTTTATTAAACAACATAATTTTCTTGTGACTATTTCTGGTTGGAAGGACCGTGGACGAAATGATTACCTTTGACAAAAAAACCCACTGTAACCCACTTTTTACTTTCGCAAGGCTTTTCCCCCGTTTGACAAGATGATTGCTACTTCTCAAAACTCTTCAAGCACCTACCCATCTTAGCATTCTCCGGCCCCACCTATTGCATCCAACCCCGCGGAGATATCAAAAACGATTTTTTCTTAATTGTAAATGCCTGGAGAAAAAAAAAAATTAGTTCATGATACCCCCGCCCCGACTTTTGTCATTCGAAACCGCGAATCAAACCATCATCCAAAACTATCAACAGACGTTTCTTTTAAGTGATTTTGGCTGATTACCTGTCGCTCATACAGACTGCACTGATGGAGCTAGAGGGCTGAAGATTTCAACATTTTCACTTATGTCTAGAAAAATGTCTTTAAAAACTTCCCTCTAAAATAGGTGGGTTGGGTCAATTTTCAATATGTTTATGCTGAATTATTCCCATAGTTTGCGTCCGGTGAAATTCGAAGGTTTTGTTTTTTTGGTTTTTCAAAATTCAGACCTTTTAGTCATCCAACACAAGGCGAGAGAAGTAAGTTAACTCCAGACTTGGACTGGACTTGGTCAAAAGTAAACATCATTATCTGAATGAATCGTCCATAACTTTGAGAAAAATCCTTAACGGAGCTTTTTCGGGTAATCCAATCTTTTCTTCCAATCTTCGGTGTTAATAACGTTTCAGCCAAAGCATTGTACGACCTTCTTCGTGTGTAATATGTAATATCCGTATCTGTCTCTTCCTCTTCTGATGGTGAGAAGCAAAAACAAAACCGAAACTAGCTGCTGCAGGGTCAAACTCTACCCCAACTTCAATTAAGACCGAAGATGATTACTGCATTATTTTTCTATATATAATAAATAAAGATCATGAAAATATATTAGATTTTTAACGTATTTATTAGAGTGAGATAAGCAGTTCGCGTACCTGTAAGACACATTTTTGTACATATGTTAGACTTATCATTTTGGCTCAAGTCGGCGAGAGAAAATTCAAATAACGGTAAGGAATATCAATTCTATGTATGTATTTATTCATTAGATTGAGATAGGCCCTTGCATATTTCTAACCTGATAGATATGTAAATTTTGTCAATTTAGCCCTGTCGACTACCAATCATATGGTTCCGATTTCATATAGTTGTGGAATCTTGATTGTTACTCGCTAAAATTTGAGGGTCGTTCCAGTTGATCTTGTTACTTCGGACTACTATGAGTACTAATCAATCCTTAGATTAAAAGATAACTTTAAAAAAATATGTTTGTTAGTACATAATCGTTGACAGAAAAAAATTTCTAACGGTTTTAATTTATTTTTTCTGCGAAGAGAAAAAAGCTCTATAAGCTCTAAGAAGTCATCGAAAGATTCTTGAAGAAAATTTGGAAGAAATTCTATTAAACAGAAAGCTATAGTAGCTTGGAATAATTTCATAAGTTTTTCCAAAAATAGATTTTATAAATTCAAGTAGAAATAGCTTCAAAAGAATCCTCATAATACTTGAATACTTATTTTGATAAGTAAATCATCAAACTGTTAAAGAAACCCCAATACAATCTCAAGATAAGGTCTGTTCTGAAAAATATTGTAATTTAATAGTAAACGTTTAAAAAGAAATTGGAGGATTATTATTTCTTATTTGAATATTTCTAAAATTAAAAAAAATAACATATTGTACTTTAATATATTGAGATGGGTACTGCTTGTTAGGCTTTAAGCCCAATTTGTACCCTCCTACCAATTGTATTTATCAAAGAAAATTCAGTTATTGTTTACTCTGTGAAATAAAACAAATATTCTATTCTAGGACCAGAGCTTGACAACAGAAAATTGGAACGTTAACAGCAACGCTTGTAAATAAGTTATTTATCTTAAAGTATGAAATACTGCTTGTTTCATAACTTTCAACAAGGGTAGTTCTCTTTTTTTTTTTTTGTTAAACAAATAAATCTATTTTGCGCCTGGATCTGAACGATTTCATGTTATCTAATAATACAACATCTAATAGCGGGTGCAATCTTTTCACAAACCTCTCGTGTGAATTCTGTTTCACCTCCAGACAAACTTTTCTCTTACAGTAATATCATAAAATTAAATTATTCCAGTCGCAAAACTGTTCAGAGTATTCCTTTGCTGACAAACAATATGGCGGAATGCAAATGCCAATATTTGAATTTAGATGCTTCCAGACTTTGTTTATTCCTATTAATAAATGTTTCCCCTCCTCGAATTTCCGCTATATTAACATTTCACTTTGTAACAAAGTCAAAGAGAATGATAATCGTCACAGTGGAATTCTGTAATAGAATAATTTTGATGTATCCAAACCAAACAGTTTGGATACGTTTTATTGGTAAGTGATAAATACCAATACATAAATGAAACGGGAACCTATTTATTGACGCGGTGCTCAGTAAGTGCATTGACATTAAAGATAAATGTTTGGAAATTTGTTGTGTATCTGCTTGATATTATCTATTTAAACACAAATGCAGACAACACACACCACTGATGGCAGGAAACGGGGGTGGGGGGCATGAGTGGATAGGGCCTACGGTCATCTTCGATTTCCAGGGGTTTTTTTTGTACGTTGAATATCTACTAATGGTAGAATCTACCACGGACTTTTGACCAAAAGCAACTAGTCGATAAAAATGCCCGAAGCTTGTAACCTATCAATTTTATCGGAGGCCTTGTTATTACTAAGAATAAAAGATTGTGTTGATATTTCCTGTCATCCATAAAAAAAATGGTGAAGTATAAACTACGTTACTTGATCTTCAGGAACTGAGTTTACCCATAAACGACTCCCTTAGTAAATGAATATTTTTTATGGAAATAAAGCAATAATTCCCTCCCAAATCCAGTTAATTAATCATTGAAATTGACTAACTTTCTTCGAATCAAATTTTTCTGAGGTCAGTTCTATTTTTCGGAGAATTTTTAAAAAAATCGACTTCATTTTTTTCCGGAGAACAGAGCCATCATTAATGGCTGAATTGGTGTTTTTTCTCTCAGAAACAGCCCTAATCCGCTCAGAAATCGTCTGAGTATTTTTCTTTAACCACTAACTTCGCGCTATTTTCTTGCAATAATAACCAAAATTGAACCTCCAAAAAGAAGATATCTAATTATTGCGATACATTTTAAAAGTGTTAAAAAGTGCATGGTAGTTCCAAATAAAGACATCACCGCTTATCTAAATCCCAAACCCCACCCCCCTTTGTTAATTCTGAGACATTATAAAATAGATAGAAAAGAACCAATTTCGGACGCGCTTCAATGACCATTGCAAGCTCTGGAAGAATATTGTTTATTTAAACACAATGACAGTCTAGTGCCATATAAGCACTCAAGTTTACTCACATGAACTCCAAAGTTTCACGAAGCATTCAAGGTCACGTTCTTTAGAGGCATGCACCGTCAAGGACCTAGACTAGCGCAAAAAAAATAAACACCGGAAGGTTAAACTGGGATCCTCTATTTATATCGTCCAATCATATTACCGGAGGTAATGGAATTTTGAGTGTTGAAGATGACGTCATTGTTCTTGATCACACTTCAGTTGTTGCTAATGTTCCAAGACTGGCATGTATCGTCTTCGTGTTTTAAAAAATAATTTCTGACCGATTTATAAAATCTGGATGTATTCGTCGACTGGACGTTAGTAATGGCTTGATAAGCCGAAATATGTTCGGTGTTTATAAAATATATGCTAAGGAGAAAAACAAGTTGTATGTTGTAAACTTTATAAGGTTTTGATTTTAGTTAATTAAAACACGATTATTTATTCGAACCAACTGATATTTACCAAAGCTAGAACAAAACCATCAGGGGGCAAAATGAAATGTGTCAATTGAAATGTAATTTTCATCAATAAAATATTTGTACAAAACTACTATAATAGGGAACCGAGTGAGGATCGAACCCATTTGCAATGGCATGCAAGGCTTACCCGCTTACCACCACCCCTAAAGCAGCTGGCTAATCTATTAATTTGAACCAATTTCCGTCTGCCAACGAATTTGGGAATGTCTATGTATTGGGTCACGTCTGTCCGTCCACCTGTTATTCCGTCTGTCTGTCCACAAGATATCTCCAAAAGTACTGAATGGATTTCAACGATTCCGTCTGTCTGTCCACAAAATACCTTCCGAATTACTGAATGGATTTCAATAAAGGTTTGTGAGAGGGTAGGCAATGGGGGGTAAGGAAGAAATGGATAATTTTGGGGCGTATCCAGGCATCGTATTTTGTTTGAGAGATATTTTTCCGATTTTTTTCATACATTTATGTACATACTCATGTCAATCAACACGATACCTCCAAAAGATTTCCGTAAATTCCACCAAAAATTTATGGAAGGATGGATAAAGGGCTACAGAAGAAGTTGTTAGATTTGGGGCGGATCCATCTACAATTACTTCCCCTAATTCGTAGTTATATGTTCACACCACTTTATATCAACAAAGGGTCACGTCTTCCCTGGCGATATTTCTTGAAGTTTTCGATAAATTTCAACGAACTTTCGAGGGATGGGAGAAGTAATTTAATTTTGGGGCGGGTCCATGTACAGTTACTTCCCCTGACATTGGCAGGGGTAAGCAGTGGCAGGGGTATTCGCTCTCAGGGTGCTTTCTTGTTTTTATAGTGTTTAGCCTATTTTGCGCTAATTCCCACGCTAGCCTTTCACACTTTGCGTCTGCTAATCTGGAAGAGGTTTTCCGATCGAAGAGAACATCTTTATTTCATTCGTACAAGTATATTATCCTAATTGCTTGTTTGTTGCGAGATTGAACTTATCGTCCTGTTGCTTTCAGAGTCTACGGCGTAAAGGTCATAGGGGTGCAAACTGAAAACAATAAAAAAAAGGTCGTTAGCATATAACCAGGGTGCAACTCTTGAGTCTCGCCTCGGCACACGAGGACCTTGCGCCGACCGTGGTTGCTTTCGTGTTACAACAATATCCCCTCTAGGAAACAGTCTGTTTCCTCAATATCTCGCAAGACTAGTACACTGATTCACCTATAGCTGGGGACTAAACTCTAAGGAGCAAACGGAATCAACAAAGTCTTTATTTATTAAACGAGATTTGCTACCCGTCAAAACTTTATGGAATCTCGTTTGGCTGAATGTCATTTATGCGGAAACATGGCCAGATGTTTTCTTTTTGTAAATGTCATTTTGCCTTTGTAACATCTATCTCACAATGAAAGTAGATTCCTGTGGTCACACTTTGAGAAAAACTGCTTTACATCTGCATCGACAGGCGCAGATCCAGGGGTGGGGGTATACAAGGGATCCAGATCCCATTACCTCCTACTCAGGCAAAAGATAGGTAAGGAAATTTCATAATTCGAAAAAAACAAACAACAAAAAACGAACAAATAATCTCATGAAATCATGAGTTAACCTTAAAAACAAAAATAATCTATATCAATAGCCTAATCAGACAAAGTGAAAAAGGAAAAAGAAAAAAAAAAACCTCCCACCGCTCAAAATCCTGGACATTGGCTTACTGGAACTCTTTCTAAAAGAGGGACAAAAGGCTGGATTGGATCGAAATTTTCCACGGTTTTGCCCGAATTGGCGGGCGGGGGGCTTGATCCCCCGATTCCATGGCTCCTACGCCTATGACGAATCCACCCCTGACTGACATAGGAGATAATGGGATCTGGAAAGGAAAAACAAATGAAACTTTCATTTGTTTTTCCTTTTTGAGAAAATTGTTATTTAAAGTTTAGGGTAAAGTGTATTTTAAAGCGTACTTTTTTGAATTTATGTTGTGTGACAGTTAAGCACTTCGTGCAATAAGTCTTCACGATTTGCAGACATGAGTGTGCTTTTTAGTGACTATTTGGAGGGAGACAATCTGAAAGTTCTTTGCGAATGTTTTTACTTTCCAAAAAACGTTTTTCTTTTTCGTCTGACTTTTAAGAACACTCTTGAGGATAAATAAACATTTATCCTATATTTTTAAACATATTGGTGGTCAGTGTGTTTTTCTCTCAACTTGGGTATTTCATTCACTTAGTTGAGTTTCTAAATAAATAAAAAATGGCCTCCGTCTACAGTTTTGAGACGGGTCATAAACGTCCAGAGAGTTTTTTTCTTCTTGTGGTTTGTTATGTTAACACGACGTTCCAGCTGATCCATTCTATGACCCTCTTCAGGTGTACGATGCGAATGTCCCCGTTGAGCAGGGGTATGGAAATCTAGGCCCAAACCAGAAGAAAGCACCCGTATTCCACGTCATAAGCGTTGCTACAATCGGGAGAGAAACGAAATTCTGTTTACAACCATCACATCCTGAAATGCTATGATAACCACAAATAGAGTTCAATCGTCTGAAAATCTCTTTAAAAAGGTATTACTCTATTATTTACCATGCAATTTCCTTTGTTTCCAATAAAATATCTGAGTGCTTGCTCATCATCCAAAATCTTTGTTTGGAAGATAATTTCTGACCAGACGGACGCAGGTGCGTTGCCCTTGGCAATGCCTAGTGTAGTCTGGACCAGTGGGGTCAGAGTTCAACCTGTAACCCAGTTAAGTGCTCTTATATCCTCAGAGGATTTTTTTTTCAAGAAGTTCCTGTCCCGCACGTTTGCGTGAAGGGTTCCTCACCTTAAACTGGCCATGTGTCTGATCCTGTTCGGTGGGGGTCGGGGTTTGTGTAAATAGAAACTGAATGTTTACTCCATTAGACTGCAGGCTGATATATAAGAAGTTCCATCTTGTAATTGTATAACAAACCTTACCACTCATTTCATCATCAGCCTTTTAACGCCCATCGCCGGACATAGACCTTCCCTCCAAATTCGCCTGTCTGCTCAATCGTGGGCGTCATGGACTTTCTGAACTTATCTATTTCGTCACGCCATCTTATATTTTGTCGGCTCCAGTTTCGCATGTGATCTCTGGGGATTGATGTTGTAAGTCGTGCTGCCAAGCGATTGTCCACCATTCTCGCTACTTAATCAGCCCATTGCCATTCAATTTTTTTTCACTTATTTTATGATATCTCGGACTCCTGTTTTGCTTCTAATATATTTTGCTATCTTTTGACCCCTCCATGTTAATTTGAGCATGATTATCTCTTGTGCACGTTGCATGGTTCTCAGTTTGAGGGTCACTCTTTTGGTCAGGTTCCACTATAATAGGGAGCCGAGTGAGAATCGAACCTATTAGCAATGATATTTACTGAGATTTGTTATTGTATAATATTAGTAGAAATATTGTAGGTGAACTACTACTAATAGGGATCTTTGGAGGCCCCTCTATAAGGGTCTCGGGGGTGTTTTCAAATAACTCTCTTCCTCAGCTACGCCCCTGCTATGATACTATGTAAGGTTTAACTGTATTTGGCATTCTCAATCGAAACGTGAAAAAAAAGGTTATAAAATGTATCCTGAATATTTTCTTGACAGATATTTTGGTGATTTATAAAAAAGGCGATAAAAATGATTTTTTGCAATTTAAAGCATTTCCTTCAGCAGTAGTGGCCTCGAGTGATGAGTGATTGGCTATTCCAGGTTTCATCTAAGAGGAAGGCATCGGTCATGGGATGGATATGAAATTTGTTTTCTGCGTTTAAAGTCACGTGGTTCTTGTAGATTCTTTCTTTTTTTTAAAGCTCGCATTTTCCATCCAGTGGGCGTTTTTCAACCATCTCCCCAAATAGCTTTCCCATTCAAACTGAAACTCATTCTTATCAGAGCTCATTCTTAAATCAAACCTTAAAGTTGTAGGTTTTTCTCTTCTGGGACACAGAAATGTATTTTCCGTGCAAAAAGCTGTTATGATTTCAGTGTACACGTATATTTTAACCGAGTATTAAATAATCTAATTTTGCCATGATAAAACAATAATTATTAACTAGAAAGCACCCAGAGAGCGCTTGCTTCTACTAACAGCATCGTCAGGGGAAGCTATCGTGCCTCAAATCCGCCGCAAAATTTGACAGCTTCTTCCGTGGTCCATTGTCCACATTCCCAAAGAATTTCATAAAATTTATTTGAAAGCTCTTGGAGATATCATGTGAACATTCATGAACTTTTTGCAATATCATGTGTTGTAGAAATATACCAATGATGTAGGGGTTTAATTATGCTTGGATCCGCTCCCCGATCCAATCACTTCATCACTCAGTCTATTATCTACCCGTCAACCGAAGAGAACTTTTGGGGATATCGTGTGAACAGTCATGAGCGTATACATAAATGTACGGAAAAAACGGAAAAATGTCTCTCAGACGATTCTCAGACCCGCCACAAAATTTGCCCATCACCTACCCTTCCACAAAATTGAGTATTTTCGGAAAAAAATTTGTGCACACACAGACAGAAAGACAGAAAGGCGTGGCCGGACAGATATACCTCTACAACTTTGTCGACAGATGTAAATAAACTAATTTTCCTTTTTTGTGAAACGTTCGGCGTTGGAGAATTGCAAATTTCATTGTGAGGGAAAATCCATTTCAAATTAATTTCCTGTTTGAATTATTTAGATAGAGATGGGAAATTTGTTCGGATTTTTGTCTTCATCCGGGTTCGTTTCTTGAACACAAGGTTTTTTTCCCTTAAAAGAGACCCCACCCGGACAGACAGAAAGACGTTTGATCAGAAAATAAACAATAAACCTTAGGTGGGATTAAAACCCACGTCCTCAACGGGAAGCATCGCTTACATCGGCCTACTCTACCAGTTGAGCTATCAAGACTCAGACGGAAGACAGAAGGTCAAATGAATTATCCTTCATTGCAAAGAAAAAAAAGCAACTAAAAAATTATGATAAAGGTGAAAAATAGTGATAGAAATTTAAAATAATAAAGATTTTCTTATTGGGGAAATGCGAAGTGATGTGCATCACCGATTTGCCTTCGATATGAACTTGAACCCAGGAACTCTATCTGTAAGTATTTGAACCTTGAAGTACATTTTCGTTAACATGGAAACGTAATCATCGTTCCCTCTTTCTTTTCTTCAAGTAAGCAGAAATATACATTAATTTTGTTACTGATCTCATTTTGAAGGAGTCCAATTCACAATGACAGACGACCAGTCATTCAAAGAAGAACAAAAAAGAAAGCAGAAAAGTCGTCGCCATTCCCAGCATAAAAAAGACGCCTCACGGTCGAGTTTCAGCAACACTTGACGCCAAAGCTTCTAAGGTGCAATGTAATGTGACAAAAAAAGGATGCACAATTAATTCTCACTCAATGAGGACCGGGTGCGTCCTCGTGCAAAAACTGTCATGGTAGGATGGTGACATTCTTTTCCCTGGGAGCAACATCTGGCGTAAACCTGCTTCGAATTTGTCTATGTCGCACGAATCACATCCGAGTTGACTTTGAAAAGAGATGAGGTGAATAGATAAGTATGGGAAATAACACCTTCTTTTTTTTTTCTTTCTCCTCCGAGGAGTTGAAGTTGTTTAAAAAAAAATAAATCGTTTTTGAAGTTTCGGGAATTGAGGAGGGGCTGGGGGCGAGACAGAGAGCAAACTGTGGAATGGGACTGGAATATCAATAGATAGATTGAAATAAACATAAGGGAAAAAGAATAGAAGAGAGAGAGAGAGAGAGAGAGAGAGAGAGAGAGAGAGAGAGAGAGAGAGAGAGAGAGAGAGAGAGAGAGAGAGAGAGAAAGGGGGGGACGGGTCTGGTTAGTCACTCAATAGAAACCGTAACAGGACCAACGTCTTTTGCCAGCATGCCGTGTTTGGGGTAGTCTGCTCGGAAAGTATTATGTTCAGGACGTCTGCCTCACGTATAGAAGGTCCTGGGTTCAATTCCTGGTATGAGCAAAGAATGTGGAGAGAGAGAGAGGGGGGGGATAGGACATCATCATCATCATCATCATCATGGTGTTTCATAAAGAATAGAAGAATGGACAGATTTTGAAACCCAAGTTACATGAAAAACAAACAAAACAGGTCTGGTTATAGAAACCGCCACGTGACCAACATCTTTTGGCAGCATGCCGTGTTTGGGGGAAATCAATCGAAGAAAAATGGAAAAACGGGTGATTAATGAATAAGTTACTTCTCCCGCCTTATGTTGGGCAGAGGTCACTAAAAAAGTTCGAATTTTCGAAAAATAATCGTGAATTTAGTCGGACACAAACTAAGAGACAAATTCAGCATAAACTTATGGTGAAAATTGTCTGTCACACTAGAAACGAACTTAGAGAGGAGGTAGTCAAAAACAAAACAAAACAAAAAAAAAACAAAAACGAGGAGTAAATGTTTAAAATTTCAGCCCTTTATCTCCATTGGTGCGACTTGCATGCAGGATGCATAGCCAGCCAGCCAGCCAGCCAGCCTGCAAAAACAGATCAACTTTAAAACTGAAGAAAACTATGTTTAATTAGGATATAAATCAAATATGGAAAAGACAGAAAGAGAAATTAAAGGGAGGAAGAGGAGGGGAGAAAAAAGAGAGGAGAGAAGAAATGAGGGTGAGCGGGAGAAAAGTGAGTTGAATTGTGACTTCGAATTTTGTAATTTCAACTCGCATCAAGTTGTTCGTTCGAACTTATGTCGCCTCTTACGAACATGGAAATACATTCGGATATAGATTATAACCATGGAGCGGGCAAGGATAACGAATCAGAGGGAGAAGGAGACAGAAGAAAAAGCAAAGAGAAAAAAAAGAGAGAGGTACGAATAATGAAGAATTTACCGAAAAGTATGGATCCTTCTTGACGTTATCTCTCAGTCCTTCACATCTTCTTTTATATCACTCTCTTTTGAGAAACTCTGAACTGGTGGTCCTATTTGGGGTCAGGATATGCTTGAGTACATGCAAGTACACACACACACACACACACACAGAGACCACAATATTATAATAGGTTCACACTCATCATCCCTCACTGGGAATATCGATGTAATTTTTGCAGCAGGGTATGACGATGCGTTAACACTCCCGTGTGCACACCAGGGCCACTCCGTCCATTAGGCAAACGTGGACGGTAGCCTAGGAAAGCAAAGATCTTAGGGGTGCACTCCAAACTGAAAAGAATAGTCGTTAGAATACAACCGGAAGTGCAATTTCCCAAGTCTACCTTAGAGTGCGTGGAACCCTTGCTCTAATTCAAATTCTCAATTAAGTCAAATGAAACCCTCACGCCGGCCCTGATGCACACATCTATTCATAAATGAGATTTTTTTCCATAATTGGTTTCTTGGGGTAAGTTGACTGCTCTTTCCTTTCGTGTCGTGTCTTCTCAATATCTCCCATTGGAAAAGATGATGTTTGAGTTCGAGTTTAGTTTGTAGAATCATAAAGTGCGACACTGAATCAGAGACTAGCACCTAAATTAACACTCACACTCATCCACACAAACGCGCATACGAGCCAGAGGACAGAACAGTGTAAACTTTCGGGCGATAAGTGTAATTTGGACGAAAAATTTTTGCGGGCAAATTAATCCTTTTACCTCCCTTAACGAAAGAGTTCCCATACGCTCATGCACACACACACACACACACACACACATAGAAGCGAGCGTATATATATGTACATTTCTACGCGTACTTGGTACATCGTAAACATCGTATGTCACATAATGACGTAGAGTGACAAAGGAACGAATTTATATTTTTTTTACACATACATATATAGACATGCTCGCCTAAGCGTACGCACACACGTACGTCGAATAGGCACATAAACCAATTTTTATTAGGTGATAACTTTGGCACCTTCTTAATGGAGACTCTACGATACGCCTACTGGACACACATGTAAGTTATGGATACTCCAAGTCTTAGGGTAAGATTTAGACATACTTGAGCTTTCGTTCTCCAACAAAAGTACATACAACGAGCTACACATTCATCTAGGCCGTTACTTTTCTTTGAATAGTCCACAAATTTCTCTTTATTGCCCTTTTATTGGGACCCGCCTTCTGACATTTTTGTAGATATTCAAAACCTGGATAGATAGTTTAGATTCTAAGGGCCCCTTCATCTTTCTCCGCCCTGAAATGTAATTATTTGTAGAAGACTGACTGCTGGTCAAACAGTGATGGATTCCCTTTTGTTTATTTTATGGCTACTCAAGACTGACCCTTTATTTCCGGATAACTGATCATTCTCTGGATGTTTTTTTTTTTCGTGAGGGTGAGGAAACTAGACTGATGGAAACACTTAGGGATCACATCCAATTAAGTATTCCCTGTTTTGAGTGATGCTATACTTGGGGTGTGACGGGTTCACTTCAGGATGGGCTCTCAAAAAAATAAATAGAATTAGGTATTACTCCTTTGAGAATTCTGTGCTCCCAAAGGGAATTAATTAGAATTTTTCTATTGGTTATGAATTAGTTCATTTGATTGGATTTATACGACGTCTTAACCAAACATTCTTTTCTATGAGATCGTTGTTTTGTGTGGTACACGTGTGTGAGTGTGTTGAGCTTCCTCGATGTATTTAAAGCCCTTTTCTTAAAATGCAAAGATACACAAACTATTTTTTTTTACTGACTTGTGCTTACATTTGATACAGTTTCGTCTTGAAGTCCATCCAAAGATACAAAAATAGCCAGGATTAATTCAGACCCAAGGCTTACTGTCTCAGCGTACGAATATTTTTATCAAAATCATACTTGAAAAAAAGTCAATTGACCAAGTTGGGCAATTTATGTGTTTTGAGCCACACTAGGCATAAGTTTTCCTGAAGTTCATGTGCAGGTCAACTCATGAATCTAAAACGAAGAAAGCAAAAGAGTTGACCTGCACATGAACTTCAGGAAAACTAAAGTCATGCACAACAATCACATCAAGAATAAGGACATAACTGTCAAAATCGAAGATGCAAAACTGGGGAAAGTAGACCACTACATCTACTTAGGACAGCGAATCTCTATGAAATTCACAAAGAAGAAGAAATCAAGCGGAGAACCACCCTAGGATGACAAGCTTTCGGCAAGGCAAGCTCAACCTTCAAAAACCAGACAATCCCAATAACCCTAAAAAGAAGAGTATACAACCAATGCATTCTCCCAATAGTCATATATAGAGCTGATACATGGAACCTAACCAAGAGACAAACCTGCAAACAGGCCATGTTGCAAAAATGTCAGACCACCGATGGACATCACGACTTACAACATGGATCCCCGGAGATTACATGCGAAACCGAGGCCGGCAGAATACAAGATGGAGAGACGAACTAGACAAATTCAGAAGATACTCGCTCTACGACGCCCATGATAGAGAATTATGGTGAATCCTGGGGAAGGTCGATGTCTGACGATGGACGTTAAAAGACATGATGATGATGATTGCTTGTAGCTTAGTGGGTAGAGTTGCTGCCATGTTAAAGCAGGCTCCTTGAGGAAAAATAGAGGCAAGTTCGAGTCTCTCCAAAAGCTTATACTTCAAGTCTGATTCGCCCTGATAACTAACGGAAGTGAAATAAAATCATGCCTATTAAAAAAAAAAAAATGATAATTAAGTACGAAGAAAGTTAATATATTCCTGGCAAGTGTTAAAATCTTTTAAAAGTTGCCCTGGATGCCATATTCTTCCAAAACATATTTATTTGATAACACTACCACATCTTCTTTCCCCTGAAAGGTACACACGAATTGGCATTTTGAAACACTAGTGGCAATAGGGCGTCAAGTACACTGGAGACGATATAAGTGATGATGAGTATTTAGGGCTCGAAAATCATGGTACAATATAAGTTGAATTTGTGTTTTATATTTATTTTTCTGTTTCTCCTTAGCCGTTCGGGTCCCGGTGTCATGTACTAACTGCAGCTCCTTCCTCTGGATCAGGCCTTGTCACCTAGGGGGAGGGGATTGAAAGCTGGAACCTCACATAGTCAATAAAGGATAATTGTTCTGTATAGTTGTCATATGTAACCCCAACCATATACTTTATAAGATACAGTTCATTCTTCATTGGTAACAGGGTTGCTGCTAAAATATATTCAGGATACACCCCCCCGGAAACGCCAATGCCCCCCCTCTCAGAGGCTCTGTTCATCCAAGATTTGGGGTGTCGATTCCATTCTTCTCAATAAAACAAGCTCTTTTTCATCTTTCACCCTCTTCCTCATTCGTCTTTGCATTACTGGGCTCAATGGTAAGAGCATCGCTACGTTGAAACAGCCATCCTATCGGTGGCAGGTTCGATTCCTGCAGCAGCCCCATTGTCTTCAATTGTTTATTCTATTCACGTTGTCTGAATTGAATGATATATTAATCGAGAAACGACGAGAGATAATTTCAAAAAAGTTTCTTCATAATATAACACAATTCATCTTTTTTATTTTATATATATATATATATATATATATATATATATATATATATATATATATATATATATATACACGTGTGAGTGTGTGTCATCCACAGACAGCTGTTTCGATGTATTACATCTCTTCAGTGTGGCTATAGAATTTTTTCCCATCCAGTACCGCTAGGTAGAATTGAAAACCTCACATCGGACCCGGAGGCCGATATCCTACCTCCAGATTACGAAACTTGGTGGTCAGTAAGGCTGAATTTAAGCGATATATTCATTTACGCAGAAACTCCTCATCCACCACAATGCTCTTTTCCTATGGAAGAGCATTGCATAAGCTTACAATGGATGAGTTACCTCACTTAAAGAGTGCTCAACCCTTAATAGAGGAGCATTATATATATATATATATATATATATATATATATATATATATATATATATATATATATATACACCAAAGAACAAATCTGTAATCAAATGCGTGATGGGTCTAAATTTACTTGTTCTTTTGCAGCTCTATCATTTTCGAGAATTAAATTGGAGCAGAGGCGTAGTGTTACCGGTGCTAACTGGAGCACCTTCATTTAAAAAATATGATGATAAATACCATCCTTGACAAGTGACTTGCCCATCGTAGCTGGGTCTTATCGCCAATTCGTGTATCCGGTCATTTTATTTACTGGGTTACTCCCTTCAGGGATGTAGCAAGAGGGGGCTGTTGCTCTTGGGTGCGAGTGTAAACGAGTGGAAAATTTTCTCTTGCCTATAATCAATTATTCCCTCCCCTAAGATATCGCACAACTGCCCTCGGGCGCTATTTTTGCCTCCGGGCGCTGTCTTACCCCCAAGCACTGAGAACCCTTGCAACGCCACTGACTGTCTTGCCTGAGAGAGAGAGAGAGAGAGAGAGAGAGAGAGAGAGAGAGAGAGGGGAGGATAGGAAATGCCAAGCGTTTTGACAGCTCCGTCACCTAAAAGTTAGCACTGCACCTCTGAACAGGAGATTCCATTAACCAATAAACTTAGGCGAAAAACACCATGAATATTTTACATTTAACCTGAAGCGTTGTCGGAACCAGTTCCTGGGAACCCTATCTCCCTTGACCTTTAAATACAGTGCGTTCAGTTACACTTGTCAGTAGTGACAATCGCCCCTGCGCTTAAAAGATTTCCTTATACCATTAAAAACTCTCCACTACTCTCGCACATCTTGGCACTACTCCCCGTACTCTTTGCATGCATCATTGCTGTGATTCGAATACTCGCTACTCACGCGACAATCCATCAATACACCACCACGTGCGACTCTTCATCAACATGACGACGAACTTTCCGAGCCAACTTTTGGGAGAACCCTTCTCAACTACAGTAATCTTTCTGAATTGCCGTTCACAATTTATCATTTCTCAAGAACATCGGAAAAAAGCGATGTGTTACCCCTGCTTTCCATCTCAATATAGCAATGCTTGAGATCAGTAATTTCTACTTGTTTACGTTGGGTCTGGTTAACCCTTTAAAAACACTACTTACATAACACCCCCCAATGGACAGTAACAGGATTATGAAGGAGGAAATTCTCCCACACGAAAATAGACAGCGGAATGGAAACATTCTACCCCATGTTTCGAAGAGGACCCTCGTCCCAGCATTCCTAACTCACCCCATTAACAGTCCCTACCCGATGAAGGCCGTAGAATACAATGACCGAAAGGGTGTGTTCGGAAGATGAACCAAGATGAGGACAACAGCCCGAAAAACTCATATTGTAAACTTCTTCATTATTGCCCTGGTGTATAATTCAGCGCATAATAATTCATGTAATAATACACCTTTCGTAATTGCTATTGTTTCATGTTCATTTTTAATGATTTTCTTTACAAGCTCCAGTGCCATGCCTGTTTAATGACGTTAAATATATTAATCTTCCTTCACTTAAACTGCTACTATATTCCCAAGGAGAGTCTTGACTTGGTGTATCAAGCAGCTAACTACACATGTATCATACTGGCCTCTACGACTTGATGGCATAATTTGATTCCAACGGACGGATGACTCCAATATGGCCTCCAACAATTGTAAATTCAACCATGACGCCCGACAGCAAAACAATACTCTCAATGGCAAAATAAAAATAGTGACCGTCCTATAATTCAAAGCTGTAATTTTGAAGACATTGAAAGGCGATTGATTGTTCTCTACAATTTCTTGTGCTCCCGAATGAAACTGTTCATAACCAGCAGGGCCGGTCCCAGTGTTCCTGGCGCCCGGGCAAGCGCACTTAAAAGTATAGTATTATCTCTTATTCCTGAAACACCTGACTTCACATCAGGGAATCATCTTATTTTTACTGTTTTTTCTTCTTTGTATTTGGAAATTCCAACATAGGATGGGCGCCTCCTAGACGCCCCGGACGACTAGCCATGTTACAAGTACCTTGGACCGACCCTGATTATCAGGACAATCAATGTAATGCTTTGTGTCTTGCCACAAATTAAAATTTAATTCCCTGTTGGGATTTTAAACGCTGAACACAAACAGTCATTCATAACAAAAAACGTTTCTCAACTACATAGATTAAACGCTAGTTTTTACATAAATGACCGGAACATTCACGACTCTGGGGATATCTTTTTTTTTTTTGTTTTACTTACTTCTATAATACCGTAAATTCCTTATTGTCAAATTCCTGTCCAAGTTTGAGTTGACTTATCCCCCCCCTCCCGTTATAAGAACTGCAAGAACAATCCTCACCTAAGGGGTGGGAACTCTTCACTGTTTGTCTATCTCATCACGTTAAACCAAACCGATGTATAGAATGACCATTTTCCTACTCCAATTAGGAATCAGGACCAAATGATTGTTAGGAGTCTCTCCTACTAACTGAGCCAAACAGTCATTTATTTCTGAGATAGAAAGAATGAAAGAAAAAAAAAAAGAATCAGTGAAATAAAGAATATGATTCTTTCTTTCATGCTTACCTTCTATTATTCTTCCTTTTTTCCATTCTTTCTTTCATCTTTAAAAATTCTTCCTTTCTTTCTTCCATTTAAAAAAAATTCTTCCTTTCTTTCTTCCATTTAAAAAATTCTTCCTTTCTTTCTTCCATTCAAAAAATTCTTTCTGTCTTTCTTCCATTCTCTCGTTTATTGTTTTTTTCATCATTCATTTTACTGCCAATTTCTTTGTTTATTTATTCTTTCACTTCTTCATTCATCCAACCTCTCTTTCTTCTCTTGTTCTCTTCTCTATCTATGAATCTCCCTTCTTTTTTCATTCTTATCCTACTTCCTTTCTAACATCCCAGTTTTTTTTCTTTTTCCCTTTCATTTTTCTTCATTTTTCTTTTATGAATCTATTTTACATTCTTTTCATCCTTCCTCTTTTTTCGTCTTTCCCTTCCTCTTTCCAACCACCCTTTCTTCTTCTTCTTCTTCTTCTTCTTCTTCTTCTTCCTTTTTTACAGTGCTTCACTCTTTCCCTTGCCCTTATCTTTCTTTCTTTATTCTTCACTAATTCTACTCCCTAACTTCCTCGTCCTTTAGACAAATCTATTTTTCCGCTCTCGAATTTCATCAACACACACTCTGTACCCCTCCCGCAGTACCCCAGCACCCCCAAAATCTTGGTCTCTTTCAGGGACAAACATTTCTCCAAAATTTGATAGTTTTGCTTCCGGATGAGTTCCCCGTCCTGTCAAGTGCCGAGAACAATTTAGGCTATCCCTTCAAAGATGTGGGCAGAGTTTCCTATAACATTTCTTTTTGCTCTACCCCTCCGTCATACCCCCAAAGCCCCACCCTCAGCTCACATCTACCATTCCAACTGTCAACTGTGCCAATAAGTTGTTTTTGGTATATATATATATATATATATATATATATATATATATATATATATATATATATATATAATGGCTTCACTTTGCGAACGAAAATCTGGGATGGTTTTTCACGTCCGTTGCAGGCTCTCAGGTAGCCGGTTAGGCCTATGCAGGAGAAAGCCTGGTTGCTGGAAGGAGTCCCTGCCTTGTGACACTGCCTTCTATCT
>OY735227.1:8519955-8614955 GCA_963457665.1 Thysanoteuthis rhombus | reverse complement strand
TTATAAATACATATCTTTATTGACAAATAATTCTGGTTGTATTATATTCTGAAATGAAAATGAAAATCTATGAACTTTTTTTGTTAATAAATAATTAATCTCATTTATTCATCCTTTACACTGTGAATGAATATAGGAGCATTCGTTCATAATTTCTGGAATATAGATAAATCACGAAGAAAAAGAGTTGAACTACTGCTGTGAAATTATCCACGATAAGTATGAACTACTTGACCAGGATTGATATCATACTAAGAAATCAGTCACCTCAGAAGTTGATAAATTGAAATTTTGAATGTAGAAAAAAAAATGGCCAGTTTTGTTGAGTTCATAAAATCTTTTTTACTTAAACCACTTGCTCAGAAATGAAGACAATCTTGACGCAGAGATTTTGGGGTAGAGAGTAGGTTTAATAGTTTAATTTGGACTTCTGCGGACCAGCCAAGTTTTTGTAGCTAAGTCGGTATAGAAGCAGGTGTATCCTCCCTGGCTAGTGAGATTTGATTTCGAGTCTCACCAAGAGCTTATTCTTTTCTTTCAATCCACACTGTTTATCCACAGCTGGAGATTGAGAGCCCAAGTTAAGTTGCAATAAAAAACAACTGAAAAAAATAAGATGACAGTGATTAGTAGTTAAAAATTGATAATAACCAGGGAAATTATGAATCACCATCACTCATATGATCTATGAATTTATGATTGAAAAAAAGAAAAAAAAACAAAAACAGCTCCAGATACTCATTCAGAAGAAAACCTCAAGTAACCAATGTCTTTAAGCTGCATGCTGTGTTTAGGGATGATCAACTAAACACTAGAAAAAAATGGATGATCAATGAATGAGTTACTCATCCTGCTTTTTGGAGGCTATTATCACCAAAAAGTACAATTAAAAAAAAAACAAGCATAAATATTGTCAAACACAAGCTTAGAGACCAATTTAGCATAAGCCCACGTGGTAAATTGAACCCCCCTTCCCCATCACTACAACTTCATTTGGGCAGGGAATTTTTAAAAAACAAAACAAAACTGTTCATCTCATCTCATTGAGAGGAGAGTGTGTGTGCAAAATTTAAAGTTTTTTTTTATTGTAAATGGTTCGAGCTAGGTGAAGTCTGCAAACATAGATACATAGATCTTATGATAATAATAATAGTAATAATGATAATAAAGAAATTTCTTTAGATGAAGATGATGTTCTTCTTGATCTTTCATTTCCACACTGTCAATAATCACTACCGTAGATATAAATGTCAGAACACATGAATAACCTAAACCCAGCAACAGTGTTTAAACAGCTCTATTGTGGGTAGAGGTGATAAATGAATTATAGGTAATTCCTCAATACAGATATTCAGTAAGAGGGGGAGGGTGGAGTGGTGGTGATAGAAGTGTGCAGTTGTCGAAGAGGGTATATTCTCTCAAACTGCTTTTCGCTTTTTTCCCCCTCCCTTCTCCCTCCTCTCTTCTCCCCACCTCTCCAACTCCTCGATGGAAGAGTTTGTTTTCAGTTGATACCGAGGCAGGGAATGTTTATGCTTCATAGACAAAAAAAATTTCTTTTGACAAGTACTCCAGTCGGAGGAGGTAAGAGGCGGGGTAAAGTGGGCAAAAGAAAAAAAATTGACAAAAACAATGAACAAAGAATATATATATATATATATATATATATATATATATATATATATACATATATATATATATATATATATAGAGAGAGAGAGAGAGAAAGATGGATATGTATATATGCATATGTGTGTGTGTGTGTATATGGGTGTGTTTGTGAGAAAGCAACCTTGGCACGGCCTCTAAAGTCCCAAGAATTTTGGTGTGACTGGTTTCTCGGGCCAATAGGAGAACAAACATATTGTGACATGCTGAGGGGCTTGATTAGTTTGAGTTTTGAATACAATGTTCATCCATGTGAAAACTCTTGGAATCACAGCAGGGGGGGGGGCGAGTGGAATAAAGAGAAAGAAGGAAAAAAAATACAGACATATTGTGTTGCCTTGATTCTTACCGATTCCATACTTGAGTCAATGATTTCCAGTCTTGTAAAAATGGCCTGTAATAGAGGGAACAGATTCAGGAGATTGGGAGCCAGGACAGATAACAGAAGAAATCTAGATTTGGCCTATGTTTATTTATTTTTATTGAAGCAGAATGCCCGGTGCTGCTCAGGCTGAAAACTAGCTATATATGGCATGGAATAGTTGTTGATGAAGATATATTGGGCATTATAAAACACTATTGGATTCCCTACGAAAAGTTATTTTTATGTCAGAAATGAAATGGCTTTCCACAACATTTATAGCAGTCCGGTGTCTGAAGCATTCTTCAAGTGAAAACATTTCTGGAGGAACCCTTATTCAAAACCTCTGGCTACAACACACCGTTTGGGAGGAGGAGGTGTGCATACACGCAAACTTTCTCAAACATATATGACAGGTCTGGTTAGTCACTCTATATAAACTGACATGGGGCAAACATCTTTTACCAGCATGCCAGATGGAAGGTAGTCAATTATGAAATTGGAAAAAAGGGTGACCAATGAATGAGTTACTTCTCTCGGCTTTTGTTGCACAGTGATCTCAAAAAAGTGTGCACACGAACTAAAGGAGCCAATTTAGAATAAACTTGCATTGTAACTTGAAACCCTCGCTAAAATCTCATTTTGGAGGAGAATTTACAAAAAACTGAAAAAATGCCATTTCTAGACATGATAAGGAGTGAATGTTTTAAATTTTTTGGACATAATGAGAAGTGAATGCTTTAAATTTTCAGCCCTATAGCTCCATTAGAATGGCCATGTTATCTTAATTTTTTTTAAAATGTCTTTCTTTAGAATTTTTCAGAAGCATGCTGGTTGGGAGGTGATCTATTATGAGATTGGAAAAAGGGCTGACCAATGAATAAATTACTTTGCTTGTCTTTTGTTGGACAGTGATCACTAAAAAAGCGAATACACAAATTAAACGAACCAATTGAAATCCTCACTAGAATCAAAGAAACTATTTTTTTATAAACATTATGAGGAGTGAATGTTTTGAAATTTTCAGTCTTCTAGCTCCGTTGTTGTGGCCTGGTACTTTCTTAATGTATAAATATTGATAAACATGATAATAGAAATGTTGGTCACAGCCATGCTGTAATCTTCACTGAGTTCCATTCTTGAGACAAGATTCACTTGTAGGCACTATTTCCTGTTTTAATTCAGATTGAAATTGTTTTTCTAAATTTCTTTGGTGAATTAGCTGCAGAACAAGATCTCCTAGGATGCGTGATTCAATAACCTTTGCAAGGAGAAACAATGCACAGTAATGTAATAGTTTAATATAAGACATATCTGTTGGGATATGTTCAAGTGGTGTAGGAATACACATGCATCTTCTTTGTTTATGTTTTCAGGCTCCCGTTGTCTTGATGTATTTTGTCATTTCTTCACTTATAGTTTTAATGTTGGCAATTGGGGACCACTTGATTGATGAAATTTTGCGTTTTTTTCTCTTGCAAACTGAAAATATTTTGGTAAGAGATATTTTTTTGGGCTATTGGGACCTCTTGCTTGAAGAAGATTTTGTTATGAGACTCTTTTGCTGTGAGATGTACCTCTGTACAGGGTTCTACTTTGGAATTTTCCACTGTAAGAATTTGTTTGCCTTCCACTCAAAAAGAGATTTTTTCAGTAATTGGAAACAATAGGCACTCATTCCATCCTTATTTTGGTGTACAATAGTTTGTATATATATATATATGTATATATATGTATATATATATATATATATATATATATATATATATATATATATACATCCAATGTAAATTTCTGTTCAGGACTATTCTTAAAATACATTTTTTCATTCTTACTGTAAAAAAAAAAGAACTATCTTGTAAGCCATATTTATCTATGATCTTCCTTTTCTGTACTTTGAAAGAGTTAAAGTTTATGATGTATTTATGGAAAGGAAGAAAAAAGTTCAGTTTATACATATATATATATATATATATATATATATATATATATATATATATATATATATATATATATATATATATACGGTGAGGAAAAGGATGAGACTTATCCGACATAATTGTGAATTTGATAGACAATACGGAAACCTGAAAGCCTAGACATTGGATTGAATTTATTTCTATTACATGTTCCGTGAGACTGTTTGCTCTCATTGTCAAACGTCAAACAGGTAAAATGATAAAATTTTGAGGAAAAACATGATGTGGAGAGGAGATGGGGGAAGATGATGCAAGTTTATTAATTTTCCAAATTGGTTATCTTCATTAGAAAAAGATGTCTTTGTGTTAAAGTGGAAATCATTTGCGAATTAGTGAAATTGAGAAGGATTTTGCGTGTGTATACATAGTTTTAGTCTAGTGACTGTTATTGAGAATACTGTGTGTATGTAGCATGTGTAAGTGTGTGTTGTTGTAGGTATGGAGGGGGAGGGTGTGTCTATATTGCTATATTCTCTGTGAATATGATTGTGGGTCACCCAAGATTTTACAAAAGTTTAAGTAGTGTAAAATATCGCTAAGCTAAGCTAAAAAGAAAATGAAGGAAAGAGAATGAAAGAAGATTGCAAAAAGAAAGTCAGTAATTAAAAAAAAGAACAGTTAGATGAATAAAATTGAAGGAAAAGAGAGAAAGAGAAAAAGGGGAATGAAAAACAAATGAGATAATTGAATGAGAAAAATGAAAACGTTTTGGATATAAACAAAACCAGAAAAGATTTGAAAGAAGATAATGGAGGTCAGTGCCCCCACCCTGAGAGAAAAGATGGAAATATATCGTCCTCTTTCCTGTTCAATATAAAATCGTATCAAAATGATTTGAATCACTCAGCCTAATTACCACTCCCATTTAGAGCTGAAGAACCTTGTACTTCTTAATGTATTCTAGAATTCACAATTTCCTTCCACATTAAACGAAAAAAAAAAAACTGGTCTGGTTAGTCGTTCAATAGAAACTGTTGTATGACCTTTGGCAGCATGATGTGTTGAGGGTGACAAATAAAAAATAAAATGGAAAATAGAGTCATCAATAGATCAGTTACTTCACAAAAAAAGTCTGAATTTTCCAAATAAACAAGCATGAATGCTGCTGGACACAAACAAAGGGACCAATTTAGCATAAACTTACCTTGCAAATTGGAATAATTTGAAAGAGCTAAAAAACAAAAAAAAATTTTTTTTCTTGACATAATAAAGAGAGGTTATTTAGAATTTCACCCCCTTGTTTCATTGGTGTGGCCTGAGCGCACAAAGCATATATACATACATACAGACGTATGTAGTCAGTGAGACCAACTTAAAAACCGAAGAAACCTTTGTTGATATTTTTGGTCGACAGTAACTTACAAAAACTTCCTGTCCAGATGACAAATTTATCAGAAGTTAACAGAATGATGATTTTATACCTTAGTTTACGTACATACTCATTTTTGTACGTAAAAACCTGCATACATACAAAAGTCCATCCATCCATCCAGTAAATGTACATAGAAGTATAAATATACTACTACTGTTAGCCACAGGATATGAAAAGTCACTAATAGTATCTTAGTATCCCTGGTGTGTTCTTGAGAGGATTAAGTGGTTTAGATATCTTGAGTGGAGCCGGATGAAAGTGTCTCGAGTCTCACCTGCAAATCCAACTTGGATTTTTGATCGTCATATTTTTTCAACGTTTGCTCTCAAGACCATTGTCTTCGAAAGTGATTGTTAGCTCTACAATGTATTTTTGAATTTATCAACCATATCATGTAAGAGCACTTGTGGAATGATAATTAACATGTTAGCCTCGTAAACAATCGCTGAATTTGTTGTCGCTCTGAGAAAGCGGCTTGAAGCCTAAGCTGACTAAGCTAAAAAAAATAACTATTAGAAAACATTAACCAGAACTGTCACCATAGGCTTCTTCACTTTTCAAACTGGTCTGGCTAGTCATATATGTACGTATCACATACACAGGCTGAACCAATGAAAATAGAAGGATAAAAAATCAAACATTTTCTCTTAATTATGTCCAGAAAAACAACATTTTTGTTGTTTTTTGAAATTACCCCCAACTAAATAGTTTTTTTTTAGTGGGGTTCAATTTGCAATTGAAGTTTTTGTTAGATTGATCCCTTAGCTTGAGACCAGCAGAATTCACAAAAATTTTTTGAAAATTCAGACTTTTTTCCGTGATCATTCCTAAACAAAAGGCGAGCAAAGTAAGTGATCTCCTTTTTCCACTTTTTTTCTATTGATCACCCCCAACTCGGCACGCTGTCAAAAGACACTGCTTCTGTGACAATTTCTATTGAGTGACTTTCCAGACCTGTTGAGGTATCTAATTTCAAACAAGCCAGTTTTTTTTTTTTTCCTTAAAAACTTTAAGAGTGTATTCTCAAATTACCATGTATGCAAACCAAGCGCAAGGGTTTCATGTGCCGTAGGTGAAACTTGAAATTTTCCGCCCCCTGATTGTATTCCAACGACTATAGTTTGTCAGTCTGAAGTGCAGTCAGAGGACCTTTGCATCGTAGATGATTGGGTTGGTTCATTCAACGGACAGGCTTGCCCTGTTTACATATTTGCTGCTTCATTTTCTTCTCAAGAACTGTTGAGATATTTATTTAGCTCCTAAATTATCGAACTGCTTAAAACACAGTGGGGCTCTCCGATGAACAGAATTTTTGAAAAGATGAAACTCTTTAGTGAATTGAATTAAAAAATAAAAACAAACTATTACTGTGGGGAAGTTACTCTGATCAGAAGTTGTTCCCCTAGATTCAATATTCGATTTGGTTAATACTTATTTAAAAGTGAATGGTATTATCCAGAATGTCACGCTGAATCGGTGAAATTGGCTAATTAGTGAAAGAAAAAAAATGTAGTTTTGATTTGATCAAAAGTTCATTTAAAGAAAACAAGGATATAAAACAACTATTTTTTTTACAATCAAAAGTTTGTGAAATTTAACTATTTTCCACTAAAAAAGGATCAAATTTTGCCAGTTCGGCAATTTCACCTATTCAGCGTAACACATATCAGATAGTATTTCTTAGCATATCAACTGATGGGTGGGCTTCTCTAAAAGGATCTTTCAGCCAAGTCCTATCCAGTCATAAAACATAAACACAATGAGATGCTAATAACATTGCATCCATTTATCAAGGGATGGAACCAAATAACGGAGAATATTTTGAATATGTAACATCATTTGCATCTCAAATGCCGTGGTATTTCCAGAAATATCGGTCAGCCTTGAATTCTAAGGTTGGAAAATGTCGAGACACCATCTAAGATACATTATATCAACTAATGTGACATTAGACTCGACTGGCACTCAGTTCCCTTCAGAGTGCAGATGTTGAATAAATAATCCATCAGATTTTGGGACTGAATATTAATAGAACCCTCTCTCTTAATACTGACCACACCCATCATATCTTGATTCACGTAATAACGTGGGTGAATAGAGAACTCCTAAACATCAATCTAGCTCTAAAATAGCTAAATTGGCACTCCTGGTTATTACTGTTTGGTTATAATGCAGTTGGCTCTCTTGGACCCCAATGCCCATGTTATAAAATGGGAGACCTGTAGTAATCTTTGGAAACGTTTCATAGATTCTCATTATGTTTATATTGGTCCTCCACCCTGCTATCTACTATTTTACATTTCTCGGTTGCAGTTGCCCTTGGTCAACCCCAGAAATATACAATTCATGAGGTGTTCTTGATAATGGTCCCAAAATGCATGAGTTAGTGATGCTGGCAATTCAGATATGCCAAAGAGAAGCTGTAAAGTGCTTCCTTCAAGTGAAAATTGGAAAGTTTTCAACTTAATAAGGAAAACAACTCAAATGCTGCGGTTGCCAAGGTCTAAGGGTGATTCTTCTATAGGACGTATAACTTTTATTACAGCATATCAGAAACAACCAATTCAATTTTAAAGTTATTCTGACTAGCTAGAAGGATGAAAATTCAAACATTTATTCTTAAAACAGCTTTTTTGCTTTTTGAAAATTCACTACTAAACAGGTTTTTAGTGGGGGTTACAAATTTCAGCAGAGGCCTGAAATCATGGATAGTACCGGAATATATATGAATATATATGTATATATATATATATATATATATATATATATATATATATATATATATATATGTATATATATATATATATATATATGTATACATATATATATATATATATATACATATATATATATATATATATATATATATATATATATATATATATATATATATATATATCCTATGTTTTTCCTTTTCATAAATGTCCATGAAAAAAATTTGATTTATTCCAATTATATGATAAGACAGAACAATGTGTCTGGTTAGTCACTCAATAGAAACCTTTACTTGACCTACGTTTTGTTTGGCAGTATGCTATCTTTAGGGTGATCAATTAAAAAATTTGAAACATGAATAAGCAATGAATAAGTTGCCTCTCCCGCATTTTGTTGGGCTGTGATCATGAAAAAATCTGAATTTAAAATGAAACAAAACAAACACGGGATCAATTTCACTTGTTCTTTCGTTGAACTCCTACTAAAATCCTGTTTCGGGATAATATTGGAAAAAAAAAAAAAAAATTTTTTTAGACATAATGGGGAGGAAACGTTTCAATTTTCAGCCTTCTAGCTCCATTGGTGTGGTCTGTACACATGATAAGTACAAAGCCAGTCAAACCAACTTGAAAACTGAAGAATCTTGACAGTCTTCATCAACAGTCTCAAATAGTCAATGCTATAACCAAACACTTGGTAGATAGGCTGAGATGTACCTGGGGCTTGTGGGGCTTGAGGGGCTTGCTCACTTGAGGGGCCCTCTTCAATGCTGAGTGCGATCTGTCAGTAGAAATGTACTAGGCGAACGACCATTCATAAAGCTTTTGGTATCCCAAATTAGGGACCCAAGTGGGTGGATGTTTTCAGATAGCACCTACCTCCTCAGCTACACCTCTGTACACAGGCGCCATAGTCCTTTAATGGCTAATTGACTGCCAACAAGGAAAGTTATTATTGGCCAAATATTTTCTGAATCATTCAGGCCCGAGCAAAGAAGGCAACACTTTGATGAGCAGGCGTACAAATAGGAGGCGGATCTGTGTGTAAAAATAATTTAGGTTTAAGCTTCCTTCAAGGCAATTTTTTAGGCCTCTCATTTTTTGTTAGATGCTGTCAACTGAAACTGTCGACCAAGGTTTCTTCAGTTTTCAAGTCAGTCCGAATGGCTGTATGCTGATAAGTATCATGTGTACAGGCTGCACCAAGGAAGCTAAAGGGCTGAAAGTTTAAACATTCACTCCATATTATGCCTGGTATGAAAATTTTTTTACCCCCCCCCCGAGTTTTTAGTGGGGGGTTCAATTTGTATAGTAAGTTTATGGCCAATTAATCCCTCAGTCTGTGTCCAGCAGTGTTCACACTTGTTTTCTGAAAGTTTAGTCTTTATTAGCAATCACTTACCCAACAAAAGGCAAGAGATGTATCTTATTCATTAACCACCTTTATTCGCAAGTTTTTGATTGATCACCCCTAACATGATGGCATGCTGCCAAAAAAATTTTGGTCTGATGATAGTTTCTTTTGGGTGACTAAACAGACCTGTTTTCTTATATCTCAGTAATATCCCATCATTACCTTGCTACCAACGGACTTTCTCCAATTACTCCTTGTCTAGATTATCAATGCACAACCCCCTGGACTGACAAAAGTAAAAGGATGGCTGACTATTTGAGTGCACAACACAATAGGTAAGTCCACAAGGACAGTTCAGGATTGAAAGCCTTTGTTGTGTGATTATGTTTTCAGCATGTCCAACATTACAAGCAACTCCAACCATGACCTTGATCAGGATCAGGTTTGAAAGAAAAGAAAATTAGCCCAAGTCATTTTTACAGGAAGTTTTCTTTCACCGAAACAGAAGTCAATATCTGGGATTTGTAATTAGGACTGTGTAAAGTGTCAGCCTGAAAATCACTCAAATATGTGAAACACGCAAAAACACACACACACACACACACACACACACACACACACACACGCGCAAGAAAAAACACATACATAAAAACTCACACACACATCAAGACAAAACACATACACACACACACATACATACAAACAAATTCAACTTGACTGATTCAACTTCTCTATCCTGGTCCTTATTTAAGTGTGTGTATATTTTTATGGATGAGTGTTTTGAATTTCACAATTTTTAAAAAAGTCCTCTTCAAACTGTTCATGAGTCTGAAACTGCCAATTCTGTTTTGAGCTTGAGATTCTTGATATTTTTGTTCAGAAACAATGATTTTAATCATTATTGTCTTTTTGAATATTATACTATTTGTTGATTTTTCATAAAAAAAAAATCATTTAGTTCAATTGATTGTTACTACATTTTCCAGGACAAACATGAAAAACCTTTCAACTTAATATTTTCATGTTTGATACTTCTATGAGTTCAAGCTGGATCCTAACAGCAGAACGTGTGAAGAATGGAAAACCTGCATTCTGGATCCTAACAGAGCTGAATGTGTGAGGAATAGAAAATCTGCATTTTCGGACAATTCCTATTGAAGATGTCAGTTTAGAAAACCAGGAAGAAAATTAGCATTCACTACCAATCAGTTATAAAGTTTTAAGTTATGCTGGAAAATAACCCTGAAATCTTATTCATAAAACATAACAGCTTACTTCAATGTATCAACCAGATTAATTTCAAATCGTTTAAGAGTGATTGACAAAAAGAAAAAAAGCTCTGTAAATAGTTTCTATTAAAATTGACCCCACTTTGCTTTGTAAAATAACTTCTCAGAAAAAAGTCAGTTGAATATAATGACCAAAGATAATCTATTGGATGTGAACAATGTGCAGAAACATCGGCCAAAATAATGAATATTCAAAAAAATAGGTATTATTTGTAATTTGATAAATGCAGTGCTCAGTTATGAGAACCAAATACAGGTAGCATAAGTATCAACATCTTTACAACCTTCTGACTTAAGTCCTGACTCAGGCTTGTTATCAATTCACTATTTATCATCTTGAAATTTTGCACCTGTATAATAGATATTTACATAGCGCATCAATTGAGACTGAGAGGGCATTTGCACACTTTACGGTTGTGAGATATGGCATACATTAACATGACATGATTGGTCATTTGGACAATTAAGTAACTGTCGTTTAAACGGATGGTATATATCAAAAGTGTGCCAATGCCCCATATAGTCTTGATTGATGAACTATCTAAATGTCTACTTCAAAGGTGAAAAATTTTCAAAACTATGAATTGTGAATTAGAATCAGGAGCCTGATTAGGGACCTTGCTTGCTGTTGATACTTTCATTACTTGTATTTTCTTCTTAAAACTGAGAATGTACCATATATACTGATAAGTCAAAACATAATGACTGGCGATTTGTGGCAAGAATGACTGCTACTGTAATATTTGCATATGTCAGGGTCAGAGGTTAATTGGTAGGTAAGCTGACCTCGAGTACTTCATTTTAGTGAGTTGAATACCACAGTTGTGGGCAAAAAGAGAGATTTAAATGACTTTGATGAAGGCAAAATTGTTATGGCCAGAAGATTAAGTCCGAGCATTTCTGAAATGGCATAGCTTGAGGGGTGCCAGACATTCAGTTGTGGTGAATACCTTCCAGTGATTGTTCAAGAGGAGTTGAAAATCACCAACCACTGACAAGGCATTAAATGGCTAAGATTTTTCAATACGAGAAGTAAATGGATGCTTTCCTGTTAAGTATGAATAAACATATAGCTTAAATCCAGGTGAAGGTAGAAATGTGTCTCAGCACAAAACACACCAATCTCTGTTGGTCATGGGGTGTATCTGCTATTGGATTTTAGTGTGTGTGTGGGGGCATAAGTTAACATGTGACAATATCAGTCATATGCTTATATAAATATGTTCATTTGTATGTATAGATTTCACATAGACATACATATACACACTCATATATATATATATATATATATATATATATATATATATATATATACATATGATTATAAATTGTGTTATATTTTATAGAAACTCTTATTTGAAATGATCTCCCATTGTTACACAGTCAATGTATCACTCAAATCAAACTATGCAAATAGAATAAACAATTAAAGAAAAAATGGGTTGTTGTAGGAATTGAACCTGTGATGGATAGGGTAGCTGCTTCGACATAGCGTTGCTCTTACCATTGAGTTAAACAGCTGCTGGTAATATAAAGACTGTTTTCACTCCAAACTCTCATCTCATCTATTCTCAGCCTATTTGTTTCTTTCCAGTGCAACAATTAAGAAATGGATATATATGATCCAACAGATGCAGGTTTAGTTTTCTGGGTAGTGAGTGTTATTTTCATAGTTTACAAAGTGGCTACCCTATCAGTCGCCGGTTCGATTCCTGAAGCAGCCCTGTTTTCTGCCAGAATTTGTTCTATTTATGTTGTCTATAAACAAGAGATTATTTCAAAACAGTGTTTCTATGTAATATAACACAATTTATTATCGTTCTGTCGGATCATATGTATTCATTTCTCTATACATACATACATATATATATATATTTTTACACACAAACACATACAAAGGAAACCAGGCCACAGTAACAATAGTTGGAAGAAGCTAGTTCTATCAAGTATTTTTGAATTATAAACTATGTTTCAAAACTTGATTAGAAAAATCTCTCAAAAATTCATTGTCAAGAGTTAGGCACGTCAAAGGAAACATTCAACGGAAAATCACGATCACACAGTCTTGAAAGCAATTTAAGGAAAGAAAAAAGACTGATAAGAAAGAAAATTAAAATTCTTTTTTAGTTTCCGAGTAAACTATCGAAATAGCACTCACTACCCAGGAAATAATGACATTATCGGAAACAATCTTTCATCTTTATGCCATCATCTTTTGTCATCTCATGTTATGCCGTAGTATGTTATCATGTGCCATCTTATATCCTGATATTTTTTGAATCTGAAATGAACTAACATTATCATTTTTAATTGTAAGAATTGTATGTCAGAGAATCTAAACATATTCTTGTGTCCACAGAGAATTTATAGAAGTGTACCGCCCGGGCTGTTTCCCCTTTTTTCAAGAGGGTTTTGGTAAGATGCCAACTGTCTGCTCAAACCGAATTTCTGCAAATGTCCTCTACCCAAGGAAACAAAAAAAGAGTCCAACTCGAGTTTTTCCGACCTTAAAGAACCCAGATCTTTATTTTCGATGAAACCTGATCCTAACCCATATTTCACATTCTAATGATACTATAATTATCAGTACAACTATACCCAAATCATTAACTCTAAACCAGTTTTAAAGTGAAAATTCTAAAGAATGGCAGAGTGAATCATCAACTGGGGCACAATGGCTCAATACCTGAAGTGATCTATTGTGCCCCACACATACCACTGAGAAAGATAACTTGACATCTCTCTAAAGAGCTAGCACAGTGAATACAGTTTGGATGAAAAAATAATTCAAACACAGTTTGAATTCCACCTCCTGTAGGACAATTAGAAGATTCTGAATAGTTACAGCTCTATAATGAAGGTAAGAGTACTGCTGAATTTTACTTTGGGCTTAAAACTAGACCCCTTTGCTTGCACACCATACAGCAATGCTCAAGCAGGCAAGTCTTTTGCAAAATAAGATGGCAGATATTTTGACTTGGGAAGAAGAAGTAGTAGACACCATGATGTGTAGTCACATGAGAAAAAAATGTAATGATTCACTGTGCCCCATGATCTGCTTAGTTCTAGTTTGCACATTATTTATATACACACATACATACATATATATATATGAATGCATTATATCATTTGAAAATCTATTTGAAATGATCTCCCATTGTTACATAGAGAATGAATCACTTGGCCTTGACAGCAGAAGTAAAATGAACAATCAAAGACAAATTGGGTTGCTGCAGGTATATATATATATATATATATATATATATATATATATATAATAATGGAAATATATATATATATATATATATATATATGATAATGGATAATGGAGTCTATAACCACACTGAAGTGAAACAGCTGTCTGTGGATGACACAATTATTAATGCTCCTCTATTCAGGGTTGAGCACTCTTTAAGTGAGGTATTTCATCCATCGTAAACTTATGCAATGCTCTTCCATAGGAATTGAGCACCCTGGTGGATGAGGAATTTCTGTGTAAATAGATGTATCACTTAAATTCAGCCTTATTAACCATCCAGTTCTGTAGTCCAGAGGTAGGATATCAGCCTCTGGGTCCAAAGTGAAGGTTTCAATTCTGCCTCGCGGTACTGGATGGGATAATGGAAAGTCTATAGCCACACTGAAGAGATGTAATACATCAAAACAGCAGTCTGCGGATGACATATATATATATATATATATATATATTTGTATATAAATATAGTAGAAAGTAGAATCGCTACACAAACACGTTTATGTTTCTGCCTTCTTTGGGCCTCTTTGGCAAATGATTATGTTTGTTTTAGATTCCTCTTAGGGGAATTTGGAAAGGATTTTGTGGATGTCGCTATGGTGGGAGGAGTTTTTATTTTTGTTTTATTGATGTTTTTTGTAGTGTATTTTGCTAACGGTTACAAGTTCAATGTCAATGGATGTGAGCTAGGTGAGGAGATATCTATAAATGAATGCTGAATTGCGTTCAAAGGGATGTTTTGATCTTAACCTTGATTTTGCATTAGATTTATTACCTACGTTAGTATACTTTATGACCAGAGTGGATTGTATTGTTCTTAATTTACTTGGAAATCTGAGGGAGTAGATAATGTTGATTTGTTATTTTGAGGGGGGGGGTATGATGGGTATGTGAATAAACTGTCTATGTTATCTTTAATGAACTAATGTATGCATTGCTATATTGTGTTTGTTAATAAGATTTTTGAGTGATGCTGACATTTTAGTGCTATTTTTCCTGTTTAAATATTACTGGAACACGTACAAATTGAATTACAAACCAACAGTAAAATGGAAAATTTTAAGACAAACCAATATCTGCCAAAATATGGAAAATCCACATAATCTCTGCCTAAACGAGAAATTTGAAATACTCAATTTTGCTTAAAAAACAAAAAAACCCATAGTAGATTTATTGAATTGGAAAAATGAAATAGCTCTAAAATGCCAGCATTGCTCAAAATTCTTATTAACAAACACAACTCAACAATCCATACATTAGTAACTGTGTTTGTGTAGCAAATCTCCTTTCTAGTATATTTCCAGCTCTACTCTAAACCAACTTAACTCTCGGAGTTTAAAGTTGAATGTATCAAGCACTCTAAGAAATAGAATCCATCACATATCAGAAATTGTTCTATAGTATATTATATCATATTATGCAATAATGCAAACTTGATTTGTACTATGTATACTATTTGTATATATAAATATATATATGTATATGTATTATAGAAACATATTATCAAAGTAATGCATCTGTATATCAGTACAAAGTATATTCAACATATATGTTGACTCTGAATGGGATATGATTAGTTTTTGTTAATTGGTAAATATATTCAGAAAGGAAAAAATCTACTCCCCGGAAATTCAAATTGTGAATCAATTATTGTAAAATATTGTAATTCCGTCTGTGGATCTATTTGAAACTATTCCTCAAAGTCATTTCATCCAAAGATGGCTATCATTTCTGTGAATGCATTATGGGAATAACTAACTATCAAGGCATGCGTTCAGTGTCGGCCATCTTGCAATAAGCATGGAGAATGGCAAGGAAAGAAAGATTAGAGTATTTTCTAAAAGATCTGTGATCGCATGGATGGAGAGTGCTGGAAAAAGTGGAAATAATGCGTTAGCAAATACAGTTATTATTTAAAGAGGGGCAGAAAACTCAAGAAGACTGAAAATGAGGAAAGATGGAATGAAAGACTGATGTGGAAGGGACTGATGAGCTCACAAGAGAATGCAAAAACAGGGGTGAATGATAAAGAAAGGAAGTCAGTTGATTTAGCAAATGCGTGCAATAATGCATTTAAGAAATGGAGACATATAATGTAGAGTGATATGGAAAAGTTGGTAAATAACAGAAAAAAAAGAATGAATGATCTTGAAGAAGGAAGACACTGGAGGAAAGTAGAAAAAGTTAAAATAATATGGAATGGGAAACATTCAACAGGTAAATAACAGAAAAGAGAGAACATGATTTTGAAGAAGAAAAAGACTGAAAGAAAGATGAAAGAGGTGAGATAATATTGAATAAGAGACTTTCAACAGGTAAATATCAGAAAATAGGGAACAGATGATTTTGAAGAAAGATGAGACTGTTGTCTCTTCCTTATATTGAATAGGAAACATTGAACAGGTAAATAAGAGAAAAGATAGAACAGATGATTTTGAATGAGGAAGAGACTGGAGAAAGCCAACAGAGTCGAGTTAATATTAAATGGGAAACATTCAACAGGTAAATAATATTGAACTGGAATCATTGAACTGATAAACAACAGAAAGAGTGAACAGACGATCTTGATGAAAGAAAAGACTGAGGGATTGCAGAAAGAGTTCAGATAATATTGAAGTAGAAACATTGAACAAATAAATAACAGAAAAGAGAGAACAGATGATCTTGAGGAAGGAAGAGACTGTAAGAAACTAGAAAGATGATATTGAATGGGTGACAATCAACAAACGAGACTGATGGATTCAGTGTTAAACTCCACTCCTACTTTTATTCTGTCTTTTTCTCAAACTTGTATCCAATTCTGGAGATGGATTTGTTTTTATATCAAAAGACCAACTGTATCATACTCAATGATAATCATTTGTCTTACCAAATCATCAAAATCTGCCTGTTTTTTACTCTGTATTCTTCGGCTTTCCTTCTTTGTTATCAGTTTTCATGTCCTTCCTTCAATAGTGCATATTTCCTGTCACATTAACCATGTTCTCTTTTATACATCATCTACCTTGTGTACACTATCAGTCATTCTGTCAGTGTTATAAGCCCTTCTCACTACATTATATTCTCTTTTCAACATTATTTATCCATCCATTCAAATATTTTCTATTCTTTCCACATATTATCTGTCTTTTTATCAAACTTCAATTCAAGTCGGATGTTGACTTCTTTTTTCTACCATAAGAACATCACCAACAACAACAACAACAATCTTTACCAAATTTAGGGAAGTAAATACCTCACTGTTTGTCAGTCCGATCAGTTTAAACCAAACTGATTTCTAAAATCAATGTTTCCTTACCATGATTTGAAATCACGACAAACTGATTGGCAGACATCTCTCATACCGACTGAGTTAAATTAACAAGTCTCACATATCTGTGAGAATTCATGCTGAAAATATATAATAATCTATCTTATTTGAATGAATAGATACATTCATAAAATCAACGTTTTCCTACTGTGATTTGAAATTACTTTTCCAGAAATGGTCTTTTTGATAAGATGTTCCAAGGTGACGTATGTAGTCCAACATGAGCGTACGCTCTAAGAATGATTCCTCATTTTAGAACCTAGAATGTCTAACGAAGGTCAGAGAGTACATGGCCAAAACGTTGTGGACGAATGAACATACAGATAAGGAAATTAGTTGGACTATAGTCATACAAAATGATTAATACATACCATCCAGCAAAATTCAGTCCAAACCATGGACAATTTGCATATTTAGGTAAGTAACCTGATAGTCATATTTCCTAAAGAGGTTGAATATTTGAGCATTTTAGAATCACATATTAATTCAAAAATGGAAAAAAATTATTTGACTTTAAAATAGAAGTAATATAGAAGTCATGATGCTCAATAAGCAAGAAATATTGACCTGCCATGCATCAATAAGTATTCTATCTGATAGAGGCTGGGCACTTCTTTTTAGGAAAGTTGCTTCAATTATTGATTGATTAAATTTTTAAGAAATGTGAATTATTTGCAAGCTGAAAATTGAAGTCTTTCGAGAAAAGCAAAGTCACTTCTACTTTTTGCTTCTTTCCATTTTTGGATGTTCACAGAATAAGCAGAAAATGGAAGCTTTGAGAGAAAAAAAAAATGGAAGCTTCACAAGAAAAGAAATGATGGCTTTAAAATGAAAAAAAATGGTGGCTTCAATAGAAGAAACAAAATTAAAGCATTTGAAGAAAAAATAAAATTGAAGCTTTAAAAGAGAAAAGAAAATGATAGCTTTAATAAAAGAAAAAAAAATGATAGCTTAAAAAGAAAAAAAGAAATGAAGGTTTTAAGAGGAAAAAGCAGCAAAAACAAAAGAGAAAAAACAAAATAACAAAGCCAAGTGGGAAGAATCTGTTTAGGATCCTCTGAATAAATGAATGGTAATCTAAAAGTTTAGTCAACAATACCCCAGGAGGAAAGAAGGCATGAGGGAAATGTAACTATAATGCATGCACTTTCTTTGCCAAATTATCGTTTGCTGAAAACTATAAATATCAACATTAAAAATATCCTCTGCCTCCTCCTCCTCCTTCCCATCAAAACAGCAACAATATTGAATGTTTGGCTGGAGTCATACAGTAAAGGACTGGAAATCAGAAACGGGAGATGTTAACCCCAGTCTACAAAATTAGATAAATCAATTTTAGAGAATAAATGAATGTGGAAATAATAGGACAATGAATACAATAGTTAGAAGAGGAAATATTGCACCATGCAAAGCGATCTTTGTTCCTAAGTAGTAAGTGTTATTTCTTGATTGCTTATATTGGAAAAAGTATAGAAAATATCCATACCTCACACAAATGAATTGCCATAGACTGCGCATGTTTAAGAATGATTATCTTGAAAAATTATCTGAAATCATCTAAAAAAAAACCCAGATCCTTCATCTAAAATTATCTCAACTTTTGACATTGTTGGTTGGTCAAAAATGACCTTCCAGACCCCAAAAAGGAATTTTTATAAAAAACAAAACTTTTTTTTTTGGTGAGATGGTACCTAGTGGTGTGCTCATGTAAAGGCTGTAGACCCCCAAAATGTGATCAGAAGAGCCTGGAGACACATGAAGATGAGCAAAGAGAGAAGAATCTGTGGCCATCTTGCTGATTGATCAGGTGGATTGGGTCAACATGGTTTTTGTTCCTCAAAAGTATTATTTTCTAATTGTTTATGTCAGAGATATTGGTCTCCGAAGTGGTTATACCAAGTTTACAACTATCTTTGCCCTTGGGATAGCTTTTGAGTATGTTCCTTGAATTGTCAGAGGCAAAATAGGTAAATTACAAAATACCAATGTGTCGATCACAAGAGCAAACACTCTAGGGCATAGCCATTTACTAAATTTCTTTTTAGACATAATCAATCTGAAAATAACACTTATTACCCAGGAACAAAGGGAACAGTTAAAAAAAAAGTTGCATAGTGTTTATCCAACAAATAAAATCATCTAAAAAAAAAGAGATCCATCTAAAATTATTTGAATTTTAGGCATTGTTGCTTGATCAAACGTGACCATAGAGATGCCAAAAAGCAAGTTTTTGTAAAAGCAAAAAGCTTTTGTAGATGGTGCCTGATGGTATGTTTATGCATAAGGCTGTAGCCCCAAAAATGTGACCAGGAGAGCACGGAAATACACAGAGAAACACAGACAAGTAAGTAGGGAAGAATCTGTGGCCCACTTGGCTGGTTGATCAGGTGGGTCATTTGAGGGACTACGATGATTCAATAGCCATTATTCCCTTCAAACTTTGCTTTCGTAGCAAGGATAGTGATTTTTGAAATTTACTTATATAAGATTGTGCAATGAGTGAATTTGTATATTTTGATTTACATTAAAGAAATCAGATTTTTTCTAGAAAACTGCAACATATCAATCTGAATTATTGTATTTACATTAAAGTTAATCTTTTGATTAACATTAACGTGATCGTAAAAGATTCAGGAATGAGTAATATCTGAGATACACACACATATATATATATATATATATATATATATGTATATATATATATATATATATATATACATATATATATATATATATATATATATATGTATATATATATGTATATATATATATATGTATGTATATATATATATATATGTATATATATATGTATATATATATATATGTATGTATATATATATATATATGTGTGTATCTCAGATATTACTCATTCCTGAATCTTTTACGATCACGTTAATGTTAATCAAAAGATTAACTTTAATGTAAATATATATATATATATATATATATATATGCCAACGAAAAATATGAAAAAGGTTATCAAAAATATAACCTAACATAAGATGGCATAACAGGATATAATATGACATACCATAATGTAAGATGGCATAACATAACATATCATGATATAAAATAGCACACAATAACAGATAAAACATAACACAACATAATATTACACAATATGACATAATATGACAGAAGATGATGACATAAAGATAAAAGATTGTTTTCAGTAACACCATACAACACATTTTATTTTGGTTCCTGAGGGGTGTTGTTTTCTAATTGCACATGTCAAAGATATTGGTCTCCAAGGTGGTTTTACCAGGTTTGCAGCAATCTTCGCTTTTGGGACAGCCTTCAAATATCTTCCCCAAGCTGTCAGAGGCAAAATAAGTAAATTACAAAATATCAATGTTCTCAACACAAAAGCAAAGTCTGTAGGGAATAGTAGCCATATTCTGTACTTTTTAGATATAATCAATCAGAAAATAACACCTATTACCCAGGAACAAAAGAACAAGTAAAAAAAAAACTTTGCACAGTGTTATCCAATGAATACCTGGAGGAAAAGAGGCTCATTAAAGTAAAACATCAATATTACGATAGACAGATTGATAGATATATCTATACATACATATAAATTTGGTCTAGGGAAAAAAAAATTTCCTAAACAATCTTTTTCAATTCACATTGTTGGATACTAATATCCATTACTTAACATATTGTCAACATAGGAACAATAATACATGTAGAAATACATAAATACAAGAAGTTCTGAATTTTAGATCTCTACTACTGTGAGGGTTGCAGTTACTCAATTGGTTTGTGCAGATCCAGGCTACATAGGTGCTTCCAATAGAAAAGGGTGTCAGTTCAAATCCGATCATGGGCTCATTTCCTCATTTTCTGATCACTGCTGTTGTTTTGCTCCCTACCGTAAATAATTTGCTCCAAGCAAAACATTTGCTTCTTTGACTGTTTCCATTGATATTTCTTGTAGAATATTTGGCATTTTACAATTTTTAGGAGAACACACTTTTAAGCTTCAGTGACAAAAGAACCCCCAGATTTTGAGAAGTAGGTCAGCTTGAAACTGACATCATTTCTCCCACAGAGAACCTTTCAGCACCCTCCTATGCATTTAAAAATCCTCACTCCCCAAGGAATCTCAGTGTCAACAACAAATTTTCATCAGATCATCTTCACATAAATGAAAATACATGGTAAGAATCGGAGAATAATGGTTAACTGCCCATACAGATATAAAAATAGGCAATTTTAAGGGCATTCAAGAACTGAGCACATTTAAAACAATCATTCTGACACTCCTATAACAATAATAAATATGGTTATTAAAAACACATAACCTAATATATTATAAATGACAGGAAAAAAAACTATGTACTTTGCATGCTGTTTGAGTGAGACACTCTCAAAGTGGTAGTCATCTTTTTTACATTTTTGATCTCGGGCCATTTCCAGAGCCTTGTAGGAGGAAAGGTACATGAGATACACCTGATTTGATTACATTTTTCAATTCTATACATGAAGTTACCAGAAGCCTTGAAGTTTTCAAAGCTGTAAACACCATGTCAAAGAGCTAAGAATGTTGAATGTTGGACAAAAAGTCTTATTTGGCAAGATGCTTAAAACTGAGTAAAATTTCAAGGATTTTTAATTTCATAACTATTAGAAATACAATATCATATCAAATGCTTTTTCTAGTCAAAATTCAAAAATACATTTTATTAGGAGACAACAAGACAGTGCATTGAATATTGATGGAATTTTAGAATACTTACCACATATACTTTTTCTTTCTGCTAAAACACAGTTATAGTCTATACAGCATTTTAAAAAATGTTACGAGGAGTGCCTACTCTTCTCAAAGCCTGTGCTCATCACTGAAAGAAAATATGAAATCATTTTCATTTGAGGTCAAGGAATTTTGATGTGTGGCAGTAGATTAGGTGTTAAGTCACCCTCTCTGATGTTTTTATTGATAATAATTGAGAAAGAATGTAAGGAACAGAAAGATCCTCAAACTTTCACAAAGCTGGTTTGGTTAGAACTCCATTTTTAGGGGTGAATCCAGAGTAAGTTTTGGATAGTAAGGAATGAAAAGAAACAAGCTGGAGGATTCTCAAAAAGCAAAAAAGGTATTTCTTCTTGACATGGTAAGGAGTATTTGTTTAAATTTTCAGTCCTCTAGCTCCATTGCTGCATCCTGTATGCACAATACACACATGCATTCATAGCCAGACAGCCAGCCAAACCGACTTGAAAACTGAAGAAAACAATGTAGACAGTTTTGGTGACAGTTTTAGTTGACGGTTTCTAACAACAGAAGAAGAATAACAACAGAAAAACAACAAGAACATTACTAGAAATGGGAGAGGGGTAAGATGTATACCTACTTCTCCTGGTCTTTTTCTGTGCTCAATGTCTACTAATGGAAACATTTCCATATGCCTAGTTTCCGAATTCCTTTTTCCATCACTGAACAAAAACAACAACAAAACAAATAGCAACAACAACAAAAACAACAATGAAAAGAAAATAAAAACAATAAATTCATTGATGAAAACAAAAACAATCTAAAGTAAAAGGAAAAAATAAGTTGACCAACAAAAAAAGGGAATTTTTGTTCATGCCTTAATAAAAGGTTTCAAAATGAATTCAAGCAGAAGAAGAATTGAAATATGACATGTTTGAATATGCATAGTCATATTTAAATGGTAATTACCAATTCTGTGGACGTGTTTTCCTATACATGTGTGCATTTGAGCATATGTGTGGATGCATATATATATATGTATATATGCATATATGCATATGTGTGTGCGGACATGACTGTACATATGTGTATTTTTATTTTTATTATTCATCACTGATTTGCCATAAAAAGTTCTTCAATCATTTCTTTCCATACCATTTAATCCATTATAATTGGCAAAAGCTGATATTGTCTTTGAAATTTTCAAATTTAAACAAAAAAATTCAATGAAATGGAATGAAAGTAATGATATATTGAAAGTAAAAAGAGAAAAAATGTCTGAAATCTTATCTCATTTTCACCATAAAAAAGAATATCCCTCTGAGAAAAATACCATCAGCCCAAAAAATCAAAGAGAAAGAAAGGAAAAGCTTCATGAATATTCAGATAAGGCCATGTCCACTTCAACCAGCAGGAGTTGGAACTGATAACAAAGGGACTTAACCATTCCATCCAACATGCAAGTACTTCTATGCTTCTGTAACTGTCATTGTCTTCTCTACACACTTCCTCCTCTGCACGTCATTCTCTGTAATGGACCCCACTGATTTTCTTCGAAATCAGACATTCTGTCTGGAGTTTCATGATAAATAGTCATTTCGCAAAACCAATAAGATGAGTCATTATTCGGACAAACTGTGCCCCAAGTATCAACTGCGATGAGAGAAATGATATCGGCCGACCTTTCCTAGGGACATGTTAGATTGTTTTTGTCTCAAAAAAAAATTTAGAATGAAAATCAATGATAAAAGCTATAAATATTTGAGTCAGAGAGGTTTAGTATTTTGACCCAAGTCTTTAGGAGATGACTCAGAATGAAAGTGCATTTGATAATTAGATGTTGAGCCATCATTACTTTACCTTGAAGATGTCTTCTCAATCAGTTCAAAAGCGGTTATTAGGACTTTACGCATGAGGGAGGAAGTAACAGAGACTTGGTATCAAGGGAAAGGAAATGTGTGCCAAGAGGTCAATCAGGTATACAGATGAAAGAAAACAGTTTTGGTTAGTCCATCAATAGAAACCATCATGTGACCAACATCTTTCAAAGGCATGCTGTGTTGGGGGTCATCAATTAAAAAATTGAAAACATGGTTCATTAAAGGGTAAATTTCTTCCCTCGCCTTTTGTTGGGCAGTGATCACTGAAAGAAGTGTGAATCTTCAAAAATCAAGCATGAATGCTACTGGACATAAACTAATGGATCCATTTAGTAAAAACTAACATTGCAAATTAAAACCCTGCTAAAAATCTATTCTATGGGGAGGGGTTAAATAAAACGAAAGAGTTTTTTGTAGACTTGATGAGGAGTAAAAGTTTTGATTTTCAGCCCTCTAACTCCCTTGGTACAACCTGTATGCACAACATATACATAGATAGCCAGACTCACTCGAAAACTGAAGATTAACCGCCTGGGTTTGTATTTTCTAAATGAAAGGTAGAAAGGGCATGTAATTACGTTGAAGATTGAAAGTGAAAATCCAGAAGTTATTTCATGGCAGCAGAAAAGGTATTTTCTAGAATATAGTATCTTTCCAGCATTAGACACCCTAAATAAGAATTAGGAAATGGAATATGCAAAAGTGGGGAAAGTGGACCACTACATTCTACTTAGGACAACGAATCTCTATGAAATTCACAAAAGAAGAAGAAATCAAGAGAAAAATTGCCCTAAGATGGCAAACCTTTAGCAGAGTAAGCTCAACCTTTAAAAACAAGACAATCCCAATAATCCTAAAAAGAACTTAACCAAGAGACAGACCTGCAAACTGAGAATCATGCTCAACCTCACATGGAGAGATCACAAGACAGCACAATATGTAAAGAAGAAAACGGGGGTCAGAGACATCATAGAATCCATTAGAAAGCTCAAGTGGCAATGGACTGGTCATGTTGTGGTCATGTTGCAAGAATCAAAGACAACCAATGGAGATCACGACTCGCAACATGGATCCCCAGAGATCACATACAAAACCAAGGCCGACAAAATACAAGATGGAGAGATGAACTAGACAAATTCAGAAAGTACTGGCTTTGCAACGCTCATGATAGGACAAGAAGAGAAATGTGATGGATCCTGGGGAAGGTCAATGTCCAACGAGGGATGTCAAAAGACTGATGATGATAATGAACCAAAACAGTCAACATAGGTTTCTCCAGTTTTCAACCTGGTCCTCCTGGCTGGGTTTGTATGTATGTATCATGTGTACAGTCCATACCAATGGAGCTAGTGGGCTAAAAATCTAACCATTTACTTCTTATTACAAGGAAAAACTAATTTTTATTAGAAACTGTCAACTAAAACTGTCTTTAGTTTTCATGTTGGTCTGATTGGCTGGCTGGCTGATTGTTTGGTTGGCTAACTACCTGGCTGACTCTGTATCTATCATATGTACAGGTTGCATGAATGGAGCTAGATGGCTGAAAATTTAAACATTTACTCATTATTATATTCTGGAACAATCATTTTTTTTAGAGACCATCAACCAAAACTGTCACTGCAACTGTCTTCAGTCTCTAGGTTACTCTGGCTGGCTATGTATCGATCATGTGTACAGGGTGCATCAGTGGAGCTAGGGGGCTGAAAATTTGAGCATTTACTCCTTACTATATCTACAAAAAATACTCTTTTGCTTTTTGAAAATTCTTCTTTAAATAGGGTTTTAATGGAGAGTTCATACTAAATTTATACTTAATTGATCACTTAGTTTGTAAGTGTGTGTTCTTTGAATTTTGACTTTTTTAGTGATCAGTGCCTAAGTAAAGTAATCTATTGCTTTCCAACTTTTTAATTGATCACCTTAACATGGCATATTGTGGAAGGGAATTGGTCATGTGACTATTTCCATTGAGTGACTAATTTGTATTTATTTTTGCTGTATTTTTCGAATATATTACCAAAATTCAAATGCACTTGCTTTTTTTTAATTTTTTTATAACTTTGACAAAATATTGGAGATTATAAAACAGTAAAAAAAAATTCTTTCTTTCCTTTAGGCACAAAAATTGAAATTTGGCAAATCTCCTTGGTAGAAAAATTAACCAGAAATTATGCAAACTTTGTGATGATATAAAATTTTATGTTTAAACAAATAAATTTCGTGAATTACAAAAAATCTTGCATCAGTCACTCATATGAATTTTAAATACCGATCATTTTGACCAAGTGGTGGAGTGGTTGCTTTAAGTTTGGTTGGTCATAGTTCAATTCTCGCCAAGTCATACAAATGAATTTTCAAATGGTTCTTAATTCCTTCCAGCTAAGCATTTGACACAAGCATTAGGAGAGAATTATTTCTCTCCAAGACTAAGTAGTTAAGGCCAATTCATGTTGGATTCATTGGTGAGCAGAATGAAGCCTTGACCAGCCTGGCAAATTGGGAATGGGTCTTACTAACAATTGCCCTTCGGTGTGACACCCTTGATAAAGATACAAACTGAGAATGAGGCGGCGACGGCGGTGGCGGCGACGGCGATGGCTGCTGCTGCTGCTGCTTCTTCTTCTTCTTCTTCTTCTTCTTCTTCTTCTTCTTCTTCTTCATCATCATCATCATCATCATCATCATCATCATCATCATCATCATTCTTAACGTCTATTGTTGGATATAGACCTCCCCCAGGATTCGCCAAACCTCTCTATCATGAGCATTGCAGAGTCAATACTTTCTGAATCTGTCTAGTTCGTCTCTCCTCGTATTCTGCCGGCCTCGGTTGCACATGAGATCTTTTGGGATCCATGTTTTAACTTGTGATGTCCAGTGGTTGTCTGCCATTCTTGCAACATGGCCAACCCATTGCCATTTGAGTTTTCTGATGGATTCTATGATGCTGACATAACGCAGAATATTTGTCATGCATTAAATTTCCAAATAGTCAAACAGAAGTTTTTCCGTATGAAAAGTGCATGTTTGATTTAATTAATTTGATCATGTTTCAAAAATACATCTTTTGATTACAAACATAATACATTGAATACATAGCCAGCCAGTCAGACTCACTTAAAAACTGGATAATCCTATGTTAACAATGCTGACAGTTTTGGTTAATGATCTCTAATAATAAAGATGGTGTTGATAGCCAATATATGAAGTGGGAAGATGGCAGAAAACTTATCAGCATTAAGATCATATTGACTCAGCCATAGGTATCCGCTCCCACTTTCCTAAGGGAGGGGCCAAAAGACCCCGTTATCAGTAAAGAATAAAAACATCTTTTTAAATGGTGACATCAAGTTGAGGTTACATAAAAAAAATTGTACAGCACCATTATCTTTTATAGACTCTTAGGTGCCAACTTTTGAACTCACAGTGAGAAGGCTAGATGCAGCGGAGAAGTGGGGATGTTTTCTCCAATCCCCAGACAGAGTAATGTCAGATCGATTCTGGCCGCCCGTAGGTGCAGAAGAAATGAAATGTGATCAAATGTTGGATCTGAAATCTGCCAAATGCGGAACCAAAAAATGGGAAGAAAAATAATTCCATAGATATTACAATACACGAACAGAAGGAATTGCTGATTAGATCACATGGACAAGGGTCAAAAAGACTAAGTGGCTAGATTTGGCCAGAAAGGGAGATAATCCAAGTTTCATCTCAGAGACTTACCCAACACAGGCATTGGAAAAATGTCGAAGTAGGAAGTCAAATGATTCTTGAAGGGCTTTGCAAATCTAAAGAACCTTCAAAATTTTTCAGATGACAGTGTTGTAACATCAGCTGGAATATTGGGGACGGTGCTGGTGGAGTAGTCTTGCAGTCACATGATCTTCAATGAAACTTGCTGACGTGAATAGTCAAGGAGTACGTATCTGAAAGTAGAAACCGAGGGCCTAATCATTGTCACAGATCCTATCACCATTACATAATCAAAGATGGAACAGATTCTCGATGCAGGATCTGTGAAAAGTATGAGGAAATGATCAATGACAACGTTTTGGGCTGTCCTGATCCGGCAAAGACCAAGCACAGCAAGGCTGTGACATTCATGCAATGGAAAACCTGTGGGACATACAAAATCAAAAAAAAACTAAAATATGGTATGGGCACCAACCTGACACTGTCGCTGAGAACATCAATATCAACATCCTCAAGGATATCATATTTACTTTACTCCCACAAAAACAAGATGTGATACAAGGTCATTGTTAATATGGAATCCCATCTATGGGGCTCTGAAAAAATTGCTACAGTCCCCACAACTAATATTGTTAAGGCATCAGGGCAATCCATTCCTTTTAGTATGATGGGGCGATACTACCCTTGGGCATACTGCTCTCCCTAGACTGAGCCAAGTAATTTTTTGAGGCCACAGGACAAATTCTAGGCCTCTTGCACTTAGCAATGCCAGGCCTCAGTGCCCTATCATTGGCTAGGTCATTGCACCAGTAAAAAATCTGACCTCTGGAAACTAAAGCAACATCATACTTGGTAGCATTCTCTTGGATATTCCCATCCATGTCAACAGGGAAATAAAAGCAAACAAACCTGATCTGTTATTAAGGACAAGAAATGAAAGAGGTGCAAGCTTGTCAACATGACAATGCCATTTGAGGGAAACACCTAGTCGGATTTTATAATCTATGTTTCATCTTTGTGTTCTACTTGTGCCACTTCTATGTCATATTGACATTTTATTTTTTTGTTTCTTTTACTCAATCTTTAGTATGTCTTTTTTTTTTGCATCTTAGGCTATGATCTGGTTTGATTTTTTCGTTATGAATTCATTGTCATTTTCTCAGCTGCTTTGCATTTCCTAGCTGTCATCATTATTATTCTTCATGACATTTTTTGTACTGATACTTTCTCAATAGACAAATATCTTATTAGAGTGTCGCAGGAGAGAAAAAGTTAGACATTCCACTTTTATTGCCCCTGAAAGATTCTCGGAATGAAAAGGTAAGACAGAGTCTTGAACACAAAGGTCTTTTGAACAAGTAGGCCACCCTAGTACAATAATAATCTTGTGCAGAAGAAAAACTCAGATGGCTGGGATATGTCAGGAGAATAAATAGCACGAATACCGGAACAGATCCTGTGTGGAGAGCTCGCCAATGCCCACTGATCCAGAGAAAGACTAAAACTCAGGTACGGAGTGTGTGCAGCATCTCAAGAGTGAACATAAGTCCAAGGAACAAGCCGCATCAGACCGAGTTGCCTGGAAGAGCGTGATGCAGGAAGTGCATTGTATTAAGACCACCCAAGATCTGAGTAGGAGGAGAAGCGTCATTGCAGGAAACAGAGGGCAGACACTCAGACATTCAGATCAGGTGCCCTCTGTGTGCCATCACTGCAGCTTCTCAGCCAATTGAACATTGGCTGAATCAATCATGAGAACTGCTGCAGAAAAAAAAACTATAAGAAAAAGAAAAGATCACCTAAAGACACTGAGACTGTCTGCCAAGACGAAAAAAGAGACAAATAACATTATTGTTATTGCTTCTTCCTATCTAATCACCACTCCCATCAATAATATTTTTTAAAAACCATCAACCAAAACTGTCAACAGTTTCTTCAGTTTTTAAGTGGGTCTTGCTGACAAGCTGGCTGGCTCGCTAAGTATGTATCATGTGTACAGGCTTCACCATTGGAGCGAGATTGCTGAGAATTTTCAACATTCACTCCTCAACTTAACACTTCCAGAAAAAATGTTAGTTTTTTACCTTTTTGAAGATCCCTCCACCCCCAAAATAGGTTTTTAATGGAGGGTTCAATTTGCAATGTCAATTTCTGATAAATTGAACCCTTAGGGTCCAGCTGCATTCATGTTTGTTTTATGAAAATTCAGACTTTTTCGCTGATCACTAGCCAACAAATGATGAGAGGAATATCTTATCCACTCTTTCTTCCAATTTTTTAATTAATCACCCCTAGAAGGACATGTTGCCAAAAGATGAAGTTTATTTGATGTCTTCTATTGAGTTTTTTAACTCATTAATACCGTCTGTCCTACTCTCATTGTACAAAATGATTGCTTTATAGTTATTGCAGTAATATTCTTGGTTACTGTAATCAATATTATTGTTGTAATTCTAATTGTCTTTATTATCAATCATATTACTTATATAATAATCATCATGTTTATTATTTAACAGCAGGAGAGGGTACTTATTTATTTTCATTATTTGTTGTTCATTCCTGCCTCCCTAACAAGACACTGCTGAGAAAGCCTACAAGCCTTCAGTAATCATGCAGCTAACTCCATTTCCTATCAGAGCATGCTGGGAAGATGCAAACGTCTGGCAGTCATCTTGATAATAGACTACTGGGATCTCAGCTAGAGCTAATAACTTCTTATTCAAGTTGCTTTTCGGTCATTCTCTGTCAATTAGTCAAATAGTAAACAAGAATAGATACATCGAGATACAAATGGATCGGCCACGGTAGATTGAAGGAAGTGGCAAAATTTTGGGAGGAAACATGAGACAAACAAGAAGTTTTCCTCAAGGGATGCAATCAAGGTGTACGCGGGTCTCTTGGGATACATGCAATGCGGATTCGAGGTAGAATCATTGTAAGTGAGGAATGGCAGCATAAGGTTCTTGGAGACATGACAAAAAGGTGCAGGATTGTACCAAAAGGGGGGCTTGGAGGGCAAGGGTGCTGCATCCTTCAAAACTCTTTCAGTCAGCATATTTCTTTCTTTATTCGCCCTTTACTGCCAACAAATTATATCTCTTATATGTTTACTTTGTTAACTTAATAGAGGCCTGTATGCCCACCACATTTACATACTAAAGGTCTGCACCACACTTCCCTCCTCAAAAAGGAAGGTGTTTTCTTTAACCTAATATGAATTGCTGCACTCTCTCTCTAGCTATAACGTCACACAAATGACATCTGACTGTGTCCATTTCTACAAAGGGAGGATGGTAGTGTACTGTCTCCAATCTTTTTGCATTTCATTTAATATAGGTATATCAATAAGTTGATATCAATAAGTCAATGCATGTAATTCAGTGGCAAATATCAATTAAGTAGATTGAACATAACAGAGTGAAAATTTCAGATCAAAATACAGGTAATAACAATGTGTCAGGCTACAGACTTGATTGATTCACACTCATAACAACATCCTTCTTCTGTATACAGAAGCCAGGAGTTTGACATGGAAAAAAATGCTATTTGCATAAAAAAGACAATAGAGAGAGAGCGAGAGAGAGGTAAAAAATATTGATTGGTTGTCAATAGCTCAAATCAATAGACTCATCATTCCCTCTGCCTTGAGGTATTTGTATCTGATCATGTCCATCTTTCCGGCTGTCTTTCCGTCTTTCCATCTGTCTATCCATAAGATATTTCAAAGAGTACTCAATGAATTTCAATGAAAATTTGTGGATAGGTAGGATATTGGGATAAGGAAAAGTTGGGGGGGGGAGATCCAGGAATTGTTTTTGACTGAAAGATATTTTTCTGGGTTTTTTTTTCCCATATATTTATACATATACTCATGGTTATCCTCACAATATCTCCAAAAGTTCTCAGTGAATTTCTATAAAATTTTCTGGATGAGTGAACAATAGGCTACGGAATAAGTCATTAAACTTTAGGGTAAATCCATAAGCAAGTCCTCCCCAGGCGTAATAGTAGTAGTAGTAGTCCTGACTAAATAATATGGCCCAAATTTTGTGTTTGTCCATGCAATATCTCCATAAGTTCTGAATGAATTTCAATGAAACTTTATGGAAGGTTGGAAAATAGACTACAAAAGAAGCTGTCCAAGTACAAAGACCCGGACATCAAGATCAACGTCAACATGGACATCAAGCTCTTTCTTGTGAAGTGCAGCATCTTTTTTATAGATTGGATTTGATGTCTTATCATTTGAAGGAGTGGGTTGTCTGTTTTTGATGGGTATGCATCCAACCTGATAGTGGTAGTCTTGGAGGTAAGTTCTAGTTGGATCAGTCCACGTCCACCTGAAGCTCTTGGTAGCTATAGCTTGTTGACATCTGCTTTTGGGTGGAGCTGCATCTCTTTGGAAAGTATCTTCCTTGATGTCCAGTTTCTTAATGTTATTCAGCTTCCATTTAATAACATTGAAGATGTATGTCGCTATGATTATATTTATAGCTTCAAACCTATTAATTGAATTGATCTCACTTTTCAGTATTATAGGCATTCTCCTGAAATACTCTCCCCAGATTTGATCAGGGTTGATATCATGGTCCAAGTTCGCTGTCTTGGTCAGATGTTCCCTCCTGAATGCAGCTCAGGTACATTTTTCAATTCCGACCTCCATGTTGAAGTCATCACTGAAAGACATGATAATGGGGAGTTGACCATTTTGTTGGTTTTCGTCCTTGAAAATGCTTTCAAATCGTCCATGTAGAACTGGCGGTTCAGTTTGTCATTTTGTGATGCGTATACCTGTAACTGCTGTAGTTTAGTAAAGTGATAGAGGAGCAGTGATGATAGCGAGTCCCCTCTGATGATTCCGATTCTGATGTTGACCAGTCTCAATGTTACTGACTCATCTGCATGATTGAGTTTAAAGGTGGTCTTCAAAGTCATCATGCTCTCCGTGATGAATTTGATCAGTTTTAGGCACATTCATTAGTTCTTTGATCATGGTTGGGCATACACTGTATGATCAGCAGCATCATCAACAACGGGATTGTTTTCATGAAATTTTCAATGTTAGTGATCACCAACTATATCACCAAAATGAAAATCAACCATGAGAAGAGGCTGGATTCAGAAAAAAGATACTCAACCATCGACCATCTCCATTCAGAAAATCGACTAAAAGAGAAAGAGATAGAATTTGAAATGCCACTCAGGGTAGCATTTATCGAATTTGAGAAGGCTTTCAAATTTCTCAAAGTCATTAATGCTACCATACAACAAGGTTTAGACCCTGTATATTGCAACATACATACTGACACAGAAGTTCATTTATTAGACTACATAAAGACTGACCACTTTCAGCTCAAAAAGTGAGTAAGACAAGGTGATACCATCTCAACCAAACTCTCCACAGCCTGCCTTGAGATGATCTTCTGAAACCTAAACAGTGCAGTATATTGGAGAAAAAACAGGAGTCAGGGATATCATAGAAAACTCAAATGGCAATGGACTGGTCATGTTGCAAGAATGGCAGACAACTGATGGACTCCATGACTCATAACATACATCCCCCTGAGATCATATGCAAAACTGTGTCTGCCAAAATATAAGATGGCAAAACAGACAAATTCAGAAAGTATTGGCTCTGGGACACCCATGATAAAGAAATCGGGTGAATTTTGGGGAAGGTCTCTATCCAATAACGGATGTAAAAAGGCAGATAATGATGATGATGATGATGATGATATCTTCTTCAGTCTTTTCCGTGTTGATGTTGCCTGCCTGTCAGGTTTCATTTGTAATATAAATTACCGTAGTTATTTTCTAGACAATTTATATGAAGGTGATTATTTTTAGGTTATTGGCTATTTTAGATAAATATCCAATCATTTTCTTTCCAACAGATATGATTCTCAGATTTGGTGAGATAGAGACTTAATATCAAAATTTGTTAGTACAGGAATACCTTGAATAGTGTGGTTATGATTAGTCTGGGTTTTGATGTAGTATGGTTAAATTTCAATGTTTTCTGTTTGTTTTCTCAATATATGGTTCATCTTGGATAAATATCTTGCAGCATTTACCAAGATTATTTCAGGATATAGATAATGCTTGCTTCTTATATTATTATTTGTATAATGTATAAGCTATGCTATTTTACTAAAATGAAAAAAAGAAGAAAGAAAAAGAAAGTTTTCTGCTTTCTTCTTAGAACTCACAGAACTAGTTGAAGACAAACAGGTGCTGAAAATGCAATGGCCACTTGTCTATTTTAATCCAATTGCACTATATTTAAATCATCAGTTATTTCTCGATTGTTTACTCAAGTAAATATCTTTGAAGATCACATGCCAATGTTTTTACTGCCTGCTTTATTTTTAGTTTTCTTTTTTTTTTTGCTTTTTTTTTTTGAGTGCTCACAGAATCCGGTAAGAAATCAGGCTCTCTGTAATTAAACCTGAAACAAGCACCAACTAATCAACATGTCCAAACTGAGGCTGCTGGCGTATCCTGTTTATTCACCTGCACAGAAAGCACTAGCTGACCCACCACCAGACTTGAATCCTTCTTCTTCCAGCAAATCACTTGTTTTACATTGTTTTTTTAATTGAGCCTGAAAATTGGGTAAACCTGCACCCGTTTGTTTATTTCAACTTCCAGGCAAGATGGAGACACAGTGGAATGTTGGTGTGATAGAAGTCTTGCGTCGGAGTTCAGAGAAGAAAATTTGGATGCCAAAACGAGTTTTCAATTACGCTTTTTTTCTTCTACTGATGGGCCTTCTCTTACATGATATATTTCCCAGGATGGAAATCGTGGGGGTGGTGGGATTACAGCTCCTACCTGCTTTTCAATTTCCAGGTTTTTCGTACGTTCAGCATCTACTAATGGAGACAAATACTACATACCTGTCTGCTTGGATAGCATAATGTGCGCCTCACACAGAAAAGGTCCCATGTTCAATTCTCCATTTGAGTGTAGGAAACTCTTCATTACCATAAATTTCCCTACGCACTCAGCAGCTAATTGAGTACATTTTAAGCTATGTGATTAAGGTGGAGGTATCCCTTCGGTGGACTTGAAACCTACTAATGGAATGGTCATAAAAACTTCAAGTCCTGAAACTAGCAAGGAACACTAAGCTGACACATACAACAGAAACTGAGACCTTGTCACTGGCCATCATACTCTATTGGGGATTGTCTCATGACACTTTATCTTACCTTACCATATACCTATTGCCCAACACTAAGACTTACCATATACCCTGTACCCAAAATCAAGACTTACCATTTGTCTACTTCCCAAAACCAAACCTTACCATATACCTACTTCTTAAAACCAAGACTCACCATATACCTACTTTCCAAAACCTAGACCCACCATATACGTACTCCCTAAAACCAAGACCCACCTTATATCTACTTTCTAAAACCAAGACCCACCACATTTCCAACATTGTATACTTCTGAATTCTGAGTTTCACTTTTTCTTATGTCTTTGGTTTTGAAGAAAAGAAAATTCATTGAATACAAGTCAACATTTCTCATGTTGCAAAATCAACCTGCTTGAAGGGAAATGATGATTTGATCAGTTCCATGGGCGTCCGCTGCCACTTCCCCGTGGATGGTCACAGGGGACACTCACTTTTTATTCCCGATTGCATTATTATTAGGGTCATCAGGTTCAAAATTTCAAATGGTGTAGGGCCCCCATTAATGCATTCTCTGAAAGAGCAAGAACAGAGAATCAGAAAACTTTCTATTTCTTCTCAATAGCCCAAAGGAGTCAAATGGTATACAAAAAACAAAGTGTGGAAATTTGGAAATAATTTTAAAATTTTAATTCTGTTGCTTGTATGAGGAAAAGGGGTATAAAAATAGTACAATTAGTTGTCAAGATGTCAATACATGTCCATGCAGTACATATGCAATACACCTAGCTATAATGCCACGAAGACTATCACCAAGCAAAAATGAAAAATTAATTGGAAATTCCGCTGTATCAGAGAAAGGTTTGAATTTTTTTTGATTGTATAAGTCAAATAAATGATTTTCTTCTTTAGTATATCTCTGAATTTTTGAGATGAGGTATTATTATTATTTCTATTAATATTCGGACCATCCTCATCTTGTTTGTTTTTCATACAAAGTTTCGGCCATTGCACTCTACGGCCTTCATCAGGTATCATCTGGATTTTCTTCCTTGTTTAGTATTGTAATAGAAATAATTTGCCAATTCTGGAATTTTTATTCTTCAATGAAGTCCTTTTGAATAGTTTACTAACTTTACATTTTTTATTGTACATGAGTCGAGTGAATGAATCATAGTATTTCCCAGGGGGCTGCATGTGCATCCCCTTAAACCCCAATGAATAGTGCTATCCCATTTTAATATGTATTTTCATGGGAACCCCAAAATACTCTGTTAATTGTGAAGTCAGAAATAGAATAATCCTAGATTCTTTAAAACGAAAGCCATTCTGTTGATGCCTTTCCAGTGAAAACAGAATTTCTTCATAAGTGTCCAGAAATAGCACTGAAATACAAGATTGTTCAGCCTAAAACTTTAGTTCTGGTGCAAATTATTCGAGCGTAAATAAAACATGCACTCAGATGCTGAAGTGAACTTTTGCTTTGATTACATACCTGGACTTTAAGTGGAGGCATAGAGAACTGGGGGGGCTGGGGGCTTGGCTCCTTGAGAAGTTCCATCCAACATCTTTGGGAGATTTGTAAGTAGAAATGCAGTGGGTGAACTATAATTCATAAAGCTTTTGATAGCCCCCACCTCTATTAGGGGCAAGGGGTCTCTTCAACGAGTAACCCTACAACCCCGCCTAAAAGGGGTAAGTTGTCAATTATCATTACTGAGCTTTTATACTTGTAAATCTATTATCTCTGTCATGGTCATACAAAGAAGTAGATTTTTGCATTACAAACAAAAGTTTTTCATAATTTTTCTGTTTGCTTAATGTGATAGATTCTTAAAAATCAGGTTGTAACTATCTTAGTGAATTACTTTTGGTTAGAGAACCTGCTTCTAACTGCCATTATACACTGATGAGCTGGAAGTATCACCCTTTTTTTGTGAGCCCCTTCATAGTTTTTTTTACTGATCATCGGTTATTCAAATGTTCTGACATTTATATGTATCTCTCTATATATCTATCTGGACTTCAGCTAGTCCTCCCGTTCATAGTAGAAACTTGAAATTTAGCTCAATGAGTAAGGAAAATGTTGTTTTTTTTGTTTTTTGAAAATTCCCCTCAAAATTGGTTTTTAGTGAGGGGTTCAATATATAATGTAAGTTTATGCTAAATTGGTTACTATTTTGTGCCCGCTTGTTTTTTGACGATTCAGACCTTTTTTAGTGATCACAGCCAAACAAAAGGCAAGAGAAGTAACTTGTTGATCACCACGTTTTCCAATATTTTGATTGATCACACCAAACATGCCATATATGGGTGGTGGTGATTCATAATTTCTCTTGGAATATCAGTTTGGTCAGGTGTTGACTCTGCTCTTTGCTCAGTATTTCACTTTGTTTCCTGACAAGAGAAAGAAATTAAAAACATCCAAGATGAAGAAAGTGATCAAAAAGAGTCAATATACAGGATGGTACAAAGAGGTTTGAAAAATTCATATTGATTTAGTTTCAAGGGTTTTTAAATATTGTTTCGAACTAATGAAATGTATAAACAATAGAAATTTAATTAATCTATGTACAGAAAATCATTTCTTTCAAATCTCCACCATTTTCTGGTTCGCAAGTTCTTGTTATTTCAGTAAATTTCTATGTAACATTTTCGAGGATATCAGCTCCTCCCTGTATGTAAACAATTGAAAGTGAACGTGATCTCCCTGTTTGCGGGTGACCCCTTACAGAGCACAATGCCCCCAAAATGTGCAAACAAAGCGTAATGATTTGGATGGCAGTGTTTGTATGTACAAATAATGACAATATGCTCCTTGAGTTAACGCTAAAGGTATTTAAAGTGAAATCAAATTATTTATTGTTTGTTGCTCAGTTGTGTACTTTTCCATGATGAATCAGCAAAGGTTCCTTTTTGTATCTGAGGAGAGGAAAGGTGAAAAGTATTAGAATAGAAAAAGTTATGATTGTTTCAAATCCCTTCCTGACTTTTGTGCCACCTTTTATTTATAAAGCTTTTGAGAGCCCCCCTCCACCTCTATTGGAAGAAAGAGATAAAATCAAATAAACTAATTAGAGAAAAGCTGAGTAAATATCTTGAATTAATGATTTCTAACAGGTATATCCCTTTCCTGTAAAAATGAACCACTGCTGTCAGTGCACTAATTATCTAAAAAAATATCCCAATTTGTCTCAAAGTATACATGTAAACTTATCTGAAAAATTCCCAGCAGAAGAATTGTACATTATCGGTTCAGAATAACCATAGAAATCCTTAAAAACATTTTTCTGAAAAAACAAATAAAATCTCTCTTAGATGGAGCCTAGTGGTGTACTCATGCAAATTTTCAAGATAGTAGCCCTAAAAATGTGACCACACACACACACACACACACATAGATAGACGGACATAGACAAGCAAGGAGAGAAGAATCTGTAACCATTTTGGTTGTTTGGGCTGGTCATTTTTGAGACGATGGTGATTTGACAGAAGTAATGGATGGCTTCAGGGATGATGCAACATATAATCAAACGAAACGGCAGTTTAGGGCCCAACGTAGGGTCAGATTAGAGCCACTTGATGCCCCAAATGGTACTCCCATTACTTTACTGACAAAATTTCCAAAGATGAAAAAATTCTTGAAGAAATGAAGGTCATATTCATTCAAAATACATGAGTTATATACATATATATATATATATATATATATATATATATATATATATATATATATATATATATATACATATATATACACATATACGTATACGTATATATATGTATATTAATTATACACAACTTCATCAAACTGAATCATAACATATAAAATTTATGTTTGCACAATGTCCAGTTTCCTGTAATAAGATAATATTTGTTTGGTCGGTTAAATCACTCAGATACTTGAATTAACTTCATATGTAAGAGAAAAAATGAAATTTTAAATTTAAACTTTCATGTTAAACTATTCAAACAACTTCTAATAATTTAATGCAGAAAAAGCAAAAAACCTGTGGTGCCCCCTACTCTTCTGATGCCGTAAGCATGTGCTTATTTTGTTTAATGGTTAATCCGGCTCGGGTCCCTTGGCCGTGAGAGGGACCCAAGAGAGCTTGAAATGTCCCACAAGAGAGCTTGAAAGTTTTTTTCAAAAGTGATGGAGGGCTCCTAAATCAAATTCTGCTTAGGACCCCGTAAAGGCTTGGGCTGAGCCTGGGTGGCATATTGTTATCTCCGTCACTAAAGTATTTATATTCTACTTAAGGTTTTCTACTTGTGTGAATTGCTGTGTTATCGACATTATTTTCATTGAATTCATCCAACCAAGAAGAGGGAATGAGAGACAAAGGATTCACTGGGCTTTGAACTGATGCTTGTAATTTTAATCCCATGTCCTTCTTTAACATTTTAGATATAAGATAAAATTCTTCAGAAGCAAGTGTTACAATTGGATGAGAGAAAACAAGTTGGAAGACTATAAATGAAATGATAAACTATTCTGTAGATGTTATACTCAAAAGAAAGATCATCAGCTCCTGTTTTTCATTGTTTTTATGCAAATGAAATGGAGGTCAACTCTTAAATTCATGAACCGCTTGGAACCACTCCTAAGCTTGGTAGAATTTTAAAAAATTGAACTTTTGTGAATTGAATTTAAGGAAAAAAAAAGAGCTGGTTAGTCACTCAATAAAAACTGTCACACAACCAACATCTTTTGGCAGCATGGGGAACGAGTGATCAATCGACAAGCTATTTATCTAGCCTTTTTTTGGGCTGTGATCGCTAAAAACATCTGATTTTTCAAAAAACATGTAGACACAAACTGAGGGATCAATTTAGCACTAACTTACATTGCAAACGGGACCCTCCTCTAAAAAGTATTCAGGGAGGTGTATGTGTGTGTGAGAAAAAAAAACAAAAGAACATTTTTATACACATCATTATCATCATCATCATCATCATCAGTCTTTTAACGTCCGTTATTGGACATAAACCTTCCCCAAGATTTGCCACACTTCTCTATCATGGACGTCGCGGAGCCAGTACTTTCTGAACTTGTCTAGTTCGTCTCTTCATCTAATATTCTGCTGGCCTCCGTTGCACATGTGATCTCGGGGGATCCATGTTGTGAGTTGTGATGTCCATCAGTTGTCCGCCATTCTTGCAACATAGCCAGCCCATTGCCATTTGAGATTTTTAATGGATTCTATTCTCTTTTCTCGGATGTACTGTGCTGTCTTGTGGTCTCTCCATGTGAGGCCCAGAATAATTCTTTCATGTGCACGTTGCATGGTTCTCAATTTGCTGGCTCCATTGGTGTATCCTATACAGATGATACATACATACATACACACATACATGCATACATACATACATACACGCACATACATACATACATACATAGCCAGTCAGCCAGCCAGCCAGCCACCTTGAAAAGGAAAAATAATTTTTGACAGTTTTAGTTGACAGCTTCTAATTTTTGAAAACTCTCCAAAAGTGTGAGGGAAATAACTTCGATCAGAAGTTATTCACCTAGATTTAATATTTAATTCTTGAAAAGAAAAAAAAATGAATTCAAGAGTCATTTAGAGGAAGATTATTTACCATGGGATGCAAATCATGTGTATTTGAATGATCGGTGAAATCATTTCAGTGATTTCAAGGAGAAGGGCGTAGCCCATAATCTGAAATGGGTCATTTTGATCTTAATATGATTTCAAATGAGTTATCTCTAATGCTGCTTTTTTGTTTTTAGAAAGATTAGCATATAATTGGCAAAATTCTCATCGGATTCTAAGAGATTCTATTTTACTCTGGATCTATCTTCTGGCTGAACCCGTGCTTATTTTCTCTTGGGAACCAGATGTACTTTACCTGCACTCAATTTTCTAAGCCATATTTGGTAAGACACTCAAGCAGGAAATTTTTTCAGTCTTTAATCCAGCGTCAGTTCTTAATGGCTTCTATATGGTGTTAATACCAATGCTCCATCTATTGATTGGATGATTTGAGCATAGCATATATGCTGCTTCTTTCAAACGGCTTATCTTCCAATGTTGTTCTGTGTTTATTATTCTGTCGGTGGAAATTAGAAGCTTGAGTAGTTATTCAGGCTTTGCTTACTGCGATTTTGAGAAATCTGAATATCTTATGTATAAGATTACGAAAATTTAAATTCTGGTGGATATTCTATTGAATTTTTGATCTCTTGTTGAATGATGAATGGATGCAAGTCATTCGGTGAATATTAAGTATTATTTGATGAATTTCTGGGAAGGATGCAGTGAATTACCAAAATGGTATGACGCTTTTCTATAATGCACTTATATAATTCATCCAGCAGGATATTCCTGAGAAAATTCTGCAAATCGTAATCTGTTTATTTTTTTTCGAGGATGCCACAAGGCCATCTTGTAATCAGATTTTGAGATTAGAATTATCAAGTTTGAGTTTATCCCAAATAATCTTCAAAGTATTTTTTCTTTGAAAAAGTTTTTTTTTTTTTTCCAATTCATTGGGCAGGATTCAGGTTTTGATCAGGTGACCCAAGTCTAATGCTTCAGACACATTTTGGAATTTGGCAAAAAACTGATAATCAAAATGTTTTGGTAGGTGGGGCTGGTGGGGAGATCTATTGAATTTTTATGAGATAATGTATTTTCTATTTATCTCATTATATATATGTTACTCTGAATCAGTGAAATGACCTAATTGGCAAAATTTTAACTTGGAAAAAAAAAAATGTAGTTTTAATTTGATCAAAATTTCATTTAATCAAAACAAAGATATGAAACATCAACTTTTTTCATAATCAAAATTTTGTGAAATCAAACTGTTTTACAAAAATGAGTGAATACTTAGTTTTAATTGTTTTTACAAAAAATAAATGAATACATGGTTTGAATTTTATCTATTTAATAAAAACAAGGATAAGCAAAGAGTTTTCACAATCAAAAAGTTTATACAGTCAACGTGAAATAAATTTTTCTCATGAAAAATAAGCACATTTTGCCATTCAGCCAATTTCACCGATTCGGTGCAATGCATAAAAGTCATAACGTCAGAATGGTGATTTGTAGTCCAAATTTTCTACTTCAGTGTTCCCAGATGTAGTATAAATATTGGTGGGTAAAAGTTCCATCGCAGAAATTTTTTTTTCCGGTTTAGTTGACAAATTCAAGCTGTTTTTTTTCTCACTCAGGTTTGCCAATCATGGCATTCATATAAATTTTCATACCGTCCTAATGGTATTAAAAGCAAAAAAAATTCATATTAAAAGTAACAAATGCTTGCTGACAAAAGTAGTAGATAAGTTTTTCTTTTAGTAACACGTACATGCACACACACTCACATACATACACACATACACACACTCACACACGTATGCACACACATAAGCAAGTGACATATGATGTGTAAAAGTTGGATGGATGCAACAAATTTCAATTGATTAAAATGATCAATAGGTCTGGTTAGTCTCTCAATAGAAACTGTGATGTGATCAATTTCTTTTAGCAGCAGCCATGCTAGAGATGATCGATCAAAGAATTGTAAAAAGGGGTGATCAAAGAATGAGATACTTCTCTAGCCTTTCATTGGGTAGTGATCAACAAAAAAGTCTGAATTTTCAAAAAACATGTAGATGCTTCTAGGCACAAATTAAGGGACCAGTTTAGTATATACTTGCATCACAAATTGAACCCTATGCAAAAAAACTATTTTTGAGTGGAATTTTAAGAAAACAAGCAAAAAACTTGTTTTTCTTTTAGATATGATAAAGAGTAAATGTTTGAATTTTCAGGCCTCTAGCTCCATTGGTGTGGAACGTTCTTTTGCATTTTTGGTAAAAAGCATTTTTAATCTTTTGGGTGGCCTTATTATGATAGGTTTATAAATAATGTCTAGATGCTTGTAGATATTTTTTTTACTCCATTTCAGATGTTTTCCAGTGGAAAATGCCAGTGATAATGTAAATATTTACATTTCTGTTGATTAAGTCTTCCAGATTCTTTGTTAGATTCTATAAGAAGATAGATACAAATAATAACAGAGAAATAAAATAGTACAATACTCACCATCACAGCCAATAACTGAACAACCATTGCGTTAGAATTTGAAGTCATGTAAAAGAAATTCCATTTAAGAATAAATATAGTCAGAATAAATTCTGTTGATATCACTGGCATTTTCTACTGGGAAACATCTAAAACAGAGTAAAAAAACCCACCTAGAAACATCTAAATTCTGGAAAATCTAGATGTTATCAATATAACCATCAGAATAAAGCCAAAAAAGGGCCGAAGAAGCTTTTTTTCCAAAAATCAAATTTTTGTTTCTAGAAGGGGTCTAGTGGAATATAGTGACTAATTTTCAAGTCTGTAGACAAAACGGTATGGTCAGGAGTGCTGGAACATGAAAGCCCATCAACAAACACAAACACATGCGAATATGGAAAAAGGATAGAACTCTTTGCCCTTTTTGATGGCTACTGTGGTTTAATAAATGAAAAATATCTCATATATATGCAATGAAAGGTAGCAGTAAACAATGTTTGCATCCCATCATTGAATGCTTTATGATAAGCCATTCTTCATTTAATTTGTTAAATATCTTACGGGAGCATAGTTGGTGATTTGTAGGTGCTGTGAGCTTAGCTCTTTTAGGGGCTCCTACCAAAATTTACTGAGCTTTGTTATTGTATAACGCTAGCAGAAATGAGGGGTCTGCCATCCATTAGGAAGGCTCAGGGGCGATTTAACAGTTCTAGACTTGGAAATCGATGAGGAAAAAAGTCAAGTTAGTGTCTCATGTACATTCATTGTGTTTTCTAAGGAAGTTTCAAATAAATTCTAATCAATTTTTAAAAAATCTGGACAGCTTGCGTAGAGTTGGTCAACTCGACATTGTAAATGAGGCAAGCTGAAATATATCTGTTGTCAAAACATATGCTTAAGAGAAAAGTTTGTTTAAAGAAAAAGTTTAATAAAGTTAAAGTTGAATGCTGCAAGCTTGAAGTTATTTATTCTAGTTGCCCCATGTATAAATATTAACTCAACCAGCGCGACTGATATACATCTTTGTGATATAACATTTTCAGGTGATTCAGCAAAAAGATATGTGCAGGCATGTCACGAAGCATAGGTCATGTGACAGCTGCCATTTTGTAACAGTTGACATTGCAAAGAAGTTGAGTAGAACAGGAGTATGACAAACAGAGGATTAATAAAATGACTTTGATACTTAACTCACTGGGATAATCCTCAACACTTTCTAATGGAGTTCTAATTCAGATGAGTTAAAGACCTCTTCTCTTCTCCCCCTCCCCGATTCCCATAGACCGGTAACCATGGCTACAGATATTACAGAAGCTGAAGGGCACATGCCAACATCATTAACTTCTGGTGTAAATCCCATTTTAAGCTCCTCATAACAATATGAAACCATCAATCATCCTTAAAAATCCTTAATCCTTCCCCTCTTTTCACTGTTCTTCACATCCCCTTAATCTGTAATGACTGACTAGTGACCACGTGTGCCCTTCTTAGGCTCCTAGCCCTGGTTTCACCTCAGTAAATGAACCACTTATAGATCTTAACATTTCCAGCATCCTTTTGCAGTTGTGTTATTAGAATATTTTATCAAGTATGCATGGTTTTAATTACATTGGGCATTAAACCAATACCATCACTAAAACTAGCTAAATAGCCTCCTCTGATTGGTCTGGCGGTCTGACCGTGTATCGTATATACAAGTCTTGCCCATAACACTAGAGGGATAGAATCTTCAACATTGACACCATTTGGATTTTTTTTTTTTTTAAATTTCCGTCTTAAATAGTTTTTCAGTAGGAGGGGGGGATTCTAATTGCAATGTTATTTTATGCTAAACTGATCCCTCCGTTTATGTCTAACAGCATTCATGACTTTTTTTTAGTGATCACAGCTAAACAAAAGGCAAGTAAATCATCCATTGATCAGCCCTTTACCAATTTTTCAATTGAATGATCAACTAAACCTGCCCAAAGTTTATGTCTATGATACGACAAGGAAAAGAATAGACTCTGTTGAAAGCCTTTGATGTTGTTTACACAAGTTATGACAGTATTTAGCAACATTAGTTAACATTTGTTTCTTTGCCAATTTCTCTTTCAAGTAGAGCCCTGTTGAAACATCTGAAGCAAGAATAAATAATCAGAAAAATAACATCCAAATCGCAGCATAATTCATTGGGAAATTAAAAAGTCATTAACATATAAATGAAGTGATCACATTAGTTATAAACACTGTATAGTCTGCTTTCTTTTGTCCTTTCTAATACTTTCTATTTTTTTTTTTTAGAATTGATTAAAAAAAAGCGTAATATGATAGAGCGTAACGTAAGAAAGAAATTCTTCTTTCTTTGCCCACTCTCCCTTCATTTTTTATGAATGCTGTGAACCATTTTTAGTTTGGTCTGAAAGAAGAAGATTTTTGCATTCATTGTACCTGTCAACATTTGTTGCAGATTTAAAAAAAAGAAGGAGACTGAGACTGGTGTTGAAACATTGAGAAACTTAATTTTTGAAGAAACTTATTTTTATTTTTTATTTATGATTTTATGCAGTTCTTTCTTTTTTTGTTTCCAAGAGAAACACAAGTCAATTCCCATTAACACTGTGATGAGGATGATGTGAATGTAAATTAAACTTTTAGATATGATGTGATACCCATCGACTCCCTCCACCGACTAGAAAAAAGTTTTCACTACAAACCAAACACCAAAAAAAAACTCAATAGAAACTGCTACATGACCAATGTCCTTTGGCAGCATGCCATATTGAGAGTGATCAATAAAAAAAAAAATGTTGGCTAAAATGCATTAAAATGTATAGAAATGCAAGTCACTCAATAATAACCATCACATAACTGATTCTCTTGGCAGCATGCTGTGTTGAGAGTGATCAATTAAAAAATTGGAAAAAAGGTGATCAATGAATAAGTTATTTCTCTCCCATTTGTTGGGGACTAAAAAAGTCTGGATTAAAAAAAAAAACACTGCGATTAGACACAAACTTAGGGACCAATTTAGCACAAACTAACATTTCAAATCGAACACCCTAGAAACCTGGGGGGGGGCATAATTTTTGAAGAGATAATGAGAAACAAATGTTCAAATTTTCAGCTCTCTAGCTTGATTTGTATGGCCTGTATACATGATACATACATACATTCATAGCCAGTCAGTCAAACCAACCTGAAAACTGACGAGACATATATAGACAGTTTTGGTCAATGGTTTTTAATATACTTGAGGAAAATGGGATGCATAGTATGACCATTATAGAAGAGTTGATGTGTCATGGGAGTGCATTTGTTAACCCAATAAACTGACTCTGAATCATAGGCTATTTACAAATACGTAGAATAATATTGAGTGAGATTTCTTTATTCTGATGAATCAAGGGAAGAAAAACATTCTCTGGGAAAAAAATTCTGGTTAAAATGCACCTAATGTATATATGAATTCAGGTCTGGTTAGTCACTCAATAATAACTTTCAAATGACCAAATCTTTTGGCAGCAGGCTGTGTTGGGGGTGATCAATTGAAAAATTGTAAAAACAGGTGATCAATGAATAAGTTACTTCTTTCGAAATATGCTTGGTGGTGATCATTAAAAAAGTCTGAATTTAAAAAAAAAACAAGTGTGAACTCTAATAGACATAATATAAGGGACCAATTTAGCATAAGCTCTCATTGTAAATTGAACTTTGCATTTAAAGCAAATTTTGGGTGGAAATTTGAAAAAAAATGTGAACTTATTTTCCAGACATAATAAGGAGCAAATGTTCAAGTTTTAAGTCCTCTAGCTCCATTAGTGCAGCTTATTTGAGTGAAACAAGCATAGCCAGCCAGCCAGCCAGCTAGCCAGCCAGCCAGCCAGCCAGTCAGCCGGATCAGCTTTAAAACAGAAGAAATCTATGCTGATGTTGACAGTTTTGGTTGACAGTTTCTAACAGGAGTTGTTTGCAATATTTTTCCAAATAACCAAACAATTAATGTAAATACAATGCTGAGCCCAAACATTATGACCAGTGACTTGTAGGAAGATTGACGGCTTCTGTAACACTTGTATTTGAGAAAGCCTACTGATCCTCAGTAACCAAGAAGACTCAGAGCCAAAATGTCCCAGTGGGAATCAAGGTTCTTGAATTCCTGATGACTGGTATGAAAGAATTCCTGAAATCTACTGGATTGTCTGATGGAATTACTTGAATTTCCATTATTCAGGCCATTGCAATTATCACTTATTGCACCTAATTCAAAAGTCGAGCCCTGAAAATCAGCATTTTCCAATTATAACATGGAATATTGTTTTCTGTTTTATTTAACTGAATTCATTGCACGATTCTGATTCACTATGCAGCTGTCTATTGAGAACTGATTCAATGGCACTGAAACATCATTCATCTCCTTTTGCAGTGAAAGAGTTGAGATTAATTTTCCAGCTCTGTCTGTTCTTTGGGTGCAAAGAGTTGAAGAGAATAAAAAGTTCAAAGACAACATCCAAAATTGATATGAATGAAAGACTGATCAAATCTGATGTGAGGTATTCATTTGATTGAGTTATGCTTATTTCAATAAACATTTTAATATGCCCCGTCTTGAATACAATCCTCATAGTTGGATGCTGTAACACTAAGACCCAATGAGAAAATTAATTTGAAATTTTGCAAGGATCTCGATTAGATTGACGAATCTGTTTTAATAACAACATCAACTTGAATTAACGAACAATTTACAATTTTACATTATTAACAAAAAGGTCAATGAGTCACCCAAGAGAGCGATGAACAATGTGTTATGTACTTTGATTAAGTGGATCTTAACAGAACAATTCAATGACTTCAAGATGGTATCTGATACAACAGAACACTCCAGAGCTAGATATCCTCTTGTAGTGTGAGAAAGACGGAGACTGATTATTATAATTATTTTTTTTTCTTAATAATCAGTGAATGATTACTTCATGTCATTTGATTTTGATTAGAAGAAATATTAATTAAAAACAGTGTTTAAAGAGAAAAGAGTTGGAAAATAAAAATAGACCTAATGAATGATAAGACAATACCTTAGAATTATGTAATGAAAACTCTCCAGTAATCCAAATAACACAGTATACTCATTTCAGAAGTTTCTTTAGTGTTTAAAACTACTCTGTTCAATGTCTTATTATAAATTAATGTGTTTCTTTTAGCTTATATTTACTTCCATTAATTTGTTCTGCTATTCCTTAACCATACTACATCATAAACCTGCACATTGATTTAATAAACTTCAAATGAACATATATACCATTTTGATTTCATGAAGAGAAGAGATGGGTGAATATTGCCCTTAGATCTTCAGCGGTTTAAGGAAAAATTGTTTCCTTTACACAGTTGAGAAAACAGGTACATTTCTTTTATTATATCATTATCATTTTTCTGTTTGATATTCAACTTCTATCTTAGATCTAGATATGAGAGAACAAAATTATCAATGAAAATACAATTAATGTAGAAACTTTATTAACCTAAGCAATTTCTACCGTAATCTTATGATGCCGTTCATATGTCAACACTGCAAATGGCACTTAATAAAGAGATGAACACTTAATCTATTTATCTGCATGAACTATAATTTTTAATCAAAATGTACATATTAAGTTCATGGATATTAATCTTATTGAAGTTTGTTCACTATTTTCTTCTGGCAAGAATTCTCACTTTATCCCACTTTACTATTTGTAAGTAAATAAATAGTTGCCTTTGGTGATAAATCATTTAATCCAGGGGTCTTGCATTAATCTTTAAGGTACAATCAGATTATATTTTGTTTATTTATCTTTGTAAGGGTCCTGATATGGCAGGGATAGATTAGTTGGATAATGTTAACAAACAATGGGATACAGAGTCATTAGATTTCAAACAAATTTAAAATTAATTTTAAACATTAAAATCAACTTCATTTTAAAGCAGTCTTCATTAGAAGTAAAATGTTTTAATCCCCCAGAAAATGATATCAATCAGTTTGTATTAAGCTTTATATAAAGCTTTAGTTTATGAGATTTTCACTGAAGTAAAAGTTCAACAAATGTTTAAGAGAGGACAGCCAGACAAACATTATCAATGGTTTTATATAAATAGATAACACCATGCAAGGTGATTTTTGTTCCTGAATAGTGAGTGTTATTTTTTGATCACTTATGTGTGAAAAATATAGAAAATGACTATTATTCATTCACTTCAAACTTTGCTTTTGCGGCTGCGATAATGATATTCATAAGTAGTTGTTTTTCTTACTTTTGGTGATTGAACGAACGCAGATTTGCTTGTTCTTCAATTGAAAAATATGCAGATTTCAAATTATCATTCCCCTGGTTGCAAAATCAAAGTCTGAAAGGAAATTATTGACATTTTCAAAACTTTTTATACATAATCAATCAAAAACTAACACTTATAACTCATACCTAATATCCTGACAAATACATTGTTTATCACAATCTGAAATTATACTTTATTGCAATGTATATTTGGTAAACTTGGTCAAGTCTGGCAGAAGACCATAATTCAAGAATACGCAATGAGAACTGAACACTGGTTTATGAGTCTGGCTAGCTAGCCAACATTTAATATTAAGTGCTTGAATTTCCATGTTCAGATATTTCTTGAGAAATGTAGTCAATTCATCTTCAAATCTACTGTAATGTACAGTACTGTACTGTTCAAGGTCATATTATGATGTGTTTTTCATCAGTTTATACTTAGATTAGTTTTTACAGCAATAACTTATTCTTTTCTACTTTTCAAATAACATCAAACCCTTTAACAAAACATGATTTCAACAAAATTCTGTCAGGGCCAGTGAATTTCAAGATTACATCATAGATTTTTATTTTCCTCAAGATTGAAATTTCAAATAATTTTGTAAAATCATACAAGAAAGAATGCTTTATGAGTCACAAGCTTTGCCTAAAGTTCTGCAATCAGTAAGTGGCAGAGTCTCTGAAATAAGAGAATAGGAAGAAAATATTCCCCCGACCCAATTCTAATAATACTAATCTAAAAACTTTTAAGAAAATAATCCTAGACATAAGTGAAGAGGTGAAATATGTGCACAATTTTTACTAGCTAAAATTTTATGTGGTTTCTTATATACCAGTTTGCATCTATATACCGTGAAACAAATGATGTGCATAATATTTCTTATATATATACCTGTTTGTACCCAGATGCTTCGATATTAATGGTGTGTGTAATGTTTTCTATAAATATATAACTGCCAATATATATATATATATATGTGTGTGTGCGTGTGTATATATATATATATAATGATAATCCTCACGTGCACTGTATATATATATATATATATACATATATATATATATATGTATATATATATATATATATATATATATATATATATATATATATACATATACATATATATATATATATGTATATATATATGTATATATATATATGTATATTTATTTATATATATTTACGTATATACATATTTGTATATATGAGAACATTAATAAATATACAACAAGTGTATGTATATCTATTAAATACATCTTTGTTGAAAAATGTGCTTGATCATTTGAATATGTATATATTTATATATATATATATATATATATATATATATATATATATATATATATATATATATATAAATATATATAAATAAGATTCTCTTTCTGTTTCTATGCAGAAATATATACTAAAGCTCTACTTCAAATGCTTAAATAAAGTGAGCACTTCATGAAATAAACCTACCAAACATTAGATATTTGTACTTTGGTGTATATATGTATATAAAAATATATATATATATATATATATATATATATATATATATATATATATATATATATATATATATATATATATATATATATAATGATAATCCTGACCTGTACTGTTTATATATATATATATGTGTGTGTGTGTGTACATACATGCATACATATATACATATATGAGAATATTGATAAATTTACAACAAGTGTGTGTATATCTATGAAAAAGATCTTTGTTAAAAAGAGTACTTGATCATTTGAAAATCTTACAATCTGTAATTAACCATTTAACAAACTAATGCTTTATATAAATCTTAATATAAACTGATTAATATCATTTTCCATAGGATTCAAACATTTTATTTCTAATGAAGACGGTTTTGAAAAGGAGCTGATTTTATTGTTTAAAATCAATTGACAGACGTATATTTTTTGGAGCTGGAGGGCTGAAAATGTAATCGTCAGACCCACAATGACAGTGCCTTATATTGAACCTAAAGACTTTTCTTAGTGAGCATTTACCAATTGAGTCGCTTCTCAAGTGTTACGAATTAAAGAAGTACACTCTGACAAAAGCTAACTAAGAAAATTGCTTGCAAATTTGTTTTGATAAATTTCTCTTGTCCCAAATAGACCATAGTTGGTATTGCCTTGGTTTAAAACTTTAAAGACTTTTCTAACTACGCAGTTGAGAACAGTGCCAATTTGGACTATTAGAAACAAAATCATCAACATAGGTTCCTTTAGTTTTCAAGTTGGTCTGGCTAACTGGTTGGGTATGTATCATGTACACAGGCCACATCAATGAACTAGAGGGTCAGAAATGTGAACATTCACTCCTTACTAAATCCTATATTTTTTAGATATCCCCCCATAATAGGCTTTTAGTGGGGGGTTCAATTTATTATATAAGTTCATGCTAAATTTGTCCCTTAGTTTGTATCAGACAGAAATCACACTTTTTTTTTTCAAAATTCAAACTTTTTCAAGTACAAGCTCAACCATCAAAAACCAGATGATCCCAATAATCCTAAAAAGAAGAGTATGCAACCAACGCATTTTCCAGATAGTCACTTATGGAGCTGAAATATGGAACCTAACTAAGAGACAGACTCGCAAACTGAGAAGCATGCAGTGTGCGCATGAGAGAATCATGCTCAACCTTAAATGGAGAAATCACAAGACAGCACAATATATCAGGAAAAAAATGGGGGTCCAAAACATCCTAGAATCTATGAGACAACTCAAATGGCAATGGGCTGCTCATGTTGCGAGAATGAAAGACAACTGACTGACATCACGACTCACAACATGGATACCCCAAGACCACATGCAAAACCGAGGTCTATAAAATACTAGATGGAGAAATGAACAAGATAAATTCAGAAAATACTGGCTCCATGATGCCCATGATTGAGAAATGCGATGGATCCTGGGGAAGGTCTATGTCCAGTGTTAAAAGACTGATGATGATGATGATGATGATGATGATGATGACAAGATTTTGTCAGATATTCGATATTGAACATTATTTGTTCCCCAGTAAAATAAACAAATGCTTTGTGACAATTTATTTGCGCTTAAATATACTTTTGTGGAAACAGAAGTAGTCAAAAGATCAAGCATTCTGCCTGGCAAGCAATTTTTTTTCAAAAGATTGCCTCCTCCCCCTCCCTCCATTTCAGACTATAAATTTGGTCTCTATGCTATCTACCTAAATTATTCTAAACCTAAAATTTGCTTGGGTATTTTTTCAATTTTTCGTATTTTACCAACAATTCAGTCTATTTATCTTACTTGCCATTTATCTCCTTTGCTTTCAGTTACGCTTAGGACCAATGTGTGATAAAATCAGAAAATTGCTGCTTATACAGGTCATAGAGTGGATTATTCAAAGACACAACAAAGAAAGTTGCTATAACAAATTGTCAAAGTCTTGGATCATCATCATCATCATCATCATAATCATCATCTTCATCACCACCACCACCGCCGCTGCCGCCGCCACCACCACCACCATCATCAACATCATCATCAGTCTTTTAGCGTCTATTGTTGGACCTTCCCCAAGATTTGCCAGACCTCTCTTTCATGTGCGTCGTAGAGTCAATTCTTTCTGAACTTGTCTAGTTCATCTCTCCATCTTGTATCCTACCAACTCCAGGTTTTCTCTGGGGATTCACGTTTTGAGTTGTGATGTCCATCGGTTGTTTGCCATTCTTGCAACAAGACCAGCTCATCGCCATTCAAGTTTCTTTCATGTGTTGTATGATGTTTCGGACTCCTGCTTTTTCCCTAATATATTGTGCTGTCTTGTGATCTCTCCATGTGAGATTGAGCATGATTCTTTCAAGTGAAAGTTGCATGGTTCTCAGTCTGAGGGATTTGCCTTTGATTAAAAAAACAGTTGCTCAAAATTGGAAGAAGCATCAATAAACACAGTTTCCGCACAAAAGCGTCTTATTTCCCCTCAAAGTGGACATGCTGGCCAAATATAGGAAGAAATCAATTTTGCCAAGTATCGTTATTCATAGCTAAAACTGTTATTGAAAAAGATCCAAATTTGATGTATTTTCAACCTTTTAGATGTTATACATACATACCCACTTAAAGCCTAATTGTCAAATAAAATAACTCTATACTTGGACTCGAGAACAGATTACTAAAAAAAATTAAACGTATACTTTTATTAAACTTACCAGATTCAATTAGCTATCATAGGTGGACAGAGTGCTCAAAAGCAGACACTGTGCAACACACCAATACACATGGTAAGTACTTATTTCTTTCATTTCTGCTTTCTATTTTATGACTGAATTGTCAGTATCAAATCAAGGACTTGGTGCTCCTCCTCTCATTTTGTGGGCACAGTGGAATCCATCCCTCTGACCTGCATTCGTTTGGGAGCTGCATTGACCTTTAGCGATTTTAACTGACTATGATTTTTAATTGTGGACTGATCAGAAAAAATCAAATCAAATACTTTTCTACACTCAAATTTGAGACAATTCCAGGAGCTTAGTTGACCAATCTTGTAAAATCAGCGCCAAACCATTTACAGTAGAACATGAAAAGATACCGTTAGCCAACAAAGCAAAGCCACAGTACTTCCACATCTACATTACACGTCAACCAAAAGACACCAATGACCAAATTTATACATACAAGTTTAACAACCAATGAGTAAGCTAAATTCTCTCATATACATATATCCACAAGGCAATTTATTTCAATACTATTTACAAAAAGATTTTGATTTGGTACTTATCATAATATTCGCATTACCACACAACAAGTTTTTGTTCAAAGCATAGAATTATGGATTTGAGCATGCAGACTAAATGCCATCAAGGCAAAGGAAAACTGATGTAGATTTTTCATTGTGTATCATATGTGAAACATTTTCAAAAGACGAGGCCATAATGAGAACATCAATTTGCAGAAGTGTCAAAATATTTATGAATGTATACAGTGATAGAATTAGACATGATAAATCAGTATGTTTTTGCATTGCTTGGGAAGCCTGAAGGTGAAGTGCCCATGGAGGAATCAAATGTAAATTGGGGGAGGTTTGAGATGAATCACTACTTTTCGAAGCAGCCTAATTCAGTGGAGAATTTAGCTGACTTATGCGGGTACTTGTTTTCCGAGCATTGGTCGGAGTCTGGTAAACTCCTTCCAACACCCTCTACATTAAAATCCAAGGTTCTTCAATCACATTTTGTTTGCAGCATTTGAACTTGATCACTTAAACTCTATCCTGACCGACCAGACCCTGTATTGTCCAGTTAGGAAAGAAAAGACGGTGCTTTATTGCTGATCACAACTGACCTGCTCCCGCTCCAACAGCTATTGTCAAACTGAGCTGGTGTTGGCGTAAATTGATCAACTTTAGCAGAAGGTGTGCTTGCAAGAAAACCAAACTAGTTTGTGCAGGTATGCTTTTGTTAAAATTGTGACAACGACTAATCTGAACATGTTGGAAATGACTGTGACAGCAGTTATAGAATTGATTTCAATGACGAGGATGAAAATTTATCCAAAGAATCAGAGAAAAAGTGTATTATGATAAAGTTTGTTTGGACTTTTATGTTTGTTTTAGGTTTTCATGTCATTTAAGCGCATTTAGCATCAAAAACAGCACTTTATTGAGGCTCGTTTTTAGTGCAAACCTATCCAGTTAACAAAAAATGGCTTATTCCCGAAAGAAAGTCAATTCCAATTCCTCCACCCCATCCACCCCCCAAAAATTCCATAAAAAATTTGTATTGAAATATTTAATCAAACACAGATCAAGACTGCGGAGAGGAAGAGCACAGATAATAGGGGGGACGATAGCTTGGAGTAAGAAATATCATTTATTCAGTCTTTTTCTACTCTCCTAATCCCTTTTCTATTATCACTCAGATTATGTTTTTATGTTTTGATCATCTTGGCCATTTTCGGGAATGTTATCAGGCATTTTTCATGTCTTTTCAGGATTTTCGGCTATTTTTGGTGTTTTTTTAAATACAAAAATGCAGAGCACGGAAAACCTATAAAGATGATATGGAAATCAAATTCTCCGCTAACACACATCAAAAGTTGTTTGAAATAATCAAAATGGGGCTATTTATAGGGCAAACCGAATCTGGCCTGTAAAATAAATAAGGTTTTTTTCCTCAATCTACATTGGATGAGCTTCTCAAAAATGCATTATACCAAACCTTAACAAAAAAAAAATTCAGCTGAGATGCCTAAATTGAACAATTATACTATACTATTAGTCCCTTAATAGAAACTGTCATGTGGCCAATGTCTTGAGTGCTGGGTGTGATTAATTGAAAAAATTGAAATAAAAGGCATTGGTGGAGCCAGGGGTCAAGAATGAGGGGTCCAGACCCTCTTAACTGTTTCAAGACCAACCCTTTGTAATTTGTGCAGAAATGACAAAAAAACCATGGGGTGGCACCAGGATGAGAGTTGTCCAGCAGAAAGACAGAAATAAATATAGACATCTCAGAAAATCATGACACCTCCGCTGCAGATCACATTTTAATTGAACTTTAATACATGTGTTGCAAACTGGTATTTTCATCCTGAATTTGACGTGTTACTTGTTTTGGGAGTACAAAGATCCAAAGAGCAGTGTATATTTTATTGCCCTTTTTTCAAGGGTTTTTGTTCATTTTTGGCTTGTTTTAGCCATTTTAGCCATTCAAGTGGTCATAAAATAGCTAACAATGTTTTTAGTGTATACTAACATTTTATTATCCTTTTTTGAGGTTGATTTAGTGCAAAAACTTCTTATTTGAATTGGCAGGACCACCTGGACCAGCCCCATTTTTTTCTACCTGGCTTCACTATTGAGAAAGGGTGATCAATGAATGAATTACTTTTCTCTCCTTTTATTAGACCATAGTCAATAGAAGTTCGAATTTTTGAAAAACATGCGTGAATGTTGCTAGGGACTGATTAAGCATAAAGTTATATTAAACCCCCACCAAGAACCTAATACGGGGGAATTTTCCAGAAACAAAAAACGTTTTTTGTAAACATAATAGGGAGTAAATGCTTAAATTTTCAGCCCTCTAGTTCAATTAGTATGGCCTGTATGTGTGCGACATACATGCATAGCCAGCCAGCCAGCCAGACCAACTTGAAAACTGAAAAAAAACTATATTGACAGTTTCGGTGACAGTTTCTGGTATCTGTCTGAATTTCTGAGATGCAGAATTATGATTATCATACACTGATCGACTTGGTCTATTGTCCTCATCTTGGTTGTCATAGTTACAACGTTTCAGCCATCGGCCTCCTTCAGGTGTCTGTTATATTCAGTTAACTTTTTATCGGTCACCAAAATGTTGAAATAATAGAGAAAGTACGACATTAAGGAAATAAGTCAATTGAAAGGACCAGCTCACATGCCATGAACACGGGCCTTCCCTGCAACTTTTCCAGGGGGAGTGTGGGGGTGGAGGGGAAGACTTTGGAGTTGGGGAGGATATGTTAGCAGAGTGGAGCAAAAGGATATATATTCAGTGTATATCTTAATGACAACTGTGTCACATGATAGGCATTAAACTTGTGGAGAAGGCGCTGCATTTGTGCAAAAAAGACACGATGGGAAGACCTGATCCAGTGGGCAGAGGGCGTATGTGCTTGAATGCCCCTTTGAAAACTCCCCAGCTGACCTTACCTATGCCCAGGAAGAATGCAAGGGTTGCTAACTCGAATATTACAGCTAGATCTGCCCAACAAAGGAGTTAAAAAAGAGATGAATACTGGTATCCTTCGATATAATGCAGTTTGTAATATAAGGTGGGAACTGCCATAGACCCCAACATTTTTGAATATGATATTGCCAAATCGTCCAGAAAATCACAAATAAACACAGAATTACTTGATTGACTAAAATGTAAAATCCATTCAATTTGCAATCAATCAACAATATAGTTATTTATGATTTCTATTTATATACGTAATATTCATGAATTTCATAATTTAAAGAAATATGTTTCAAAAATTCAAAGAATTAGAAAAAGGTATAATCAATGAATAAGTTATTTCTCTCACCTATTGTTTGGGAATTGATCACTAAAATGTCTGAATTTTCAAAAAACAAGTGGCCACAAACAAAGTGATCAATTTAGCATAAACTTGCTAAATAAAATTGATCCCCCTCTAAAAACTAAAGACATGAAAAGGAGTAGGTGCAAAAATTTTCAGCCTTCTACCTCTGTTGATGTTGCCTGTACGCATGATACGTGAATACATAGCCAGTCAGCCAGCAAGACCAACTTGAAAACTAAAGAAACATATGTTGACAGTTTTGGTTGACAGTTTCTAAATAAAATGAAAGTATTTCTTAACTACAACTAGATTCAAATGTCCAACCCAAGAATGTTTCACTCCTCTATTGAAACAGAATTAAATATCTTTAGCTTCTAACAAAATGGCATTTTCTAAATTTTGTCATAACCAAAAGATATGATGTTTAATTTGAATATGAAAATATTCATAATATCAAAAATTTTCATAAAAGTTTCGTGAAAACAGTTTTGTTTTACATCCCTTAAATATTATCAAGCAAAGCAGCATTATTATCATTATCATTATTATTATTATTATTATTATTATCATTATTCTTTTTTTTTTTCTTTTTTTTTTTTTTGCAATTTCGCACCAGTTGTCTGGTGGTTACCGCTGGGGGTAGAGTGACAGCCAGTCTTCTCAAGTCTCCAGCCCTTCTCTCCAAACTCTCATAGTCCACAAAGTACTGTGGTTTACAGTTCCACACCAGTTGCCCAGTGGTTATTCCTGAAGACTATGAAACAGTTGGTCTCCACACGTCTTCAGTCAACATCTCATCTCTCCCTCACCTATCACATTAGTGCTGTGGTTCACACTTCTGCAACCATTTGGGTGTTTTTTTTGTTTTTTTTTCTCTTCTCCCTCTCTTAGGCCAATGCTTACATTTTATAGCACTTTCCTCAGTATACATGCAGTTCCTAGCAATGCTGCAGTCTGTACAGTCTCAATCCTTCCTTTTATCCCGAGCTCCTCCAATCTCGCTTTCAGTGTCTTTAGGACATTTCCGAGTGCGCCTATTATTACTGGTACTACCCTGACCTTCATGTTCCACATCTTCAGTTCTCTTGCCAAATCTTTTTCACTCTCTTTCATCTTTACTCTATGGTTTGCAGGCACAACTACTTCTGTTGTTTGGCAGGTTTTCCTCTTCTTGTCAACAATTACTAGGTCAGGTCGTCTCACCTGGATGAGGTACCCATTTTGGATGTCAAAGTCCCAAAGTAATTTATGGTTTCCATTCTCCAGGGCTGTCTCCGGTCTATGCTGGTACCACTTATCCGTATGGTTAAATCCCATTTGTTTACTCAGTTCCCAGGGTATCATTGTTGCTACTTTATCGTGTCTGTGTTATAATCCTTCTGGGCTAGTTGACTACATTCACTAGTTATGTGGTTTACAGTCTCATCTCTTTCACCACACAAATGGCACTTGCTGTTTGTCTGTGTTCTGTCAATTTTTGTTTTGATATAGTTTGTCCTGATGCATTTGTTCTGTGCAGCCATGATGAGCGATTCCATTTCAGGCTTCCTTTTCATAGCCATGTCCATGATCTCTTGTCTGCCACACCCTGTATCTGTCTTTTAAATTCTCCATATGATTTTTTCTTTTCCCGTTTTTCTTTCCTTGTTTGCTGTGCTGTTCCATGTTTTGTACTTTTTGGTTGTTTGTTGCACTGCTTCGGGTACTCTTTATGATGCCTTCACTGTTTGTTTGCACATACTTTTATAGATCTGCTTTAGCTCTCTGGACACAGTCAACTATAATGATGTGCCCCCTGCCACCTTTTTTCCTACTTTTGTATTGTCTATCCATGTTATCTCTGTGGGATGTAAGGCTTTGTGCATTGTCATAAGTTTCCTTGTTCTCCAGTCCATTGATTAGAGTTCTTCCTTTGTCCATCCTAGGAGTGGTCCTGTGTATCTTACTACCGATACGACCCAGGTGTTCATTCCTTTTATAAGATTCCTGCTGTTTAATTTGGTCTCTGATATTTTCCTTATCCTCCTAAGGTATTCTCTCTTTATTTTCCCCTTCATTTCTTCCTGTTTTATTGTGTCGCATTCGAGAACTCCCAGGTATTTCTATCAGTCTTGTGTGGTCATTGCTCTTATTTTCTTGCTGTCCAGGAGTTCGATTCCTCCTGCTGTTGCAAGCCTTCCTTTGTACGTTACCATAATTGTTTATTTTTCTATTCCAAACTCCATCCCAATGTCATCACTGTATTCTTTCACTTTGTTGAATAGCGTCTCAAGCTCTCCCCTGTTTTTGCAAATGATTTTATATCGTCCATGTACATTAGATGCCTCCTTCTTCTTACCACCACCACCACCACCACCACCACCACCACCACCACCACCACCATCATCATCATCATCATCATCATCATCATCATCATCATCATCATTATCATTATTATTATTATTATTATTATTATTAACAGCAGCAGCAGCAGCAGCAGCAGCAATTTCACACCAGTTGTCTGGTGGTTACCACAGTAAGTTGAGTGACAGCAAGTCTTCTGAAGTCTCCAGCCCTACTCTCCACATTTTTATAGTCCACAGTAATACAATGGTTTACAGTTTCACACCAGTTGCCTGTGGTTATCGCTGAAGGCTGATTGACAGTAAGTCTCCTCAGGACTTCAGCCCTCCTTTCACATCATCTCATCTTTCCCTTACCTATCACAGCAATGCTGTGGTTCGTACCACCTCCATCATTCGGATGTGTTTTTTTTGTTTTTTTCCCCCTTCCTCCTCTGTTAGGCCACTGAAGAAGAATTATTACTATCATTATTATTATTACTATTATTATTATAATTATTATCATTATTATTACAACAACAGCAACAACAACAACATAGAGTTGACAGATGTGAACTAATAGCTTATTTGGATGCCTAGACTAGAAAGTCATCCATCAAAAGCGATATCCTTTGCAAAGACCCTTTTGTTCCATTGACAGATTAACATATCATTTTACCCTAACCATCTGAACCCTAATTCATATGTTAGATTTATCACAAGGAACAATTTTTCTAACAATCACCTCCATCAAAGTACTGGGAGTATTGTTCAGGTAGATAAAAAAGGCATTTATTTCGGATTCTCATTGTCAATAAAATGGATGGGTGATGATCATATAAAATTTGTTTTGACACTTCAGTTATGCTCATTCTCCTTTCTTCTCCCTTTTCACACTTTTTTTTTCTCTTTTTTTTCTTCATAAAAGGTGAGATGATTGGAGGGAAAGGATGTTATCCAAAACGTAAAGCAAATCTTCCGGATTTGAAATCATGAATAAAGATATCCAGGCAGTGGAAAGTGCTGGACATGCAACCATAGGTGTCTGCTGACACTTTACCAGGGGGAGGGAAAATGATATATTCCCAAGGGTAGGGAGAGGAAGGATATATTCAGAATATATCTTGATGACAACCCTGATTCCAGCAAATAATAATGTAATTCAAATGGGTTCATAAAACAGTTGTACTGCACTTTTATCCTTTATTGACCATAAGGTTCCAACTTTCAAACCCTGTAGCTCTCAGTGAGAAAAACTGAGGGAGGATTTTAAATGCCCCATTTGTACCCCATTATGGACGTGCTTGCAACTGGTTAAAAAGGAACCAATTCCTCACCCTGATAATGCAGCTAAAATTGGTCTAGATCAGCATTTCCTAACAGCACCTCGGATAGAGTCATGGTTTTCTAATTGTCTCATAAATCATTCAAAGTGCGTTTTTTCTTTGCTGAAGAATCTATGAATGTGATTTTTTGCCAAAGCCGACTTAATCTAAAAATATTTGTACAGAACTGTATTAATCTAAAACTGCTTGCATATTTTTGTCTGAATTTTCTCTGTTTTTGATAACCTTATGTAGAGAAACCAATTTAGTAATGTAAATTACTTCTAAGACTTCTATACTACAAACATAAATCACTACAAAATCCGACCTATTGTGATTTTCTGTGCAATGAGTCAAGAAGAAGATGATAGAGGACTTGTTGGCATGATCCAAAAGGACATATTTTACTGATGAAATCAGGTAACTTGTCTTCGTGTTGTTTGCCGGTTCAGTTAGTTAAGTGCTGGTTCAAAACACTTTTCGTTTTAACAATGTTAGTAGTGATAAAAATAAAAATAAATGAATGAAAGACACATGTTTACAATGGCTGCTGGTAGATCAAGAGGCTAGCTTCAGCTACTTAAAACAAGGCCTTGGTTAGTAGCTTCTGTTACCAGACCAACGCTCCATCTGGTAATTTCTGTGTTTGCTACGATCAGGCAAGTTGCATCATTTTATTTACATTTAAATGGATGAAATAAAATACGCAGATATTACATCAGAGACCCCTATTTTTGACTTTGGTAATGGAAAAATGATATTGTTTTCAGCTTAAAACTTGGTAGAGGTTTTATACATTCTCAGGAATATCAAACTTTGCTGATTGCTTTTTCTTGATTATGCAAAAGCATGGTAGATATTTTCTAGGACAATTTAGAATATTTGTTCTTCTTACAATAAAGTTAAAACTTGTAACTTTAGAATCATCTATTCTTGATTTTCAACAGGCAAGGATAAATCAGTACCTTTTCCTCTTAGAATTAATTAAAAATTTCAAGTTATAATGTTCTTTTTTTCAGGTTATTTTTATACATTCCATCAAAAATGAAAAATCACTGTCTGAAACTGTCACCATAACTACCAACATAGATTTATTCAGTTTTTAAATTAGTCTAAATGACTGTCTATGTTTATGTGTATCCTAGACTGCAAGACTGATGGGGCTAGAGGACTGAAAATTTAAACATATACTCTTTATCATGTCAAGAAAAGAATGTTTTTATTGCTCTTTGGAACCCCCACTCCAAGAAAAAGAAGGTTTTAACAGTGTGTTCAATTCACATTGTAGTTTATGCTGCCAATAGAAGTTGCTCATTTGATGGTTTCTATAGAATATCCAAACAGACCGATTTTTGAAAATCCATTAAAAATTAATTTTTTTCATTTATTCCATGTAAGATGACATTGTAAGACACTGTCAACAAAACTGTCAACATAGATTTCTTCAGTTTTCAAGTGAGTCTGGCTGGTTTTAACTTAGTTTTGGGTTCCTAAAATTTTAGTCATTTCTCTCTTCCTGCAATGAAGGGAAATGATTATTGGTCGTGAGAATAAGTCCAGATATTTTTTGTGACCTCCGTCCAGTTAAATTCAAATAAACTATCATATTCAATGAATGAAGGAAGATTGGTCAGTCAATAGGAACCATCATGCAACCAACATCTTTTGGCAGCATGCCGTATTGGAGGTGATCAATTTAGAAATTGGAAAAGGGGGTAATGAATGGGTAACAAAAAGGTTTGAAAGTTGAAACCTCTTAGAGGCTGGGGATCAATGGTCCACTCTGAAGAGTGACAGCTTAGGACTTTCTAGTCCTTTACCTGACAACGGCATCCATGTATATATCTATCTATGCCCCCCACCCTGATACATCCTTCTGTCTGCTGGAATATGTTCTTTTGCTTCTCCCTGGAAAAATAGCAGCGGATGTCCATGACAGGAATTCTCTATAAAGATATCTCTTGACTAACGCCGACTAGATTTAGTCTAAGTTAGGTCAAGTGGATTTTGTTGGATACTTTTATTAAAGCAACAAGCAGAGAATAGCATTGATCTAAGCCAGGCACATATCTACTGGATTTAGTGAGACATTTAATGATAGAGAGGCTGAGAAAATGTGATTGTCTGGAACCAAGCTTTGAACTTTCAGACATTGGAGAACACAGTAATCTTGTTAAAGCCTCCTGGATTTGTTACAAGATTCTTATTAAAAGAATCAAAAGGAGAAGCAGTTTTTATTATCTTATAACAGTTCCTTGGATTTTCAGCACATCTTTTAGTGGTTACTTATTCGGATACAGTATATATATATATATATATATATATATATATATATATACATATATATATATATATATATATATATATATATATATATATATATATATATATATATATATATGTATATATAAAATAAATCTATAGTTATCATATATGCAATGATAAGTATTAAGGCAATAATAAGGAAAAACTGTTTTTCCTTAATGACAACTTATATATATATATATATATATATATGTATATGTATATATGTATATATATATACAATATATTTTCATTTTTTAAGAATACAAAAAGAAAGAAATAGAAAACAGATTTCATCTGTAGTTGATGAAACTCAAGCACAGAGCTGAATACCTAACTCACTAAATAGAGCTATTAATACATGAAGATAAAAATTATAAGGATATACTGACTGTTGCTGATGAGTGTGTTAAGCACCAAATGTTGACATTCACTGGGTATATAACCTTGTGAGGTGAATTTATCATTTTGCCAAGACAATGTAAATAGAGTATACAATTAAAGAAAAATGGGGCTGCTGCAGGAATCGACATGCGATGGATAGGTTAGTTGCTTCAATGTAGCTTTGCTCATACCACTGTTATATGTTCACTGCTTGAGAAAGGCCTTTCATAACCCCATCCATGATGTGTGTGATTGCACTAATCACTGTCATGTCTTACTAGCAAACTTTTCTAACTCATTTCCCCATGTATATATGTATACATATATATACGTAAATAAATCTGATGCACTGAAGTAGTTAAACTCAGGTTTAATCATTGTTAGTGACCAAATTTCTACATTTAATCGATATGTACATATATATATATATATATATATATATATATATATATATATATATATATATATATACATATATATATATATATATATATATTTATATATTTATATATATAGTAAAAGATTAAAAACTTGAGGAAAAAAAACTGAATCGGTATTTCAAGACATATCTAATATATATATATATATATATATATATATTAGATATGTCTTGTATAGTTGTCTAACTAATGGTGACCTTTACTGGTTCCTGGAAAAGAAATAGTTTTTTCCTCAGGAAGTGACTTCAAACAGAAATTTCTAACACTCCAAAAACAAAATAATAATAAAGCCTGATTAATTTAAAAGATCAAAGTATTTTATTGTTGATGTTTTTTCAAGTAGTTAAATTTTTAGAAACCATCAGTCAAAACTGTCAACATAGGTCTCTTTAGTTTTCAAGTCAGTCTAACTGGTTATGTATTCATGTATCTATTATGCATACAGGTCTCACCAATGGAGCTAGAGGGCTATAAATGTAAACATTCACTCTTATTATCATATCTACATGAAACTTTTTTACAGAATTTCCTCTTAAAGAGGTTTTTAGGGGGAAATGGGTTTGCAATGTAAATTTATGCTGAATTGGTTCATAGTTTGTGCCTGCTTGCTTTTTGGAAATTCAGACTTTTTAGTGAGTACTGCCCAATAAGAGAGAAGTTAAGTATTCATTGATCATCCCTCCTCACAATGTTTTAATTCATCATCCCAAATACAACAGGCTCCCAAAAGACTTGGTCATCTTATGGTTTCTACTGAGTGACTCACCAGACCTGTCATTTTATAACCCCCCCCCAAACCCCAACTAAAAACAAAATGTATCCTTCTCCAGTAAAGTCCAATCCAATCCAATGATTTGATAACATGGATATCCTGCTATTTGGCCTCAACAGTCAGATCCTGATAAACGGATTGACACATTCTCCGTTATATCAAGGACAGGTGTATTTGCATCACTTGTGAGTTCTTTTCTCATAAGGTGTTTTTTCATTGGGACCTTGTATTAGTGTAAGCCTTGATAAGTAAATATATACTTATATTCATACATATATGTAGTTACTTAGATATATATTCAGGTTGAGTGACGCACACACATACACATACGTACACAAATCTATCAGATTGATAAAAAAGTTATCATTATCAGAGAAAATTATAAAATTCCCATGCGTAGAAATTTATATGAAACTCTAACCAAAACTGTCAACATAAGTTTCTTCAGTTTTTAAGAAGGTCTTTATATTTATGTATGGCATGTATAAGTTGTACCAATGGAGCTAAAGGACTGAAAATTTCAACATATACCCCTGATTTTCTCAAGAATAAAAGTTTTTTTTTTTGAAAGGTTTTTTAGTCAGGGGTGCAATTTGTGATGTAAATTTAGGCTAAGTTGATCTGGTTTTTATTGTGTCCGGCTACGTTCACACTTGTTTTTTGAAAATTCAGACTTTTTTAATGAACAGTGCTCAAAATGTGAGAGAAGTCACGCATTCATGCTTTCAAAAGATGTTGGTTACGTGGCAGTTTTTATTTAGTGACTAACCAGACCAGTATAAAGTAGCCTTTACAATTATCAGTTTTATCCACATCAAAGTATACACACATGATGTCGAAGTAGGTCGCAGTTAAGTCGAATCAACATTCCAAATCGACCCCAAAATTCTGTGGAGCTTATAAGTGGTTCATCAAGTTTGAATGCTGCAAATTTGAGACATTGGATAAGTCTCATAGTGGATGGCCATCAAAGCTGAATCAAGGGGAATGGCATCTGTGCACTCAGTCTTGAACACGACAAATCTCCGGCCCATTGAAGGTCTATGAGTAGTACCTACACCTTGGGAAATGTCAGATACGCAGATATTACACTTTAATCAGAGCCAACAGGCTAGAAAAAAAGTAATTTTGTAGCTATCAGTGAATTGATTTTTCTGAAATGTATGTGTGCAAGGCTGGACACTATCATCACAGGTGATGAAAGGTGGTTCCTCTTTATCAAAATGAAGCATCAAGTTGGGAGAAATGTGCATCTGGGGTGGGCCAAGTTCAGCGCTAACATTTCAAAACTGCTGTTTCAGTGCTGGACCAGATTCATTGCCACCATTTTAGTTCTAAGACATTTCGTTTGTGATATATTCCAGTGTCAAGATATCCAGGTAGGCTTGGTCAAAGCTTCATGTGACCCTTAACAGAACTTGATTGAGTGACTAACCATTGCTTTTGAAAGCCGGGCCCTATGCAACCTCTTACTTTGCTTATGCGTTAGATCGGTCCAGTATTTGGTAATCGATTATTTGTGTTCTTCAAAATTCATTTATTGATTTTTTTTATTTTGAAAGATTTTCTGTTAAAATATATTTTGAATGGTTTTGGTTGGGTAATATTTTTACTATCATTATTGAGAGTATTTTCTCATTTTACAATTATTTTGTTTTTGATTAGTCTTCAAGAAATCATCGACCAAAACAGTCGACTTATTTTTTTCACCCTTCAAGTTTGTCAGGCTGCCTGGCAATGTGTCACTTACACAAGCTACACAAAAGAAGCTAGAGGGCTGAAAATTTAATTGTTTACTCCTTATTTTGTCCAGAAAAAACATTTTTTTTTTGTTATGTTTTTCTGAAATTCCCACCCAAAATAGGTTAGTAGTCAGCGGGGTTTGATTTACAATGTAAGCTTATGATAAATTGGCCTTTTAGTTTATGTCCAGCGGCATTCATAAATGTTTTTCGAAAATTTAGAGATTCTTCAAGAGGGTAATTCATTTATTGATCATTTACAACTTTTCAATTGATCACCCCCAACAAAATATGCTGTTGAAACGTGATGGTTTCAATGACTAACCAGACCTGTTTTATTTTTAATCATAAATTTATGGTTCAAACCATAGTAACTTGATTTTATTACCATCTCCTCATTATTTATGAGCCCAAAAGTAGTATATATTGGTGGTGGTGATTCATAATTTCCCTTGGAATGCTAGGTTTCTGAAATTGCTTACCGACCTAATGTACTTGTGAGTATATATGTTTGTGAGTGTGCATGTGTGTGTATGTGTGCGTGTGTGTGTGTGTGGTGAAATCCAGGTAAGTATTTTTATTCCTAAGAGGGTTTATCTATCAGATTCAAGATCTATCATCCAACGAACTGAATCATTTTATTTCCTCGCAGAACTTGTTTTATGGCATGTACCAGTCTGTGGCCCAGTGGTTAGGGACCACTGTTTTAATGAACAAAATTCAGAGGTAGCTGCATAAAGAATTGATAGGTTCATACCTGTCTTTCTCCCTCCTTATTTCTATCTGGAAATTCATAGAACATTTATTTTTATTGTTGATAGCAACCAAATGGCTGAATTGGTTTTATCTTTTCCATTGGTGCCAGAGATTGGTGTTCAAGCTTGGGTAAAAGCTTCAATTTTGCATGCTGCTTTCCAATGGATGCACATCTTCCTCTCAATTTTCTTTACCTCCATGTGGCCTGATGCCATACTAAGCTAAAGTCCCCGGCAGAAAACATTTGAAATATATATATATATATATATATATACCATGAGTTAGTTGTGGGGTTTACAGGTACAGTGCTAGATATTTTTCATAGATATGGATCTAGTATAATTGTTGTACCAATGGTGTTACCACCACAAATTTGTTTGATGGATTTGATTTTCAAGTGGCATCATGACGAAATGATTACTCAGAATTTGCTAGTTTCACTACTGTCATTTAGTTCACAGTTATTTCCCTTACAACTGTTGTTTTCAAATTTTCTTCAACTTTCGTATTTTAATTTCATTTTTTGTTGGATTAACTCAAGTTATTTTAATTTTGTGTTGATCTTTTTGTGAAATTTATTGTCTTATCTATTTTGGATTTAGAATTTCATACTAGATATTTGACGTTACTTTTTGTGTTGGTTTCTTCTTATCTATACAAGGTTTTTCGGAAACAAAATCAATCATGGTGTTTTTAATTGTTTTAGTGTCTTATTGTTTCAATTTCTAATTCTATTTTTTTAAATTTCATCTTGGCTTTTATTTATCCTTGTTTTTCTCAATTTTTGTTTTTATATTTATTTTTTGATTACTGGTGTTAATCTGGTCATTGCAATTTTCATTGTTTCTTTTGCTGCAGTTTTTAATTAGGAATTTTATCTTGCGTCTACAATTTCCGATTAGTTTATTTTGTTTGTTTAAAAGTGATTTTTCTTCTGAGAATTCTATTATGTGTAATTTTTCTTCTAATGTATGTACATACATATATATATATATATATATATAGCAACTAATATATATATATATATATATATATATATATATAGCGACTAATATATATATATATATATATATATAGCGACTAATATATATATATATATATATATATATATACATATATTAGTCGCTCTTCACTTTGAAACTTCATTGGTCGGGCTGGAGAGATTCCACATTCAGGCCCTGCTGTCTATGGTCCTACTGTTGTTGAAAACTCTACCAATTAAATCTTCGTTCATGGAGCTAAAGCCATCACCATTATCTTCATATATATATATATATATATATATATATATATATATATATATATATATGTTCCTCTGTGTGTGTATGTGTGTCTTTTGTACTATGAAAATGGGATGAAAAGCCATCAATTCTATTCAGAACCCATGAAAGAGGTACAGCCTAAATCGCTGCAAAGGAAATCTCTTGAAAACTGTCTTCATAATTTGAAACCTAATCACCAGGTATTATATTTTCTTACTTGAACTAGTTACTGTGTTGTCCTGCACTAAGAGAAAAGTTGTTTTTGTTCGACTATCATACATCTGCCATAAAACCTCCTCCCACTGTTTTTACAACTTGGAAAAAAACTTGTAGTTTTCTTTGCCGCAGAATCCTAGAGAATGAAAAGCTTCAAGTGAAATGAATACACATAGGTCTGGTTAGTTACTCAACAGAAACCGTCACATGACCAACATCTTTTGGCAGCATGCTGTGTTAGGGGTGGTGAATTTAGAAATTGGAAAAACAATGATAAGTAGATAAGTTACTTCTCTCAGCTTTTGTTGAGCAGTAGTGATCACAAAAAAAGTCTGAATTTTGAAAAAAACAGATGAGTATGTTGCCGGACACAAACTGAGTGATCGATTTGGCATAAACTTACATTGCAAATTGACCCACTCTGCTGAGAAAAACTTTCAAAAGAACCCAAAAGAAATGTTTTTTTCATGACATAATGGAGAGTTAATCGGTGTGGCATGTAGGCATGATATATACATACAAACATATGTAGCCAGCTGGACCAACTTGAAAACTGAAGAAACCTATGTTGATAGTTTTGGTGACAGTTTTAGTTGATAGTTTCTAATAGAGTAAAAATTCAGTGAAAAACATTTCTTAGGACTGTCTTTCAGTAGTAGGTTTTTTGGTTGACAATCATTGATGAGGAGGCAAGAGAATTAGTCCTCTTGGCTACAATGGATGACTGCTACTCCTTTCTGTGAGGCTCACCAGGGGTTGTTGTTGACAGATGGTAATTAGACAGAGACTAAAAAGACATATCTTTACACATGTTGTCCAATTACCCTCCAAGTCCAGATGTGAGATACATTGGGAGTTGAGTGGAGGAACCAGGGAGAGAGAAGGTGGGGGAAGAGAAAAAAAAAAGATGGAAGTAGGCTTGAATTTTCTTAAAGAGGAAGAAATAGTGGGAAAAAAAATTAAAGAATTGAAGAAAAATGAGAGCTAGAAGAAGGAAGAAGGAGAACAAAGAAAGAAGATAAAAGAATAGAGGAGAGAAAATGAAGAAAAAATGTCAAGTGAAAAAGGAAAAGAATTGCATTGTGAGAAAATAAAGGAAGAAGTGTCAGGTAGAGGAAGCGTAGCCAGGGGATGGGTGGGGTTAGGTGATTTTACTCCCCTCCCCATAGGCCTTCGCTGGAGCACCTCACCACCCCTGAAAGCTTTAAGAATAGTAGTTCACTCACTGCTTTTTCTACTAACATTATACAATAACAAATCTCACTAAATATTGGAGGTGGGTCCCTCAAAGAGCTCTACCCTCAACTCTAGGCCCCTAATCTCTAGTTATGGCCCTATAGCAAGAAAACGTAAAAGAAAAATAAAAGAGAAGAAAAAAAAGGAAGGAAAGAGGGATTAGAAGCGAGAGATGAAGGAGAAGGAAAAAGAAAGAACAAATGGGACAAAAATGTTGAGATGAATGAAAAAGATGAGAAGAAAGAAGAAAAAGAAGTGAAGACAAAAAAGAAAAAGAGGGCAAATGGAATTAGGGAGAGAGAGTGAGAGAGAGGGAGAGAGAGAGAGAGGCAGAGAGAGAGAGGGAGGGAGAGAGAGAGAGAAAATGAAAGAACAAATGGGACAAAAATGTTGAGATGAATGAAAAAGATGAGAAGGAAGAAAAAGAAGAGAAGACAGAAAAGGAAAAGAGGGCAAATGGAATTAGGGAGAGAGAGTGAGAGAGGGAGGGAGAGAGAGAGAGGGGGAGGGAGAGAGAGAGAAAATGTGAAGGAATAAAAGACTGAGTGATTGAGGAAAGTGTTTTATGGTGAAAACCTCAAAAGAAAGTGATGGATGGAAGACGAAGAAGAAGGAGACATCATTAGGCATTTTCACCCCCCTCCATCCCCACCATTACAACAATGAAAGCAGTTCCATTCATTCCTTGAGACTTCATTGGAATCTTAACTCAAAGCAGAAGTCACAGTGGCCCATAAAACACCCCAAACCAACCAGCAGGGGTCAAACACTATCAAAAGATTACAAAAACAAAATTTGGGGTAAGAACTGTGTATCCCATTTTGATGAGAGGGGCACACATTTTAGCAATTGAACCAAATCAAAACCCCTAACCTATTGCAGGTGGATTAAGACATATATTCTCTTTATTGTGTATGTGTTGGCACAAGCTTTTTGTTCTCATCTTTTGGGCTTTTTCTCTTTCTCTCTCAACACAAAAATGCAATGGAGGTCTGCCTAATTCTGACCCGCAAATAGTTTTGCTGACCATTTTCTGCTTGAAATTCTTGGATGAGGAATTGATATGAATCAAAGATTTTCTCCAGCTCACCCCCCCCCCAGACAGTACCTCCTCAGTTTTTGGCTTCTGCACTCTCCAACCTTGTCTGCTAGGATACTGTAATGGTTAGCATGTCTGCTTCATACAGAAACGGTTCCGGTCATGATTCCTGGTATCAACAAAGTGTGTAGAAAATTCCTCAATACAACAAATTTCCTTGTGCTTTCAGCAACTAATTAAGTACACTCCAAATTGTGTGATCCAGCGTCCCTTCGTTAGCCTTGCATCCTGCTAAAGATGTGAGCATAAAAACTTGAAAGAATATAGTTCTGGTCTCAGCCAGACTTGAAATTTGCAAGTATCACTAAGCTGATTCATGCAACAAAAACTGACTTTGCCACCTGCCTTCATATTTCATCGGGCGTTGTCTCTCAAGAGACGACACACTTACTCTCCAACCTTCCTCGGTGTTTTGGCTCATGCAATCTCAAACTTTTCTCAGTGTTTAGGTTGGTGCTCTTTCCAACCCACCTCAGTGTTTTGGCTGGTGCACTCTCCAACCTTCCTCATTTGCTGCCATCCTGTTGTAGGGGTGGGGTTATGATCAATTAAAAAATTGGGAAAAGGGTTGATCAATGAATAAGTTACTCCTTTCACCTTTTGTTAAGCAATGGTCACTATAAATTCAAAAAAAAAAAAATTGATTACTGCTGTATATAAACTAAGAGTCCAATTTGATATAAAATTACATAGTAAATTGCACCCCCCCAATACTTGGGGGAATTTTCAAGAAACTAAAAAATATGAAACAGAATAAATGTTTTAATTTTCAGCCCTTTATCTCTATTAGTATACATGATACATCCATTACATTCATTTATAGCCAGCCACCTAGCCAGCCAAACGGACCAACTTAAAAACTGAAGAAACCAATGTTGACAGTTTAGGTTGACTGTTTCTAAGGACCTTTTTTTTTCAGCTTTCTTGAACCTTAAAAAATGATTGATTTTTGATTGAGTTTCATGAGTTTAAATGAGTATAATCATCTGAATAATGGCAAACCCGGAGGTTGGAATGGTATCACTGGAATTCTGAATGTTTCATATCAAGCGAGCCCCTCTTGGAGATTGATTGATAGTTAAGGACCATTTTCCTGTAACTTTTTGGGGAAGGAAGAGAATCTGGTTTTTGCTCATAAACATCCGGAGTTCTTCAGAATGGCCCCTTTTTTAATTCCGGAGCAGATTGTTTAACTTCCCTGATTAGGAATTTCACAGATGTACAAAGACTTGAAACTGAAACCATCCTGTTTACATTGAAAATGACTGCTTCACCAGCTGAGCCATGACTTCTCATCATCTCAAGGTTACTTGCATATTAAGGATGTAGCACAAGTATGCAGAACAACAAGGTTTTTGGGTGGTCTTCAATATCTGTGAAGTAGGAGACGCCGACTGTTACGTAAGATGGGTGCCACGACCGCCATCAAAACATGACAAGATCAGTTGGTGTGGGTTGTCAGTCATTTAGTTTGTCTGTCTGTCCTGTCCCTCAGTCTTTGTCTGTGAGTATTTGGGCTTTTGGCACCGTCGAAGATGTTTCTTCTGGTAACAAGAATGACAAACATTTATTAGGTTAACATATTGTGCTCATCTAGAAGAAGGATGAGGCAGGTACTTTCTGGCAGACGTACGGGACGTATGTGTATGAGTGAATGTGTGCATGAATGTGTATGTGTCTTTGTGTGGATATTGTGTATTTGTATGTCTGTGGGTGTGTCAGAGTGAGTGCGTGTATGTGAGTGTATCTTTGTGCATGTGTATACATCTGAATGTGTTTGTGTGCGTGTCTGAGTGTGTGTATGTCTGAGTGAGTATATGTGAGTGTATGTGTCTGAGAGTATGTGTGTGTATTTGTGTGCCTGAGTATGTATATGTGTGTGTGTCTGAGCGATTGTGTGTGTGTGTGTGTGCTGGGGTGTATATGTGTGTGTTTCTGAGCATCTGTATGTGTATGTATGTGTGTGTGTATCTGAGGGTGAGTGAGTGTAGGTGTGTGTGTGTGAGAGATAGTATGTTTGTGAATGTCTGTGGGTGTGTTTGTGTGTGTGTGTTAACAATCAGAAGCTGAAAAAGGAAATAAGGAAGTGGATGGAGAAATTTGTATGTCTGTATATTAGAAACTGCCAACCAAAACTGCCAACATTAACCCACTTGAGAGATCAACTAAGAAACTGGAGAAACCTATACTGGTTTGTATCTGGCTGCATTTACATTCGTTTTTTTTTTTTTTAAATCAGACTTTTTAGTAATTCTATTATTATTTGGGCTATCCTCATCTTGGTTGTTTTTCATACACCGTTTCGGCCGTTGTTCTCAACGGCCTTCATCAGGTATCATCTGGTAGGTGTGGGGAAGTAATGAACCAAACCCTTTATTAAATCGACGGGGGTATATTGACTGCACTCCCCTCTTTGCATTAGTAGTATTATTATTGTCTCAGGCAAGATTACTGCAAGTAATCTGATGGTTCTAGGTTCAATCCCAGTGTGAGACAATAATAATTCCACTAATGCTAAGAGGGGAGTGTGGTCAATATACCCCCGTCGGTTAAATAAAGGGTTCGTTACTTCCCCACACTTACCAAATGATACCTGATGAAAGCCGTGGAGTACAACGGCCGAAACGTATGAAAATCAACCAAGATGAGGATAGTCTGAATATTGACAGAAATAATAATAATATCTCATCTCAAAAATTCAGAGATATACAGATTTTTTAGTGATCATCATCCTCACCATCATTAGTCTTCTAACATCTGTCATGGGACATAGACCTTCCCCAGGATTTGCCACACCTCTCTTATCACCCAACAAAAAGTGAAAGAAGTAACTTATTCACTGATCACCACTTTTTCAATTTTTTAACTGATCACCCCCTAAACAGCTGCTGGTAATGCAAAGGCTCAAATAACTGTTTTCACACTAAATTCTCATCTTGTCTATTCTCAATGGTAAGAGTATCGCTATGTTGAAGTGGCTACCCTATTGGTGACAGGTTTGATTCCTTTAATTGTTTATTCTATTTGCATTATTTAGGATGAGTGATACATTAACCATGCAATGATGGGAAATCATTTCAATTGAGTTTCTATACAATATAATGCAATTTATAACCATTCTATCGGATCATATATATCCATTTCTTAATACATAACTGTCGTGTTTGAAGAAGAAATATATATATATATATTTATATATATATACATATATATATATATATACATATATATATATATATACATATATATATATATATACATATATATATACATACATATATATATATACATACATATATATATATATATATATATATATACATACATATATATATATATATACATATATACATATATATATATACATATATACATATATATATATAAACATATATACATATATATATATAAACATATATACATATATATATATATATATATATATATATATATATATATATATATATATGATCTGTTTAGCTCAAAGGTAAGAGCAACACTACGTTGAAGCAGCTACCCTATCTGTCCCAAGTTCTATTCCTGCAGAAGCTCAATTTCATCTAAAAACTAGGTACAGGGAGGGATGAGATAGAAAGGTTTATTGATAAGGGATGGCAGAGATCAGTGCAATCATAGTCATCATGGAAGGAAATGGGAAAGGCCTTTGTCCAGCAGTGAACATGTAATGGATGATGATAATGATGATACGTATTTTTATGTACAGGGGAGTTCAACCCCCTTTTTGTAGGCAAATTTCTTCCCTTATTTGACCTGCATGTCTATTCTGTTGGCAAATTAGTGACATGCAACTCTCAATGAAAATCATTAGGTATGCTTTTGTCTATACATAAATATATATATATATGTACATATACATATATTTAAGAAATATATATAGGTATGTACCTAAGAAATATGTATATATATATATATATATATATATATATATATATATATATATATATATATATATCACACAAAGGTTTACAATACAAAAGTATCTCCAAGAAAACCGACACTTTTCATTGTGTGCCAAGAAAAATATTATGGCAGTTACGACAATGTTTATCTCATTTTCCAATTGTTAACAATGGCTCAAATGTACAACATGCATGTTTTGTGTCTGTATCAAGGGATATTGTGCACATGTCTATGTATATATATATACATATGCATTATATTTGTGCAGAGAAATGCTGGGAATAGGACTGTTATATAAATATATGTGTGTACATAAATCAGTGAGAGCCTATAGATATAAAGTATAAGTTGCAGAACATTTATATAATATTAGAAACCTTCAATGAAAACTGTCATCAAAACAGTCAAAATAGGTTTCTCCTGTTGGACCGGCTCGCTGGCTGCTATGTATGTATGTATGTACTCATCACACATACAGGCTGGAATAATGGAGCTAGAGGGATGAAATTTTCAACATTTATGCATTATGTGTGAAAAAAAAACGTTTTTTTTCTAAAATATCACCTCCCCCATCAATAAGTTTTTAATGGGAAGGGTTCAGTTTGCTAAGTTATTCGATGCTAATTTGATCCCTTACTTTGAGTCCAGCTGCATTTACATTTGTTTTTTGAAAATTCAGACTTGCTTAGTGATCAGTAAGAAAACAGGAGTCCTAGACATCATTGAATCTATTAAAAAAACTTAAATGGCAATGGGCAGGCCATGTTGCAAGAATGGTAGACAACTGATGGACACCGTGACACACAACATGGATCCCCATGATCAGAGATCATATGCGAAACCGAGGCCGACAGAATACAAGATGGAGAGATGAACTAGACAAATTTAGAAAATACTGGTTCTGTGACGCCCATAATAGAGAATTGTGGCTGATCCTGGAACTGATGATGATGATAATGATGACCTAACAAAAGGCGAAAGTGATAACTCATCTATTGATCATCCCATTTTCTAATTTTTCCATTGATCGCCCCCAAAATAGCACACTGCTTAAAGACATCAGTTGCATCTTGGATTCTATTGAGTGTGTAACCAGACCTGTACACGAATATCCATTATATTTGTACATGAAAATGTAGGAGATTGTAGATGCATATAATCGTATGTATGTGTACATGAAGCAGTAAAAGTCTATAGATATAAAGTATAAGCTGTTGTACATCAATAACATATATGTATATATATATTATTGTGTCATCCACAGACAGCAGTTTTGTTGTATTACAAATCTTCAGTGTGGCTATAGACTATCCATTTTCCTCATCCAGTACCATGAGGTAGGATTGAAACTTTTGCTTCAGACCCAGAGGCTGGCATCTTGTCTCTGTCCTAAGGAACTGAATGGTCAGTAGGGATGAATTTAAGCGATATATTTACTCACATTTATACTCCCCATCCACCAGAGTTCACTATTCCCACATTGGAAGAGCATTGCATAAGCTTATAATGAACGAGTTACCTCACTTGGAGAGTGCTCAACCCTGAATACTCACATAATTATACATATACATATATACATATGTACTTACACAAATATCAAACAAGTGAATCTTTTTTGTATACTTACTGATACACACATGCATACGCACACACACACAACATATATATATATATATATATATATATATATATACATATCTATCTCTCTCTCTCTCTCTATATATATATATATATATATATATATATATATTCTTCTACATTGAAAATATATACATGAACAGAAGTACATGTGAGAAATTTAAGTCCACGTGCAGAGATGCAGACCCAGACGCACCCAGACATACACATTGAGATTTACACCCCGACAGACACTCGCATATGGTGAAGTTTCAGAAAACTGCTGTGTTTATCTTCAGGAGATTTCTCTTGATGTGTCATCAGTCCCATATGTATTCAGAATGATACCATTAAGTAGAATACCATCAGTCTGGTAAAATCTTTGTGGGTTTTACTCTCTTTTCTTCTCTTTTGTTCAATTGATAAAACATTTCTTCTACTAAAAATGTTTTCTTTTTATCTTTTGCTGCATGACTTTTGAACGTCCCAAAAATCATTTCTACTTTTTACTCAACCCAGTTTTATAGTGAGAGATTACATCATCATCATCATCATCATCATCATCAGTCTTTTAGCGTCCGTCGTTGGACATAGACCTTCCCCAGGATTTGCCACACTTCTCTATCATGGGCGTCACGGAGCCAGTACTTCCTGAACTTGTCTAGCTCATCTCTCCATCTAACATTTTGCCGGCCTTGGTTGCGCACGTGGTCTCGGGGAATCCATGTTGTGAGTCGTGATGTCCATCGATTGTCTGCTATTCTTGCAACATGGCCAGCCCACCGCCATGTTGAAATCTCCTTTGAATAACCAATGTTCTTATCAGAACAGGCTCTGCTTATCTTCCTCTCATCTTTGATATCAACACGTTTTGGATGATCTATTCTAGGGCCTTTTTCAGAGGTAATATGTAATGTCCGTGAGGATAGAGAATCTCTTTCATTGGTCTCTTTCTCCAGTGTTGAGAAGCAACAAGAAAAAAATAAAAGTGTCAAACAGAAAATTTAAATGTTAACCAAATCAGTTTTTTCAACATCCCTAAATTCCTCAATTTCACTCTTGAACCCCCAAATGCTTCTATCTAAGTAGACCACTATAGCAAAGGCTCACTTGGAGTTAGTATTGGTATACTGCAGTGTTTTTCAATGATATAGAGTAGTTTCTAGTACAATTATAGTTCAATGCTATATAAACAATTGAACAACTGTAGCCATCAAATGTGGCAAAGCGTTTCTATCATTTTTTATATGTGTGTGTGTTTGTGCATTTGTTTATGTGTTCTAGCGCTCCTGGCTACACCGTTTTATCTACAGCATATATATTAGCATCAGTACTCCGCTAGACTCCTAAAAACGTTTTTTTTTTTAATTTTTTGAAAAAAAGCCATTTGATATTTTTTTAATCCACATTCCAACAGGTTTATCAATGACATCTTGATTTCTCAGAATCTTTTTTTTATATAACTTCAAATTTTGACGCTACGGTTGTCCAATTATTGACTGCAATGGCAACTTAATATTATATTGAAAGTTCTAATCTTGGCTCAAAAGTATGAATACATAGAACTAATATAATACAGCTTACTAATTTAGTTTACAAGTACTGAAAATTTTAGCATATTGAAATTTAATATGTTTAGTGTCTTTGTCAGAACGTTGTGGATTTATTTTACACTTTTGATGTTTGTTGCTTTTAGTTCTAACATAACTATGGCCCAACGTATGCTCAGGAGTTGTGTTATGTGATAAGCATCGATTGAAAGAATTTGGATCTAAAATTTTATGGTCAACTAAATCACTGCATTGACTTACACATTATAATTCATAATGAGACAAGAAGTACTTATCGGGAGTTTTCATAAACAGTCCTTGATATAGTTGTTATACAGTAGATATCTTTTGCTATGAACAGTTTGTGTCTAAGAAACTTTGAAAAGTTTTCAGGATATATCATTAACAGAATCATTCATATTTCCTGAGCTTAGCTTAAAACAGCTAAATTCCACTGGGAGGATCAAACTCACTAAAGTGTAATGATCTGTAAGTCTAGCTTGTTAACCATTGCTCTACCAGAAAGGTGCGGATAGTTGACGTTAGTTATTTGATCATTTTAGGGGCTTGAAATGAGATCCAGAAGTCACTCTAATTGAAAAAATGTTCTAGGAAAATATTCTTTGCTTCCTGATTTTAATAAGAGTAAATAAAATTTGATTTGATTGGTCGTTAGGATTGAAGGAGTGGAAAAAAGAATTTTGGCTCTGCACTGTCAAGATGAAACAAATTCTCCAAATACTTACTACATATCTATATTATCTAACACAAACACCCTCGTCCTTTACCCGTCCTTTTTATGCCTACTATAACCCTTTCAGCATGCCATACTGCATTTGTTCACTGGTAAACAATAACTTGAACCTATTTTATCAATAGATTTTTTGTATTGACTTGAAAATTTTGATACAGAGTTCAACCAAAGAAACTCTCACCTAACCAAGACTTCTGAGCCTCCTGAGTGATGAACTGGCTGAACCTCCTCTTTGAGGTTCTGTCAACTTTTTTCTCATTTCCTTTTCAATTAAGTCTGTATGTTTCTGTGTTAATTTGACTCTTGAATTCATGCAAAGAAAATAGAATGTCAATTTCAAAGAAATTAACTTTTGATTTGAATCAACTCCCCTTGACCATTTGTTGAATTTTGAAATTTTCTTTCTATTCAATTCACAAAAGAGTTTCATAATCCTCGTTTCTATTCATTGAAGCATTCCACTGTCAATTACAAGTGGTTTCAAGGGAATATGAATTTAAGAGTTAAAAGCCTAAAATTCTAAGAAATTTTGAAGTGCTGTGGTAATGCAGCAGTTATACCGACCATTGTTGCTTTGTTTTTTTCCCCTCACATAGTGTCCAATGAATACAACTTTTTATCAAAATTGGCCCTGTCAAATATATATCTATATTTACTATAACAACACCAGATAACCTTGCCATTTTATATGAGGATTGAATCTCTTTGCTTGGGGTGCACTGTCACCTTTTAAGATCATTTAGTTTAGTAGTGAATGGAGACACAAGTATTCCACTCAACTCCAGACAAGTTTTGATGTAAGAATTTCAAACAAGAGAATGAGTAAACAAAAATAATCCCAAATATAAACAATATGTAATTCTTTGTGGGAGGCAGACTTGTGACACAAGAGATGAATGGGTTGTATTAAAAGAAAAAGGAATGATGGATTTGTTTGGTTGGGGCTTGGGGAAATGGAAGCTTGGATTGTTGCCCTGGAAGTTTTTGGGAATGAAAACATATAAATCACAAGATGCAGTAATGTTGTCTAAGGAAGTTGCATCAATAATTCTTGGAGTTTTAGTTCTTCATTCCTTTGTTGCTTTTACCGAATGATTTGAATGACACTTGTTAGAATGAAATACAAGGAAAAGGGGAAGAAGAGGAGATTGAGAAAGGGGAAGGAAGAGGAGGAGGAGGAGAAAAAGGAGGAGGAAGATGAGATGAAAAAAAATGGAGGGAGGAGATGGAGGGGGAAGAAGAGATGACGGAGGGGGAGGAGAAAGAAGAAGCGAAGGAGGAGGAAGATGAGGAGGGGAAAGGAGGAGAAGGAAAGAAGAAGTAGAAGAGGGGTGTGGAAGACGAGCGGGATTGGGAGGAGGAGAGGGAAGTGGGGAGAAGGGAATAAGAGGAAGAGGTGGAAGGAAAAACAAGATGAAGGAGTGGTAAACAGGGCAAGGAGGAGGAGATGTCGGAAGGATGAGACGGGGAAGACGAAGAAAGGACGGGAAGAATGAGGAAGAGGGGAGATGGAGATGTAGAAAAATATTGATGTAAAGAGAGAGAAAAAGAACAAGAGTCAAGAGTGAAATTAGAAGTAGAAAAAGGGAAAGAAGAAAGTTGAAAGGAAGAGGGAGCTGAAGAAAGATGAAAAAAAGAAAAAAGAAGAAGAAGAAGAAGATATGAATAGAAAGAATGGAAGAAAGAGTGATCAATAAAGAAGAAGTGGAGGTGAAGAAAAGGAGGAGGATGATCAAGAAGAAGGCAATGGGAGTTAAGGGAAGAGAAAGAATCAGAATGAAAAAGAAAAAGATAGAGAATGAGACAAACAAATTTTATGCAATATCATTCACACTTTTCAGGAAAATACAGAAAAAAAGATCTTGAGAAGCAGAAGGAAAAGAAAAAGTCTCTTAAGAAGTAAGAGAAAGAGAGAATGAGTTTGTCAGAAAACCTTTCCTTTAGAGAGAATGGGAAAGAGGATTTTCAGGAATAAAAAGGTTTTTTGAATGCATAAGAGTCTTTGAAATAAATGAAGGATAAAAAAAAGTCTTTTTGAAGGAAGAAAATTAGAAAAAGAAGATTCTTCAAAAATAAAAGATGTTTCCATTGAGAAAGGAAATAAGAAAGAAGAAATTGAAGAAAAAGTGAAAGAATTCTCTTGGGAAATTGAAAAAGAAGAAAGATGATTTAAAGGAAATGATGAGGAAAGAGAACTGAAATGTGTTGTTGAAGGGAATGGGGCAGTAAGAGAAGGAAAAAATATTTTGGAAAGAAAGGAAAAAGAAAGAGAAGGAAAAAAGACATTTTGAAGGAAAAGAAGAAGAAAAGAGAACAACTATTTTTCGAGTGTCAAGAGAGCAGACATTATGTTGTAATATGATTTATTTGAAATCTGTCTTAGAAAATCCATGTGAGCAAAGTATGCTGTTGCTTCTGTCTTTCTTACATATTAGTAATAAGTTACTTTCCTCAAGTTCTTTTCATGAAGCGACTTATCGATCTGGAAGAGATAGCTCAGTGGTTAGAAAGTAGACTTGAGTCAGCTTTAACAAAATTTGGTGTTTTAATTCTTATGTCCAGAAATATCAATTTTTTTTGCAGATGAACACATAATAAGCAATTTTTGTAAGAATGAAATCATTTACAAAAACTAGTCTGTGAAGGTCATTCTTTGAAATATATGAAATAAATAAACTGATATACAGTGTTAGTCAGAATTATTGGCACCCTTGAAAAAAAAATGTCTTCCAAATTTGTATCATCAGAATATTATGATTAGATGTCAAAAGTTATTTGGCTAAGAAAAATTATTATTTCTATTAATATTCAGACCATCCTCATTTTGGTTGTTTTTCATACAACGTTTTTTGGCCGTTGCACTCTATGGCCTTCATCAGGTATCATCTGGTAGGTGTGGGGAAGTAACAAATCGAACCCTTTATTCATCCGACGGGGGTATATTGACCGCACTCCCCTCTTAGCATTAGTGGTATTGTTATATTGTCTCACACTAGGATTGAACAAGATGAAGATTGTCGGAATATTAATAGAAATAATAATAATACCTCATCTAAAAAATTAAGAGATATACTAAAAATAATCCCAAACATACTTTTTCAACTTAGGTGAAGCAATTTCAAATAAGAAGAAATGGAAGATATGACCTAGACATTGATATTGGCACCCGTCCTTTTTATTTGGTTGAATACCCTTTGGCAATAATGACTGCCTCCAAATGTTTCTTGTAGCTATCTATGAGCTTCTTGCACTACAGGTTTCTCCCACTGATTCTTTGCAATTTGTTCAAGCTCTTGAATGTTTGTGGGATTCCTTGGATGTACAACACAAGCTCATACTCTCAAGACCAGCACAGTATTTTTATAGCCATAAATGATGACAGTATGAGTTAGGCAATGGGATTTATACTGCTTTTCAAAACAACATAAGCTGATGGTCTGGCAGTATCAGAGCAGGTTCTGCTTGAGATTTTGAGATAAATTGTTTGAATTCATGTTTACTTGCACAATCCTTACAATTGCTGTTTCTTTTTTCTATTCCAGCATGTTGCGTTCAATTGAATGCTACTCACATGCGAAGTTCTTCGAATGAAACAACACTTATACATAAAGAGAATGGAAGAAAATACCAGCCTATCTGGAATGAGTTCATAGTGGCAGACATGGAGCCACAAAAATGAAAAGGAAAGAAAGAGTTAACAAAGGAGGGGGTAATCTGACAAAACAAAACAAAACAAAACAAAACAGAATAATGAATCAATAAAAGGCTCTGATGATAAAACTAAAACCAATATATTTATGAACTAAACCCGACCAACAAGAACACTCTGTACTGGAAAGAATTCCTGTTTCTGAATAGTTTTAAATGAAGCTATAAAATTTGTCAAAACAAAAGAAATGTTCATTAGGACGAGCTATTTATCTTGAGCAGTGATTCTCAAAGTGGGCACAACTGCCCATTTGATGGCGCTACCGCCCACTTGGGGCACTTTATCTTGTGCAATTATACCTGAATCGGGTGTTACCGCCCAATTGTGAGTATCACCAACCACTTTTTGGTAGGGATTATAAAGTTAGTACTACCACCCACATGGGGGAACTGTTTACCAAGAGCTGTGATTCCTAAAGTGGGCGCTCCCACCTCCTTTGAGAGCCCTACCACCCACATGGATGATGTTTATCTAAACCGGTGATTATGAAAGTGAGCTCTACCGCCCACTTGGGGGGCACTGCTTATTCTGAACAGTAACTTCCAAAGAAGATGATACTGCCTCCTCGAGGATGCTACCACCGACATTGTTTATCTAGATTTATGATTTTTGAAGAGGGTGCATCTGGGTGCTAGAAGACTCAAGGGTATTCCAGATTGGGGGGGGGGTGTTGAGTAGGGGGGCACGGTAAGATAAGAAAAAATTAGTCTCATCAGATCAGGCCCAACCTTCATATCTATTATTCCTATATTAATTAATCAAATACTTTTAGATGATTCTTACAATTATATTTTTGCTCATTAAATAAATGCTTAAATTAGAAGACAAAAATTTTAATTTAATTTTCAGTTTATCATTTTCTGCTGACTTTATGGGAGCTGCTGCTGAAATGTATATACCAAAGGGCAGCGGTATTCTGAAAGACTTTGGGGAAACATTGACCTAGAGAGACACGTAACCTTCAATTTCCCCCTTTTTTCAGTGGATGACTCTATTTATTCTTTACCAGCAGTTTATGTTTTGCTTGTAACGCTCACTAATATTATTTAGAGTTTCAAACATTTTTCATGAATTTTTTCATTCAGGTAAATTCATAGCATCAGCATTCAGTCACCAAAGTATTCTCCCTGGCTTTCTATGACCTCCCATTTAATTAGTGTATTCTATCATAAAAGAATGATTCTGGTATTGAGTTGATAAATTATTTCAAGAATTTTTTGTATTTTTAGCTTGTTGAAAATACTGACCAGAGAAGATGTGTTGTATGGAGTAAAGCAAAAAATGGTCTGAAGGTAAATGGTCTGAAAAATATGCCACACAAAGAACTTCCTATTCCAACTCCAGGATTGTTTGCGGTAATGTTTTGGCAAAACAAGGACACAAAATCTTCATTGTCCTAGAAATGGTCTTTTCTGCTCCGATGCATCATTCAAACAAGCCAATTGCTCACTGTAGCTCTACACAGTAACTGTTTATCTAGCTTTCAGCAGAGGAATTCCTTTTGAATTCTAACAAACATGGGAAAATTTTTCCTTGTAGATTCTGTTCATATAGAGAAGTTGAAGGCTTAATCCTGGTCCTGGATCGAGTCAGGATTTTCTTTGTTTCGGATTCTCATGATAAATCCATTTTTCATTTCCAGTTACTCTCCAGTCTGAAAAAACATATTTCAATATTGGGCAAGAAGAGAAAGACGGACATTTAAATGCTGACCCATGTTCCTTTCATTAACTTCATGTGGAATCAATTTACTATCTTCTAAAGAAAGATTAGCGGATGATCTGTTGTGATTGATAGAAAGTAAATACATATGTAGCCCCGATATATACATGTGTGTGTGTGTATATAAAATAAAATTCACCAGGATATTTACCTGGTGAATGTCCACATTTTTTGCCGGCAATATGATTTGTTCTTGTAATTAAGAAAACAAAAAGTCCATTCGCGAAGAATGTAAATATCCCTGTAAATTCTATTTTATGCAATAATAGCTCTATTTACTTCAATCAATATTGAATACTGTATCAGATATCATCAACAATAAAAAATATCTGTTTCTTCTTTGTATGCTGAAAACAAGATGAACTATGTATATACATATATACATTGCATTGAGAATATATTTGAATAGGAAAAGAACTGTATTATCTATAATAGTGAGTGAAAAAATGATTTGGTTTGAGCAAAAATCTTGCTACTTAAACTGTCTTTCCTTTTCACATCATTAATATCCATTATTTATCATTGAGAATATATATATATATATATATATATATATATATATATATATATATATATATATATCATCTAGAAATATGAATGCTTTAAACACAAAATATATTTAGAATTTCAGTCAATTATTTCCCAAAATATGTTGATGAAATTTATTTCTCCAGTGTTTTTTATGTTTTACACAGAATTTGATACCATGATATTATGTGTAAATTCCTCTTGTTGTGATCAATAGTCATTTACCATGTAACCATTACAGGGATTTTAATACAAAACAGTCATATCAACATGGCTCCCCTGCAGTGTTGGGCATACACCACCTCCCTTCCAGCTATTATTTTGATATATAGTTTATAACATACTGCTTGTAGTTTTTTATGTTATATAGGTATTATCCTGCTGTATTGTATACGGATGTCATTTTATACTATATATCATATAATTTTGTACATATACTGCATAGAGAAATGCATTATACAGTATGATGAACAGTCATGGCGATCTATTGCATGGGCCAAGAAGCAAATAGAACTTTCCCAGTGGAATTACGTGGTCTTCGAGTTTGGTCAGTGGCATTTTGCCAAATCATATTCTGCTCGGATAGTATACCTTTCTCAGAGTTGGACAGTTATGGGCAAACTGCATGACCAAGTGAATATGGCAATGTTCCAAATCTAAAAGAAAGAATCTTTTGCCTTGTGAAGAATTGAACTTTGGTAAGATGTTCACTGGGCATCAAACACTTGGAGTCTTGGAGATTGTTTCCATTGAGACTAGAATACCAATGTTGTGGTCTCGATTTCTCCTGGGGAGGCAAGGCCTGTCTGTGATGGTGGTTGGACACTTTGGAGATGATTATTATTTTCTTTTGTTGATGCTTGGCTCCAATTTGGTTTTGGTCGTGGGAAGAGAATTTCACGATAGCCACTCAGGCGAGGATAGAAGCTTTGCGTGTAAGTTTTCATAACAAGCAATCCCGAACTCATTTCCAAACTAATGAATGGGGAGCAACTTCTCTATAATCTCACTCAGGTCTGCATTCTATTAAATCTATGAGGAATCAACTTTTTCCTGAATATAATCAATAAAAGTAGATAGATAGGTTAACAGATAGATAGATAGATAGATAGGTTGATAGAAAAGTTGATAGATAAATTGGTAGGTTGATAGATTGATAGATAGATAGTAAGGTTGATAGATTAATAGGTTGATAGAAAAGTTGATCAATATATAGATATGTTGATAGATAGGTTGATAGAAAGATTGATTGAGAGATAAATAGGTGTTGATCTATGTTGATAGATAGATAGATTAATCGGTTGATAGATAGATAAAATATGTCGGAATAGATTAAAGAGAAAATCAAAAAGGGAATAGATAAAAAGAGATACATAGACGTACATAGAAGCAATAAAGATAGAACACATAGATAAATAAATAAATACAAAGTAATGAATTGTTATTGCATGTCGAGAGAGAAGAAGGGAGATATTTATTCTACAACAACAGGTTGACATTAATTGCTAAGTAAGAAAATTGTATAGTGCTAGTCTTTAGAGGATTTGGAAACCTGTTCGTTGTGAGGGTATTCAAAATTTGCGCTTTAATTAGCCTCAAATGCTAATGTTGTCTCAGTAGGAAAGGTGAGACAATGCTTCGATTTTACTGCAAACCTCCAGTCTTGAAAATCATCAAACAATCATTGTGCATTGATGAATTAGCTTGACTTCATGAGTAAAAGTTGTTGCGAGGGATTTTTACAGCAGTAGGACCATAAACGATGGGGGATCCATATGTGGAATAACCCTCAAGCCTGAGCCATGGAGTTTTAAAGTGAAGTCAGCTTGTCAGGTGCCAGCCCCACCCTTTGACGCAAGAGTTTGCATCCTATGGACCACTGTGGCATGGATAGTCGCAGAACTCTAAGGCCGTAGGTTTTATAGGAGTGTCTTTCTCCTGGCAGATGCAAGCTAGTGATGGGAGTGTCCCCATAATAAGGCTGACCTGTGGTTGAACCCCAGCACATGAACAATCTGCAGGTCTTTTATTCACCTGGTGTATTTGTTTTTGTTATCTTGTTTGGGTTTTCTGGTTCTTTTAAAGATTTACTCACAAGCGCCAGTCGATTTGGAGAGAAAGTTCACTTGTCCAAAATAATTTGTCTCCACCAAAAAATTTATGCAAAGAAGATTGACTTGAGACTAGAATAAAAGAATCATGCAATGTTTGATGACTTTGATCTCATTGTTTTACCTTTCCTGTTCCTACACATGAAATGAAGATCAAGGTCAGGTGAACAAACTTTGAAAACAAAAAGGATTACATAGAGGATACATTAACATCATTTTTCCTTCAAAGTTTGTATGATGAGAAATGTATTGGGGTTGTTCATTTCCATTCAGTTCACCTGAAAAAGATTCAATTGAATATTTAAAAATATCAAATAATGTGATAATATATCTCATTTTTTCAACGTGACCAGCAGTCAAGAAGGTTAAGAAAATTACTTACCCAACACAGAGTTGACTTGACTGAGTCGAGTGATTGAGCTGAATCTTACAGGCTATATATATATATATATATATATTGTCTTTGGTGAGTTGTCTTAAACTATTTTGTCAAATTCTTCGGTTGGATATGTTGATAGAAAATCAGCTTGAAGATGTTTTTCTGACTAACTAGTATTCTTAGTGATGATATCATTGAGTTGTTACGTATAAGTGTCCTACATTGTGGGGGAAGTAATGATGATAGTTGCAGTCCAGTGTAGTGAGAAAATTCTGTTAGTCACAGGAGACAAAGGAGTCTTCCCCACCTGTTTGTGTTCACTAACACATGCTGACATCCTGGGAGGAGTTGTAGTGGAAGATGGAAGTCGCCATCATGTTCAAATGTAAACATCCAGTTGTCATGTTCTCTTTGAGGAAGAATAGTTTGACACACCATGTTTGAATATCGACACAGAGATTAAACTGAGTTTATAATTGAAATAAAGACGAATTCAAATATGTAAATAAACAAATAAGGATGTACATTTAATGACTCAACAAATGAGACATTTATAAATAGTACATTAGTAAGATTGATTGTAATAGAGCAAGCTTGGTTTGAAAAGATTACTATGTAGCAACTTTGAGGAAGGAGAATAGTTATTTCTCTGATGTACAAGAGAGAGAGAGCATTCCTTATGAGTCAAAGATGAATAGTAAAGAAGAGGGAAAGATTAAGTACTTGATTGAAGAGAAAAGAACTGTATTATATTTAGTTGTCTTTGTGGCTACAAAGTGGAGATACCGAAAAGAGTTGTTTCACTAAATGCTGGTTGCTTCGAAGACCAGAATAATTATTGGAAACGGGATATTCAGTTTTATGCTTTTGTCCCAGTTTGTATGGTGATATGCTGAATTTATGATGTCGAATTTACTATCGCTGAAAGCAAACTTGGGGGCCATTCTTGACATGGAAAATGTACGACAGAAAGACTACTTAAATCACAGAAAACACATGGGGGTTTTAAGCAATGCCTGCTTCAAGAAGTAAAGAGTATCAAGATTCAGAAAAAGAGAGAGAGAGGGAAGGTAACCAACACAAAGTCAGGGCCGAATGAGTGATGGTGAACAAAAGTTTAGGGCTTTTATTGGCAATAGCTAAAGGGAGTTACATATTGTGTATATGGCTAGATTTAAGGTTTTGTATCTAAAGCTAGTTCTTATTTATTTTTGTATTTTATTTTAACTAAAAATTAACATATTATCGCAATAGTATAAATTGGTTTTCTTGCATTCCAAGATTAACACTGACATAATGGATATAATCTCACATGGGTGAACACTCAATAGAAGTGACACAAAATCATGTCTGTTGTTATACTTATTAAATCCTCATTGTCAAATACTATTTCGGGATAACCTATGTAATTAAGCCTTAAAAAACTTAAATGATATGTAGTTTAAAATAAGACCCATGTATAATACATTGTGATAATACCCTTTATAAAATAACATTAATATAGAATATGATAAAACCCTATATAAAAAAACATCCATATTCAATATATTATATTATATATAAAATAACAAACCGCATGCATTATGAAAGGGCCCTAAGAATAATGAAATGAAGCATAGCTTTAGAGGAGGTGGTGTTTGATCAACACTGCTGGGGAGCCATTACCTCAATTACATTAACAGATATTGGGAAATAATTGATTGAAGTGACAAATATATATATATGTATTTTTATATACTTGTATGCATAGTATTATAAATTGTGTTATATTATATAGAAACTCTTTTTGAAATGATCCCATGTTATTACATGGTGAATGTACCATTGGGCTTAGACAATGAAAATAGAATAAACAAATAGAAAAAATAGGGCCGCTGCAGGAATCGAACTTGTGGCTAATGGGGTAGCAGCTTTAATGCAGTATTGCTCATACCACTGAGCTAAACAGTTGCCAGTTATGCAAAGGCCCAAATAACTGACCCAACTCAAAAGTTCCATCTTGCTTATTCACGGTCTATATCTGCTCTATTTGTTTCTATTAATGCATCAATTATGTCATTAGGAAATGGATAAATGATCCGACAGAATGATTATAAATTGCGTTATATTATATATATATATTATATTATAGATATATATAATGAGTCATATAAAAAAAATGTACTTACTCCTAATCATACGTAATAATGCAGATATCCTGTCACCATACAAATTCAAATTCCATGATACCCATCCCAGCAGTTATTTGCAAACATGAACAGTCACCACAAAATCTTCTCCTAGTTTCTCCCCAAGAATTACCAATCTATTCCTCTTGTCAATTTCTTGAACAAAAACTTCAAAGAGAAGGCAACGAGTGAGCTTCAATCTCATCTCTAATCCAATCTAGACAGAAATTGAAAATTATTATTAATCTTTAGACTACTATTTACTTTCATTTCAATTTTTTGGTTGCTTTTTTTTTTAACAAAATTTTTTACTCAGAAAATTGAAAATGTCCGTAATGATTGTCAGGAGTAATTTCCATGACTCCGTGAAGGTTGTTTATGCCAAGTATTTTTGTTACAATATGGAAGTGCAGGACTCTGCAGTTTTTCCAATTCTAACTCTTCTTAAGTAAGTTCAATAGATGAGATCTTTACAATTTTCGCATTGCTTGTAACAATCTTAATCTCATCTTATTTTATTCTTCCTTCAAATCAGAAATAAAATCAATCATTTTTCCCTTAGATTTAATGAATTTTTCTTCAAGCTGCCATCTTGATAATAGCCTAATAGAATTCCAATACATCTTTCTTTGAATTGATTTTTCATCTAAGTAAGATCTTTCAATAATGCAGCTAGACTACCATAATTATTTGTGAATAATATGCACTTTTTCCCCAGATTTTTAAGCCTAAAACTTAGTGTTGTATATTATACATGGGAACTAAATGTAACTCCTTTTTCCCAGGCCAACTTGAAAAGCATGTTTATTGCAAAGTGTCATATAAAAAACTAAATTGTTGATTGCTGGTTGGTACTGCTTCTATTACTCTCGGCCTAACATCTATATGTATACATAAAACTCAATGTCAAATGAAAGGTAGACATATTGCATACTAATTTCACTAAAAATTTGTAAAAATTGAAAAAAAAGTATATTTTTTAGACATTTCTCTTAAAAAAAGAATCTTAGGAGCTGACAAATCAGACCTGTTTAGTTTTTCATTCTTTAAATTAATTGTAAGACTGTGGTCAATTAAGATGTGATAAGCTTGACAAGTTCAGAAAATTATGGTTTTGTGACAACCACGATAGAGAGGTCTGTCGAAACCTGAGGAAGATCTATATCTAATGGTAGATGTTAAAATTCTATGGTTGCTGCCGTTGATGATGATGATGATGATGAGATCAAAATCATATATGCTCTCTAATACTATTTTCTCATCTGAGAAAAATTCTTATTGTTTTTTTCCTCAAATAATGTCATGGTACGATTCCCAACCAAAAAAAGAGTTGAATAAAGACGAAAACAGGTCTTTTGGCCATATGCCGTTTTAGTGGTGATCAAGTAAAAATTTTGAAATAGGGGATGTTTAATGAATAATTTGCTTTTCTCACTTTTTGCTAGGCAGTGATCTTTAAAAAAGCCTGAATTTTCCAAAAACACGTGAATACTGCCACAAACTAAGGGATCAATTTAGCATAAAATTACAATATGAATTGAACTCCTCTCAAAAAAACCCATGTGGGGGGGGGGTGAGATGATTCAAAACAACATAAAAAATATTTTTTGTGCACACAATAATAAGTAAATGTATGAATATCAAGCCCTCTAGCTCTATTAATGTGACTTGTATGCATGAAACATGCATACAAACATAGCTAGCCAACCAGCAGGACCAACTTAAAAATTGAAGACACCTATGGTGACAGTTTTAGTTGACGGTTTCTAATGAAAAAAAAAATCAATTGGTGTCAGAATGGGTATCCTGCTGTAAATAATTAATTCAACAAAATCCATGAAAAATTATCAATAGAAAATTCATGAAAACAGTAAAACATTATTTCTATCATTATTTGGACTATCTTGGTTGTTTTTCATACAACGTTTCGGCTGTTGTACTCTACGGCCTTCATCAGGTATCATGGACACATAGCGTAGTGGTTACAGAATCAAACAGAATTACTGCAAGTAATCTGATGGTTTTAGGTTCAATCCCAGTGTGAGACAATAATAATACTACTAATGCTAAGAGGGGAGTGCGGTCAATATACCCCCGTCGGTTAAATAAAGGGTTCGGTTCGTTACTTCCCCACACTTACCAGATGATACCTGATGAAGGCCGTTGAGTACAACGGCCAAAACGTTGTATGAAAAACAACCAAGATGAGGATAGTCTGAATAATAATAGAAATAATAATAATACCTCATCTCAAAAATTCAGAGAAACACAGTAAAACAAGCCAAGTATTTGGCGACTGAAATTATGTGTATGAAAGTTTCAACTTGCCTTCTTATCCTGTTGAATGGAATTTTGAAAAATTGATTCACCATCTTTATGACATGATTAAATTTGCATCTTTTTGGAAATAAAATAATCGAAGCAGCTGCACTGATGTGGTTGGGATTAAAGGTGATAACCATAAACCTTTACAAAAGGACTTTGAATGATCAACATTGTTTAGAAACAGAAAAATTTGACAGAAATTTGAAGGAGAAAGAAGGAAAAGGATGAAAAGTGAAGAAAGAGAAATAGAAAAGAATAAACAAAGAAGAAAATATAGATAAAGAATGGAAAAAAAAGGAAAAATTGAAACAAGAAGAAAGGGGAATAAACTAATGAAAGATGAAAAAAGAAAGAGAAAAATCAAAGTTGGAAGATTATGTAAGTTAATGAAGAAAAAGGATATATAGTAGGTTTGGTTAGTCAATCAATAGAAACTGTCATATCACAAACCTCTTTTGCCTGCATTCTGTTTTAAGGGTGATTAATTAAAGTTTGGGAGAAAAAGGGAGATCAAAGAATAAGTTACTTCTCTCACCTTTCATTGAACTCTAAAAAGTCTAATTTTCAAAAAAAAATTGTGAATATAACTAGATGTAAACTTAGTACTAATTTAGCATAAACTCACATTGCAAATTGAACCCTCTTACAAAAATCTATATGGGGGACAAAATTTCTCAAAATTCGTTTCTTTTTGACATAATGAGGAGTAAATGAAGAAGAAGAAGAAGAAGTACAAAAAATATGAAAAAGCGACTGAAAAATGAAAGAAAGAGATGACTATATTCTGATATGAAAGAAGAATGAAAGAGAAAAATGAAAGAAAGTGAATAATAATGAGGTGAGAAGAAAAGAACATCAAAGAGCCAAAAGGATTGAAATATGAGAAAATGAATTAAAGAAAACAGGTGAAGAAAATAAACATCAAAATTGGTCTAGTCAGGAGCTGTGGGGCCCAATTTGAAACATTTTTAGAGGGGCCCCCGGTTAAAAGTCAAGGCCTGTAGAATATCATAGATATACATAAACCTTATTATAGACTTTATATCTCTGTGGTAGAATGGAAAGCAATCAAAAGGTGCACTTTCAGAGAAATACGTTTTTAAACTTTTCTGTATTTGATTAACATTTCATTTAATTCTAGTACAGTGAAAAGAATTTCAAAATATAAACAGTGTAGGCAAACATTTGAATCTTTGAGAATTCAGTCGAAAATTAATATTGTTGCTATTCTCTATAAAACCTACAATCTGTTGTTAGGGGGATGTTGCAATGTGTTGTTAGGTGGATGTTGCAATGTGCTGTCAGGTGGATATTGCAATGTGTTGTTAGATGGATGTTACAATGTGTTGTTAGGTGGATGTCGCAATGTGTTGTCAGGTGGATGTTGCAATGTGTTGTTAGGTGGATGTTGCAATGTGTTGCAATGTGTTGTTAGGTGGTTGTTGCAATGTGTTGTTAGGTGGTTGTTGCAATGTGTTGTTAGGTGGTTGTTGCAATGTGTTGTTATGTGTATTTGACAAGACTGGAATATTCATAATTGTAAAGTCCCTTTAGGCGTGGGGCCCAATTAAGAACAATTGGTCCAATTGGCTTAAAGCCAGCCCTGAGGCTAGTATAGGCCTCCCTTGTTATAATGCAATTCATTATAGCATGATTTGCGCAATAACGCGCTTGGATGGTGGACCCAAAAATATTAATTTAGGTCCAAAGTAGCAAAATTCAGTACCAAACACATAGATTTAGCTTTAAAGTAGCTAAATTGATCATGGCTTGGTTATAACACTGTTGGCAACCTTAGAATCCAGCACTCACGTTATAATGGTGGGGACTCTTTTATAAAGAATTAAAAAAAAAAGGAAACCTGATAGAAGAAGAAGAAGAAGAAGAAGAAGAAGAAGAAGAAGAAGAAGAAGAAGAAGAAGAAGTACTAGTAGTACTAGTAGTAGTAGTGGAAAAAAGAAGGAAGGGGTAAAATTAAAAAAATTGAATGAAAAAGAGGTGAAGAAGACTCAAGAAAGAAAAAGATTATGTACAAAGAAAGAGGATAAAGGAAAATGAAGAAGTGTTGAAGAAGAAATTTGGGAAAGAATTTAACTGAAGAACAAATGTAATAACGACAAAAGCAATAAAAAAAAACATGACAAAAATTGATGTTTTTTTAAAAAAAATTCAAACTTTCAAGTAACAAGTGTCCATCATGGATATTGGGGGTGTGGATGAAGAATCATTTAAATTATCACCCTCAACTTTCTTACAAGACCCATCATACCCAATAACCAGCCATGTTATCCCACATTTCAAGTATCTGTTACTCACATCAAATAGACATTGACCCAATGTATAATCTGAGCATAGATTCAAGGGGCTGAAGTTGCTAAAATCCCTATGATCCAAATAGCACCAAGACAAGACTAATGGCTTTTATAGAGAGTTTAGGCAAGAGAGACTAGCTGAGAAAAAGAACATGAAGTTCGGGGTGGGGGTCTGCACTGCTAATCTGGCTTTTTCTTCCTCTTCCGATCAGCCATTATCTGCCTCTTGCCTGGGGGTCTGCCTCTCCCCATATTCTGTAGGGATAAGCCAGGGATCAATAGGACAAATCCTAGCTAACAGCTTTTTCAGTCTATAAGCCCTTGCCTAGATTAAGCCTGAATATTGCGACACCCTCCCCCATACTCATGCACACTCACAGCCTAAGGTATGCATACATAGATTCCAAGATAGGAACACACATATGTGTATACAGTAGCATCAGTATATGCAAATCTTGTATAAAAGCATATATATACACATATTTAACTATATCTGGATACATATACTGTGCATTTGTTTGATTTCTTTCATATTCACCTCCACCCCCCCTCTTTCTCTCTCTCTCTCTCTCTCTCTCTATATATATATATATATATATATATATATATATAATCATCTAATGAGATCATATGCAAATTTTTCTGTTTGTTTGTTTGTTTGTTTGTGCTCAAATGAAAGGATCTCATTGGTTGATTTACCTTCCTATAATAACATAACAATGAAAATTACATCATAGAAACTTTCAAGACTTCATGTCTGATCATTTCACATTAAACAGCTCGAGTTAAGTTGAGACTTTTTGAAAAAAATTAAAATTAGGTTATTTGAATCATCAAGAATAAATTATCAAATAAACTAGCTGTAGGCTCCTTAGTGCCAATCCATACATAAATAACAGTCATTTTTGGCAAGTATATTCTAGTAT
>OY735227.1:8409955-8517455 GCA_963457665.1 Thysanoteuthis rhombus | reverse complement strand
CTTTTGTCTCTTTCTTATCGACCGATAATTCCTTTCTATCGCTTCCGATAAAATCTCTTTTTTATTTCGTATTTATTTACCTCCTTCTCTCTCTTTCTCTTTCTTCAAGTCCCTTCTTCTCTTGATTTTGGCATCTTTTCTTCCCAATTAGCCATCATCGTCTTTTTTTTCAAGAAACATCATTCTCATTTTTTTCTTGGCTTTCATTTCTGAAAAGAGTCTTGCACTGCTGGAATCTAAACATTATGTCTCTTTCTTTTTGCATCCAGTCTCTCCCCAATTAAAATTAAAGACTTTTAGTTGCACCTGTGCATATCAGATGGATCCCACATTCTTATTACCCAGGTGTTCTGCTTGATAACCCAACTATTGAAATCAATCTCAACTATAATCTAATCTAGATATACAAGGACAGTAAAGTTTTTCATACCATCAACATCTTTACACACTATCATCATTCTAGAAATTGTCAACCATAACTCTCAACATAGCTTTCTTCAGTTTTTAAGTGATTCTGATTTGCTGGCTATGTATGAATGTGCCATAAATGCAGGCCACACCAATGGAGCATGGGGATGAAAATTTAAACATTTACTCCCTTTTATATTTAGAAAAAAATGTTTTGTTTCTTTTGAAAATTCCCTTACAAAATAAGTTTTTATGATAGGGTTTGTTTTAAAATATAAGTGATCACCCACAACATGGCATGCAGCCAAAAGACAGTGGTCATGTGATGGTTTCTATTGAGTGACTATCTGGACCTGTTGATTTTTTTCTAAGTGTCTTATTAAGAGAAGATTGATAGATTATCATTTATTTTAGAATCATCATTATTCCCCAAATCGTTATCTGATAAAAATTGATACTTAATTGAACTATAATTGAATATATGACTTGAACTTTAAACTCACCTTATACCAAATAAAATCTAATTCTTTATTTTGTTCAAAGACATCCAAACTTTGTCTCGTTCTTGTTTCAAGAAGAAAAGGTTTTGGAATTTACTGATGGCTATTAATTGGGTGTTACTGAATGTTTTAATTTGGGAAATTCAATATAATCTTGTATCAAATTGAATTCGATGAACACCTGCATCTGGAGAGTTTTGAAGCTTTTATACTTCAGAAATATTCTATTGTTGAATATGGTCAACTTAACAATCATAGAATTATAAACTTTTCAAAAGCAAATTTGTCTGCTGCCTGGATAACCTGAACTGTCCAGGTAAAATATAACATTTTGATATAGCATTTATAAACACAAGTGTCTGCAGTCACTTCTTAAGGTGATGGGAGTATATATTCAGAATATATCTTAATACCAGTTACCAGTGGAGAATGATACCATTTTTATTTTATTGGTACATTAAGTTGGGGTGACGTAAAACACTTGTGCAGCACCATTACCCTTTATTGATTATAAAGTTACAACTTTCAAAACGCCCTCACACTGATCTGGTGGGTGAGGACAAATGCCCCATTTGGCCCCCGCTCCCTTCAGTGATTGCCCATGGATATGAAGCTTTCATTTTTTTCTATTTTATAACAGATAAACACAAACTACAAGAAACGTCTTCTTGAATTTATTGAGCTACTTAAGTACTTATTCAGTTCAAAGAAATGTTGATTTTCCAGAAAGTATATATCAAGCTGTTTGCAAACTCTGGCGTACCGAGAGGAGAGGAATTTAATCATTTTCAACGTTAAAATGGTCGCAAAAAGACTAAGTGTTTTTTTTTTAGGCGTTTTGTTATTTTTTTGGTTGGCTGCACAGGGGGGGGGGGACACCCTTAGTTACTGCCTCAGGTGATACCAACCTTATGAATGCCACTGTTCATAAAGGAATATAACATTTGAAATATTCAACCAACCATTATAAAATCAAGAACAATGAAACCGAGATTTAGCTTAGCATCCATTCTTTCAGACTTAGCATTATTTTGGAGACAAAGACTTCAGTAAGTGTTATCATCCCCATTGCGTACAGTATAAATTTCATAGAAACTTTCACAAGACCAACCTCTTTTTGCAGCATGCCATGTTCGGGATGATCAATTAGAAGTTGGAAAAGGGGGTGATCAATGAATTAATCACTCTTCTTGCCTTTTGGTTGGACCATTAAAAAGTCTGAATTTTCAAAAAAACATATATGAACGTAGCTGGGCATAAATTAGGAACCAATTTAGCATGAACTAACATTATAAATCCCTTATTTATAAGCCTATTTTGGGGGTGCATGGGGAGGATGGAAAGTTTTTACTTGATATAATAAGGAGTAGATGTTTAAATTTTCAGCCCACTAGCTCTTTTGGTATGACCCATGCATGTGATACATACATACATACATACATACATAGCCAGCCAGACCCACTTAAAAACTGAACAAACTTATGTTGATAGTTTTGTTTGATGGTTTCTAACAGTAATGTAACACAGACAATGAAGTATATTCGTCCTGTTTTTCCCGGGTTTCAATGACCATGTATAAATGTTTGCAATAGTTTAGCAAATGTAAATAGGACGACAGTGATCTTTGTTATAATCCTTACCCAGGAAGACTAACCTCTTTGGATGGTGACCTTTCGAAGGCATCTGTTGGGGAAGATACTTATCAAAGTAGCAAAGATTGAGTAAAACGGAAAAATGCATCATATTCAAAAATACACAAATATATCAAGCCAATTGGAAATCAATCTGAAGAAGGAATTAGGGTTCCCCATGGACTCCCACTGGAGAATCAAGAATGATGAATCGCCATTTGCAGCAGTCTGTTGACTGAGAAGAGAAACCTCCTTTCTCTTCACCAGATTGTTTCAGGAGATGACAAATGTGTAATGTATATTGTATGTTAACAAGAGATGCAAAAATCACTGGTTATCATTCTGTCAAATCAATCCCAACACTGAAATGAGGACTCTATCAACAGGAGATTTTTTTTACTATGGGCAGATTTGGTGAAGGGTAAGGGTGTCATCTTCCGACATGACAATGCAAGGCTTCACTCAGTAAATCAAACCCTGGGAGAAAACAAGCCTGGCTGCTGCAGCTACTCTTACTTTGATTCCGACTGGAGATGCTTTCTGCAAATTTTTGTATTGTATACAAGATAAGTAAAATCTTAGGTATATAAGACTTACCAGTTTAGCTCAGTTGGTAAGAGAGCCTCTTTGTGATCACAGGATCATGATTTAAAATCAAAGAAGGAAAATGTTGATTTTATATAGAGATTTGGTTCAACAAGACGTGATGGACGAACCGTGAGGAATTTCTTCCCCTAAATTTGGTGAGGATTGTTGTTGTTCCTTTGTGACATAGGAAAAAAAAAAGTCAACTCGACCTTGGATTGGAGTTTGAATACAGTTATATGGCAGTGAATTTTTACCTAATCTTCCATACTTGATAAACTTTTTACCTTTGGATTATCATTTGATTCAATCACTTGAAATTTTCTTACTGCCAGAATATTCAGAAGTAAGGAAGACATCAATGCAGATCTGTCAGCTTTCTTTTCGTCTAACCCAGCTGAATTTTATTGGCAAGGGAAGAAAAAAATATAAATGGCAGTTATATCATTGAATACTAAAATTCAACTCACATCTGCAGTCATTTTTATCTCTTTCTTCATAATGGGATTTCACTTTTGAAGCAACCAAATATATGAAGTTGTGAAGGGATATAAACAGTTTCAAATATAATATTATTTGTTTTAATCAAACCATATTTTCCAGCATTTTGAGTTTTCTTCTAAGAACAAGATTTTCAAGCCTCTAAAAGTGGAGAGTTCTATAAAGATGGAGGAATTTTCATGACAAATCTGTTGGGAAAGGGCCATGAAATAAAATGGAGCATAAACTCTTATGCTAAAGCTTGGGAGGTTTTATTTTCCAAATCACAATTGGCAATTTCAGGTGAAACAACCTTGTATGCACACACACAGATTATCTAAAACTGAAAGGTAAAATGAAAATGTGTAGGTATCAAGTAAGCCAGGTGCTAGAATTAACTTAAGTATATTAGTGTTTCATTGATAAGATACCAAAATCTTTCCCAAGAGGATTCTTCCCTTTTTTCTTCCAATCTTCTCTCTTTCTCTCTTTTTCTGCAATGCATTACTAACTTTTCTCTTTCTTTCTTTCTATCTTTTTCCCTTTTATTGCCTCCATTCAAAAACTTTTGTTAACAGGAAATGTTAACCAAAACTGTCAACATAGGTTTCTTCAGTTTTTTAGTTGGTCTGTCTGGCTGTCTGGCTGGCTGGCTGTGTATGTATTGTGTGTACAGGCATGAAACTAGAGGGCTGAAAATTCAAACATTCACTCCTCATTTTGTTTAGAAAAACTTTTCTTTTGTATTTTTAAAATTTTCCCATTGCAATGTAAACTTATGCTAAATCTATCCCTTAATTTGTGCATTTAAGTTTGTTTTTTTAGAATTCAAACTTTTTTTAGTGATCACTGCCTAACAAAAGGCAACAGAAGTGACTTATTCATTGATCACTCCTTTTTCCAATTTTTTGATCACTTAAAGATGTTAGTCATGTGACAGTTTCTATCGGGTGACTAAGCAGACCTGTGATTTTCTTCATGACATTTTTTCTTTTTTAAATTTGTTTTTCTCTCCTTATTCTCATTTTTAGACGTGTTAGCAGCTGTAGTAATGATTACTGTGGCTGATAGACTGGCTAGGTGATAGATTGACTGACTAGCAGACAAACTGAAAGAATATTTGCTCATTTAGCCCTTATGAACATGAACTTAAGCAAGACGAAGATCATGTGCAACAACCACATTGGAGATAAAAACACTAAGATCGAAATCGAGGGCACAGAACTCGAGAAAGTAGACCACTACATCTACCTAGTATAACGAATCTCCATGAGGCCCTCAAAAGAAGAAGAAATCAAGCGAAGAATCACACTAGGATGGCAAGCCTTTGGCAGAGCTAGCTCAACCTTCAAAAATAATAAGATCCCATTAATCCTAAAGAGAAGGGTGTATAACCAATGCATCCTCCCAATAGTCACTTATGGAGCTGAAACATGGAACTTAACCAAGAGACAGACCCGTAAGCTGAGAACCATGCAACGTGCACATGAAAGAATAATGCTGGGCCTCACATGGAGAGACCACAAGACAGCACAGTACATCCGGGAAAAGACAAGACTTAGAGACATCATAGAATCCATAAAAAATCTCAAATGGCGGTGGGCTGGCCATGTTGCAAGAATGGCAGACAATCAATGGACATCACAACTCACAACATGGATTCCCCGAGACCACATGCGCAACCGAGGCCGGCAAAATGTTAGATGGAGAGACGAGCTAGACAAGTTCAGGAAGTACTGGCTCCGTGACGCCCATGATAGAGAAGTGTGGCAAATCCTGAGGAAGGTCTATGTCCAACGACGGACGCTAAAAGACTGATGATGATGATGATGAAGTGAGATTTATGTCCTATCTGGTGCAAGAGAGAAAACTTGGGAATCTATCACTGACTGATTGACATAGTGAAACAAAATTTGCTTATTTAGCTCATGTGGTGCAGTTCTTGCTTGTGCATCTATCACTAACACTTACTGACTGTCTGATTGACTGACTGACTGACATACTGAAGGAAAATTTTCCAATTCAACTCTTAAGCTCTTTTTTGATGCAAGGGAAAGAAATCGTACCTCTATCAGAGACTAACTGACAGTGGCTGACATGGAGCAAGATCTAGCTCCTTTTTGGTGCAGGAGAGAGAACCTTTTTATCTATCATGGACTTGATAACTGGCTAACATACTAATGAAAAATTGCTGATTCAGCCCTTATGGAAGTAGATTTAACACCTCTATGTTGTGTTTGTGCATCCATCACTAACTGACTGACATATTGAAAAAAAATTTGCTCTTATGGAGCTAGATCTGGCTCCTTTTTGATGCAAGAGAGAGAATTCACGTATCTATCACTGATTGAATGACTAACTGACTGGCTGATATACTGAAAGAAAATTTCCCCAATACAGTTCATTTGAGCTCAATCAAGGTCCTTTTGGGCATGAGAGAGAGAGAGAGAGAGAGAGAGAGAGAGAGAGAGAGAGAGAGAAAGAGAGAGAGAGAGAGAGAGAAAGAGAGAGAGCTTGCACATTTATGGTCTGACTTTCAGGCTTCTACTCCTCACCTGTCATTTTACTCTTTATCTAACGTTTGTTCTTCCCTTTCCCGCCTCTCCTCCGTGGTTTGGTAAGATTTGCTTTTTGGCTATTTTGTCTTCCTTTGAACTCCCCATTATCCTTGCCCTTGGTTCTTTTTCTCCCCTTTTCCATATTTGGTAAAACCTTCAAACCTCTTTAAACAGATTCCTTCTCTTTCTTCTTCCATCCTTTGTTAATGGATTCCACCTGTTTCCGAAACGGTTACACAGCAGCTCCATTGTTCTCCTCATTCTAGTCAACCATTGCCTAAATCACACTCTGCCTAATTGCGTCACACCGGAATGTCATGGCTGTCCCCCCCACCCCTTCACGTCACGTTATCTGTTAATGATGGATCTTCTGATGAAGTTCTTTTCAAGATTGGAATTTATCATTTATCTCTTAAGCAACATCTGCCCTTCTCTTTCTCCCCCACCCCAATTAGAATCCTATTTTTCTTTCTTCCTACATTTCAGTTCTCTTCATTTTCATATCTACTTTCTGCGTTGCTTTCGAGTTCCTACCATTTCCAAGAAAAGATCTTTAAAAAAACCAAAAAAAAAACAAAACGAAATAACACTCAAGTCTCAAGGTGTTACAAAATTATACACTCTTTAAGAAGTGACCGATTTCTACATGATTTAAAAGCATAAGATTAAAAAGATTGCCTCTTTGAAAATATCCATAATAGAGATATGGGAATTCATTGATTTTTTAGTGATTATTCAAATAAACTGATCTGGTTGGCCATCAGTAGAAACTGTAATGTAACCAATGTTTTTTGGCAGCAGGCTGTGTCTTGGCAATCAATTGAAAATTGGGAAAAAAAGGTGTGATGAATGAATAAGTTACTTTTCTCACCTTTTGTTGGGCAAGTGATCACTAAGAACTCTGATTTTTCAAAAAACAAGCATAAATACTGCAAAGTACAAGCTAAGCAACAAATTTAGCATGAACTTGCATTGCAAATCCAATCGCCCATTAAAAATCTATTTAAATGGGTGAATTTTCAAAAAACAAAAAAATAAGTTTTTTCTAGACATAATAAGGAGTTGATGTTTAACGATTGCAATAAATCCAAGAAGACTAATGATGAAAACTTTGATGATTATTCTTCAACTCAAGCTAGAGATACAATGAATTTAATAAGAAACTGTCACTATAAATGTAAACATAGGTTTTTTTTCAGTTTTTAAGTTGGTCAAGTTGTCTATGTATGTATGCATGTATTGCACATACAGGTTGATTTTGAAAATCCCCACCCAAGTGGGTTTTAGTGGGGTTCAATTAGCAATGTAAGTTTATGCTAAATTGGTCCATTATTCCCTCAGTCTGTGTCCGGCAGCATTCAAACTGGTTATTTTGGATTTTTTCTAATGATCACTGCTCAACGAAAGCCAAGAGAAGTCATTTTTTCATTGATCACCCCTTTTTTCCAATTTTCTTATTGTTCACCCCCCCCATCCTATGCTGCCATAAGACATTGGTTACATTGTGGTTTCCGATCTATTCTCGCATTTTGTCATTATCTCTAAAATTACTAATTTCAAAAAAATCAAGAGTAAATGCAGCCGTCAAAAACCAAGGGACCAATTTAGCTTGAACTTATATTGTAAATTGAATCCCCATCCCAAGAATTTCATTTTAGGGGAAATTTTCAAAAAATAAAAAAAGATTTTTAAGACATAACAAGGAGTCATTTTTTAAAAAATTTTCAGCCTTCTAGCTCCATTGGTGCCGCCTATACATGTTACACATAGATAAATTGATAGCTAGGCTGAAGCACTTTAAAAATAAAGAAAGCCATGTTGACAGTTGTGGTTGAGGGTTTCTACCTGTCTTTTGTGCAGAATGATTGTTCTGTGAACACGAATAAACACGAGAAATTCATTACATACTTTCAAGTAGATAACTCTACAAGAGACGAGTTAATTGCACAAATATATGCATAATTTTAAAACGCAAATTTTCATGTGGTCTATCGTATCATAAACTTATTACAAGAAACAATGCTTTATGCTGAAAACTTCAGAGTATGTACATAAGTTTTGCCAAAAAATCTTCCTAAGCGTGGAAATATTTTCTTCCTTTTCTTTCAGAGCTCTAAGTCAAAACGTTCAATGCAATACTTAAAAAAAAATAGAGTTAGATTTCAAGAAAAAAATGTATGGAGAAATCGCAAAGTAAATGTTTATTCAGTGATCTGAAACAGTTGTTTCGAATCTGGTGTTTGCGGAACTTCGGGGTCTGTGGACCTCTGGGGTCCGTCAAATAATGATCGGGTTCCGCAGCAGTGTTCTCTCTAAATTTAACATTGCAAATGTTTTGGCAGAGAAAAAAAAATCTATCGAAAAGCATAATTATTATACACAGACCCGTACCATACATTCAAATCCGAATGATTAGAATCAATCTTAAATAAATACGATTTTAAAGGTCAAAAATTGATCTTTATTGTAGTTCATTAATTAATCTAAAAACTAATAACTGAAAATACTGTACTACCAAAGTATTCCCTTTACTAATTCTCGAAACGACTCATCTAAACAATTCAAGAATATTCTGTTGAGTAGATTTACATTTAATAGGTTAACTGTTTCGTCTTCAGCATTTTAGTCTCCCAAGCGATGGACATGAGGTCCTTGTCACGTTGTTTGAACCAATCGGGCAATCTCAATCTTCAAAAACAAAACGATCCCAATAATCCTAAAAAGAAGAGAGTATACAACTAATGCATCCTCCAGATAGTCACTTATGGAGCTGAAACATGGAACCTAACTAAGAAACAAACCTGCAAACTGAGAATCATGCTACGCGTGCATGAGAGAATCATGCTCAACCTTACATGGAGAGATCACGAGACAGCACAAAATTTCAGGGAGAAAACAGGAGTCCGAGACATCATAGGATCTATTAAAAAACTTAAATGGCAATGGACCGGTCAAGTTGCAAGAATGGCAGACAACCGATGGACATCATGATTCACAACATGGATTCATAGATATCAGATGCGAAACCAAAGCCGGCAGAATACAAGATGGAGAGATGATCTAGACAAATTCAGAAAGTACTGGCTCCGCGACGCTCATGATAGAGAAATGTAGTGGATCCTGGGAAAGGTCTGTGTCCAACGACAGACGAAAAAAAATATTCATCATTACCTCTAGATGTTTAGCTCCTTCCATCTTCCCCTCAATAACGAGATGTGCTGTGCCCTTGAAAGAAAAGCAACCCCATATATCAACCCCATACATGACCATGATCTTGTTCTTCAGCATGTATGCTTCATGTAGCTTTCTCCAAACATCATGGACAGAAAAGAGACCTAATAATTCGATTTTAGTCTCATTTGACCAAAGTACATCGCCGAAATATTCATTGTCGTTAGTTACGTGTTTTTCAGCCAAGTCCAGCTGAGACATGACGTTATTTTTGTCAACAAAAGAACATTGCAAGACCTGCAAAAACTCAAATCATGTTTTGGGTATACGTTGCTAATTGTCTGCCGGTTCTAAATCTCCTGCTAGTTCCTTCTGAGTAATGCGAGGCTGTTTTCCCCACAGTTCTTAGTCGAGTGAGTGGGCTCAAAGACTTAGTAAAGAGGCCCTGATCTCAGGATGTTTACTATGGAGCCATGTTGCTTCCACTTGAGAATTATCGATCCAACTGTGGCTAAATGAATATTAAATTGTTGGTACTTTACAACCTTTTCCTGCCAAATATACCTGAACATTTTTTCTCTAAGATCAGCAATGTTTTTTTTTTTACTCTTGGCATGATGGCAATATTGTTCCTATCATAGTTATGGCGGGAATCTGCCAAATTTTGTTATTCTACATGCACGTAGATTGCATAGGTAATTCTAAGAATCTTCGAGAATGTTTAGGTCTCATTATAGTCTCACAGTATGAAGTAGTTCCTATCATTTTTTATAAACAATAAATATTAATGTTAATGTTAAAGGGATTGAATACTATTGCATCACTGCATAAATTATCTATTGGAGGCCGTATAAAACTAGATCTACGAATATCTTAAAGAATTAAAGATTTGCTTCCAATGGTTGAATCAAAATTTCTCTGGGGAAATAACATTCCACCTCTGAAACGATTCTATGCAAAAGATATTTCACTGAGGCAGGTTTTAAACTATATTTCCAGAATTTTGTGAATCAGGAAGTAAAAAGTGATTTTTAGGTCCAGCCAAAAACTAATTCCCATAATTTTAAAGTGCAGATGCTTAAAACAAAATTCTTGCATTATGACACACACACACACACACACACACACATATGCATGTATATATATATATCGTCCTTTTCGCAGAGAACCTACACAACCTCCAACTAATGCTAGATGATCTAACCGAAGAAAGCAAAAAAGTCAGCCTACACATGAACTTCAGTAAAACGAAAATCATGTGCAATAATCATGTTGAGAATAAGAACATAACAGTCAAGATAGAAAATGCAAAACTCGGCAAGGTAGACCACTACATCTACCTAGGACAACAAATCTCCATGAGATCCTCAAAAGAGGGGGAAATCAAGCGAAGAATCACTTTGGGATGGCAAGCCTTCGGCAGAGCAAGCTCAACTTTCAAGAACCAGATGATCCCAATAATCCTAAAAAGAAGAGTATACAACCAATGCATTCTCCCGACAGTTACTTATGGAGCTGAAACATGGAACCTGACAAAGAGACAGACCTGCAAACTGAGGAGTATGCAACGCGCGCATGAGAGAATCATGCTCAACCTTACATGGAGAGATTACAAGACAGTACAGTATATAAGGAAGAAAACGGATGTCCGTGACATCATAGAAACTATTAAAAAAATCAAATGGCAATGGACAGGCCATGATGTAAGAATGAAAGACAACCGACTGACATCACGATTCACAACATGGATCCCAAGAGATCACATAAGAAACCGAGGCCGACAGAGCACAAGATGGAGAGATGAACAAGACTGATTCAGGATATACTGGCTCATGATGGAGATAGAAATACGTCGTCCCCATAATAGAGAAGTGTGGCGAATCCTGGGGAAGGTCTATGTCCAATGACAGACGTTAAAAGACTGATTATATATATATATATATATATATATATATATATATATATATATATATATATATATATATATAATTGACATTTCCCTACAGTGATTTGAGATCATGGAAAACAATCGTCTCTTGTTGGAATAGATAGAAGTAGTTGGGAGTTTGACCCTGCAGCAGTCGGGTTTGTTTTATTTGTTCTCTGTCACCATAAAGGAAGTAATTCATCTTATCCTAGATAATGATGGAATTTTTTATTTATATTTTGATGACATAGTGAAGATGCTGAATCTAATGAATGATAAAATATATAAAAGTAATGAAAACACACACACACACACATATATATTTATATAACATCTGTGGTCAACAGAACGCTATTCTCCAAACTAATTATCGAAGCAATCATCTACAGTTATCAGTAAAAATGAATCCCTCATCTATAATTATCTCAGAAAAATAGATCTTTTATCTAAAATTATCTGAAAAAAAAAGACCAAAGCAAAAATCCGGCATTGTTGGTTCAAAATGACCATGGAGACTCAGAAAAGCATTTTCTTAAAGAAAAAATGTTTATAACAAAAAAAGATTTTAGATGGTGCTCAGCTGTGTACTCATACACATTCTCAAGGGTGTAGCCCCCAAAATGAGACGAAGAGAGCATAGAGACACACACAGACACAAAGACGAGTAAAGAAAGAAGAATCTAGATCCAACTTGGCAAGTTGGTCGGGTTGGCCATTTGTGAGGCTATAGTGATTCAATAATGCCTTTGCGAATCCCCCCCTCCCACGAGATATAAAGACGTTTTTTATTCCTTCCATAAGCTTCTTAATTGATAAACCGAAGAGCTTCACAGAAAAATCTCTTGCATCTTGGTAATCTCCTCCTTTGTTTATTTTAAGAATTATCGATATCCCAAAACAGGTCTGGATAGTCACTTAATAGAAAACCGTCGCATGACCAATGTCATTTGGCAGCATGATGTGTATGGGGTGATCAATTAAAAAATTGGAAAAGGGATGATCGAAGAATAAATCACCTCTTTCATCTTCTGTTGGGTGGTGATGAATAAGAAAGTCAGAGTTTTCAAAAATCAAACGTGAACATAGGCAGACAAAAACTAAGGCTCCAATTAAGCATAAAACGATATTGTAAATTGACCTCCATTAAAAAAATATTTTTGAGTTGAATTCTCAAAAAAAAAAAATGAAAGTTTTTCTTTATAGATACAATAAGGAGTAAATGGTGTGTTTTGTACGCGCAATACATACAAAGATAGACAGCCAGCCAGAATCACTAAAAAACTGAAGAAACCTTTATTTACAGTTTAGTGACAGTTTTGGTTGACAGTTTTCTCAAAAAAGAACTGGGTGGAATCGTGGAATAATTCAAGACGAGAAAATAGGGAAGAAGAGTTATGACTGGATTCTATTTATTGACAAAGATTTTCTTAAATACCAGGATAAATATAAATCTTTCCTTCATACTTTTTGAAAAAAATTTCGAACCATTTCTCAACACTGAGTATTTGTTACGAATTCTTTGGTGTGGTGTATGAGACGAATTGAATGGAGAAAGCAAGAGGGTTGGCCTTTGTAGGAACTTCAGCAAAAAAAAAAAAAAGGCCAAGTACAACAAACATGTCGAAGATAAGCACACAATTATCAGAATCGAAAGTATACCCCTACATCTTCCGAGGACAATGAATCTCCACAAAATCCTCAAAAGAAGAAGAAATCAAGTGAAGAATCGCTCTATGGTGGCAAGACTCTGCTAGAGCAAGCTCAACCTTCAACAAGAAAATCTCATTAATTCTAAAAAGGAGGATATACGACCGATGCATCCTCTCGACAGTCACCTATGGAGCTGAAACATGGGCCTCAACCAAGAGACTGACCCTCAAACTGAGAACCATGCAACGTGCACATCAAAGAATCGTGCTCAACATCACATGTGGAAATCATAAGACAGCACAATATATCGGGGAAAAGACAGAAGTTAGAGATTTTGAAGAATCCAGAAGGAAACTCAAATTGCAATGGGCTATTCATGTTGCAAAAATGGCAGACAACGGCAGGGCATCACAACTCACAACATGGATCCCTAGAGATCATATGCGAAAACGTGGCTGGCTGAATATAAGATGGCAAGACGAACTAGACAAGTTGACTCTGCAACGCCCATAATAGGGAGTTCTGGCGAATCCTGGGGAGGTCTATGTCCAACGACAGACGATAAAAAACTGATGATGATGATGATGATGATGATGATGATGATGATGATGATTCTCAGAAGATTTATGAGTGAAATATCGGAACTGTTGCCCGATTTGCTTGAACGATTCCAGGGGAGTGTTTATAATAATCTTACAGCGCCTCCCTGGTGGTGTAATTACAAACTGAGGGTCAATAACTCACAAATATGACATGAGCCTTAGAGATCAGAACGCTACATTCTGGTTTGATTGCAAATATCTGAAGAAGAGGGAGAGAAACCTACACAATAAATTGAATACTTGGTAAAGGAGTAGATTTATAGATGGAACGAAGAGCCGAATAATCGATTGATACAAAAAAATGACTGTTAGATAGATCAGATACATAGATCGAAAGATCAAAGGAGCAGACAGACAAAAAAATACAAATACAGAATAACAATGGTTAAAACTAGCCAAGCAAAATGAAGATTCGGTCTTAAAAAATCATTGCGCATCTCTATTGCGTTTACTTAATCTTTATCTCCTGGATAGTATTAAAAGGAATCATAAGTTGATGTTACAATGAGAAAAGCAATCTTCCCTCCAATATACTTTTCATTCTTCTTCCATCTTCTTCATATAGAAAACAGTTAGTCACTCAATAGTAACCGTCGCCAAACCAAATGTCTTTCGGCATGTGACGTGAAAGTGTCACGTCGAAGAAGAAAAATCAGAAATAACTGAGACATGAACAGAATGCCGTTATTAAGTGTCCCTTGTAGCATTGTTGTACTCTCTAGAAGAAAATAGATGTAATAAAAGGATAAACAATGAGAAAACGAGTCAAAGGAAAATATACCTAATGTTCCTCCGATTTGGAGAGTTCACAGATTTGAGCAACGTAGGTTTGTGCTGCATCTGCGATATCTACCACATAACTGAACGAATCAACATCTATACATACAGGAAACAGCAATATATACATGAATTACAAATATTGGAAGTCGTCAACCAACCTATCAACATAGGTTTCTTCAGTTTTAAGTGGGTCTGGGTGGATGTTTGGTCATGTAAGTATAGTGTGCACCAATGAAGCTAGAGGTCTGACAATTTCAACATTTACTCTTCAACATGTCTGGAAAAAAATTTTTTTTTTTTGGAAATTCTAGCCCCAAATGGTTTTTCAAGAAAGGAGGCAGGTTCAATTTACATTGTAAATTTATGCTAAATAGGGCCTTACGTTTGTGTCTGGCAGCATTCACGCTTGTTCTCTTTAAAAATTCGGACTCTTTTCGTGATCATCATCCAACAAAAGACGAGAGAAGTAAGTTATTTATTAATCACCCCATTCCCAATGTTTTAATTGATCCCCCTCAACACAGCATGCTGCCAAAAGATGTTTGTCTCACGACACTTCCTATTGAGTGACAAACCAGACCTGTTAATATTTAGTTATTGATCAGTAGCTGAAAGTAATTTGGGAGTGTCTGTTGAGAGCATATGTTGGAAGCTTTTAGAAACCACACAATTCTGCTGTATCTTAAGTAATAAACAAACCCCAAAGCGAAAAATCTTACAACTTTAAATAAACTAACGAAAACATCTTGCAACAAAAATTGAGTTGATATAAACAAACTAACTATAAAACGCAAATTGAAACATAAAATTAAGTACCCAAGAATTACCACAAAAAATAAATACAAAGCAATGAGAACGTGAATTACAACAAAAAAATTATGAAAGAATTACGTAGAATAAAAATCAATAAGTAACTACAAAATAATATTCTAAAAGATAGTCGTACGCACAGTTTGAACATATAACTTATAGAGGCTCTCAAACAATTCAATATACATGCCTCTTAGCCTTATTAAACTTGTTCTTCTTCTCTAAGCACCCATGGGTATCCTCTAAGGATGGGTTGGGGACAAAAGGAGCAATTGCACCCTACAACTATCAGGCTTCATCGCCGTGGGTGAGGGTCTTGAAAGCTGGAACCTTATAGTCAATAAACGATAACAGTGCAGTACAATCGTTAGCCAAACTTAATGTTCCCCAATAAAAAGACTGTATAATTGTTTGCTGGTACTCATACCATCACGTCAGATTATGCGTCTCCGTCAATGGTTAAGTGTACCATCTGACGTCTGGATCATTCAGTGGGTCGTACTTGCTTACATTACAAATGGCGGATAGAATGCATATCGTGTAACTAGATTGCCACTAAGATATATTTTAAATATTTGCTTTTGCAACCCCACTCTCTAGCTGTATAAGTTTTTGTCCCCGAATCACCCGCTTTTTGCAATGTATTCTCTTCTTCCGGTCCCGAAAGAGTGGCAGCAGATGCCCAGGATAGGTCATTTACAATTCCCACTCTGTAAAGCGATTAACACTTGAAGTGTAAACACAGAATGTATTTTTTATATTCAGCCATGATATTTGCCAAAGCAAAATCATCACAAGTTAAGCAATGTCAAATGTCTGGTTATCACCCAGATGGGTACTTTCTGGGAATACCAGGTGCCGTATGTACCAACAAGATTGATCTGCTGCCATCTTAGTATATGCTCAGCCATCGATTAACAGAACATCATGTTTGGTCTGGACTGTACACCGGGACCTTTCTCAAACACACACTGCTCTGTGGAGGACACATGGCATTAGGTCCTCCTTGTAGTTTCCATACTCGTATTTAATGATATTATCATCATGTAACAGTGGTGGCACTAAGCCCCACTGCACCGCCTGCAAATTGTTAAATACGTCCCCCCCTCGCAAAAAAAGAAAAAAGATTTAAACGGTTATTTTTTTTTAGCTTTTATTCCGATTTTGAAAAGATGATGTTACATTGGGGGTTGTTCTTTTAATTGTATTCAAAACAAAAAATAAAACAGTTTAAAAAGTAAAGACAAACGAGACACATCAAGAACATTCTAGTAAAGTGAATTTTCCCAGAGTAAAGTATCAACGACTTCTGACAATAATCGAGTTGACGAGAACATCTAAAACTCGTAATCTTCTGACATTATCGTAATAATCTTTGTGTTGTTATGAAGAAAGTTTGTAGAAGATTATCAACTAAAGAAATATTTTTGATTAAAACTTGTTTACACTCATGAACCAGTGGAATAGGAGTATTTGCATTAGGAATTTCAATTTAGCCCAATTACAGACAAATTTTAAGATTTCATTAGAATATATTAATGGGCTAATTTTAATATTTTTTCTGGTTGCATTCAATTCTGAATGAACTTTTTTTTCGAAAAATTATTTTGTAAGAAAATCTTCTCAAAATCTTATTTTGGTCTCTCAGAAATTCTCTGAGAGCACGCAGAAGTTGGTTTAATTGATGTACTTGTTGGGGACGTTGGTAGCTCTTCTTTAAGAACCCTCATATCCTTCTGTAAATAAGCCACCTATTTTTGGAAGTTCTGCTGTTTTCTCTTTGTTTTTTTTTCTTTTCCCAAAATTCTGCTCCACTAAGCTCCTTTTTCTCTTACATTGTTCTTTTCCTTCAAAAGTAATGAATGAACAGTAAGGAATACACAGGAAACATATTCAGGAGAGAAAAAATAATAATTCAAATGATAAACAAACGAATATGTTCCACTTTAAATCATCAAACTAGCAAACAGAATGAAATTTATTGGTTTTAGCATACTCTTGATGACAAAACGTATCAAAATCGATCCCCTATTTTAGAGTCAATTCACTGGCTTCCTCTATGAGAATTAGAAAAAAAATCCTGAAGAAACAAAAGTCAGAATCAGCAAAAGTAGCGCAGTTGGTTATAAAACTTTAATCACTCAGGGAACCCTTGTCAAAGAAACGACTTTCTCTTCAATACACACACACACACACACACACACACACACACACACACATATATATATATATATATATATATATATATACATAACTATTATCTCTATACTGAATATTCTGAAACTACTTGGGTACTCCAATCGGTGGAGGGTGGTTCATCTGTGGCAGTTTCTTCGGCAAGAGCAATGATATGGCATAAATCATAAAATATCTATTTTATTCTGAATAATTATGAAATTAAAAAGAAAAAAGAAAGCCGAGAATGATTATTTTCAATGACACGTCAACATATTGGAGAATCATTAACTGCAATATTGCAAAAACGCCATTTCGTTTCTCGGAATCCCTAAACCATGCAACGTGCACAAGAGAGAATCGCGTCCAACCTCACATGAAGAGATTATAAAACATCACAGTATATAAGAAAAGAGACAGGACTCCGAGTCCGGGACATCATAGAAACTGTTAGAAAAATCAAATGGCAATGGGCTGGATATGTTGCGAGTATGCCAGACAATCAATGGACATCACGACTCTCAACGTGGATCCCCAGAGATCATATGCAAAACTGTGAAGTAAGCCAGCGTGATGTAGCTGGATAAATTTAGAAAGAACTGGCTCCGTATTGCCCATGATAGAGAGGTCTGGCGAATCTTAGGGAAGGTCTATGCATTACGACGGACGCTAACAAGCTGATGATGATGGTGATGATGATAATGAAGACAAGAAAGATACATTTTTATAAAAACTATCACTTTAGTTTGCTAAATCGAATATTAACTGGTTCAAATAATCTAAAAACATTTCGAAAAGGCGGGGAGACTTGGTAACAAACGACAATTTTACTTTAGATATAGAGAGAAGTTTCAATGATGAAATGATAAAAAAGTAGTCTTTGATTGAGTTTAGAGCTCTACTGAAAAATGCAGGTCCTGCAATAGCTTAAAGGAAATAGAAAAAAAACATTTTCGTGACAAATTTTTTGTGCTTTCAATCAATGGTCTTCTTTACCTTAGGGAATTTGTCAACTTCGAAAAGTTTTTTTTTCCAAGGTTTTATAGAGGTGTTCTATTCACAATGTAACTATATTTCAAAACGAGCCCTCACTTTTCGCCATTCATGAACACAAGTTTTTAAAAAAAATTACATGCAAAAAAAGTTTTTACTTAATAAATTAGATTGCATTTCGGATGATATTTTTTTTTATTGAAATTTCTGATTCAATAATAATTCATTTCGGCTCCAGACGTTTTACCAGGAATTGACCAGTTGTTAGATTGAATAAATCATTCCGAACTTGAACATCGGACTTAATTCTTTTCTTATGTAAGAATTTTCGAATCAAAAGGATGTAAGTCCAACATTTTAGTTTTTTGGTTTTACTAATAAAGTTTGATTGATCACAAATGTTGAATCATATCATATCAATAAAATAATGTTTTTCGCTTTCCTAAATTGTGGATATTCCGCTGTTACTGTTGGCCATAATTTCGGTTTTTCTTTCTCTTTTCATGATTTTTTAACTAACTACTGGTCATCAAAAATCAATGCCAATTATGAAATTACAAACATGAACATACTCATACAGGCCACAGACATATACACACACACTTATGCCCTTATACTATACACAAAAACGTAAACATATTACGCATACATACGCATGTCACTTTATCACACACATACAGTTACGATCACATGCTACATGGACACACTCATACATTCATCCACATACCCCATACACGCATATATGCAAGTGAATGTGTATGTCTGTAGCATGTATGCGTAAGTGTATTTTGCATCTTTCTTTTGTTTGTCATCCCTTCGCTGACAATGCATTGATAGACAGTCATGCAAATGTTTTTATGCAACATTAGTATCTGAACGAAGTTATCAAAAAGTGACCTTCTGGTGAGGTGTCAGGAATTCTTTTGTTTTTGTTCTCTTTATTTATGGTGAGTTTGACGATATTTTTTAGTATATTTCAAAAACTTCTAAGATTATCTGGGTGAGGGGATGTCAAGCTCAGGGGTGGCCTCACGTCTAACTGCGTCCTTCTTCAATTTTTAATGGATTTTTTTTAGATGTTCAGGCTTCATGAGATAAATTGTGCCGTTAACCCCCATCTGCAGTCGTAGAATCTGCAGGGCCCCTGCATATATACATATCTCATACAAAAATATACTTTATAAAACCTTTCTTAATGGCAAAACTGGGAGATATAACTGATTTGGGGGGAAATGAATTGCAGTTTCACTTCATTCAAAGCGGAATTGCTTTCTGTCCAGTGTGACACATGAGTCTGGCTTATACACAGGTCAATCAAAAATGGCCAATTCTTTTGCTGATATGAATGCTGAGTGCGTGTTAGTGAGTGATAAAGTCCATTACTTTGATTCTATTCATTACCACAGTTTGGTAGGAAATGATGTGCAACTAGTTTACTACGTGTATTGTGTAATATCCTTTGAAAAAAAATTTTTTTCCTGGTACATTCATCATCACTACTGGGAATTTCACTTTTATGACATGAAAACAACGATTGATATGTTGAAGATGAAAGAAATCCATCTTTTGATGACAGCTGACCAAGTGCCATAAATGGTGAATTCATAAGGAGGGAGTATTTCTCATGACTACATTATTGACCAACTAACGGACTTGGTTTATATTCGTATCTGCCGATTCCCTGACTAGGACGTATGCTCAATACCAAATTCGTCTCATACTGACAATTGACTAATATCAACAAATATATGGTAAATAAAGATGTTAGGGTGTCATATTGTATGCATAACATGTAACCCTGTTTCCACTATCAAAGATTGGGTGTAGTGACTTAACCACTTGAGACTGTCCCTGTTTACAGACATAGTATCATTTCCCAAACAATATGAAGAGCTCCATTACCAGTCCTTCAAGGTTGCTTTTCATTGGACGCTCCCTTCTTAATAATTGCCTGAAGACTGAATTGAAGGATGGGAATGTTGAATTAGCCCAACACCTCTCCCAAAAGCTTGGCTAAAAGCGTAAACCTGCCTTGAGGCTATTTCCCAAGATTGGTTGATATGAAGGACTTCAGTCCTGATTGGGGACCTATATGATTGAGGCTGCCGGGCAATGAGAGGATAAGGAAAGCGCGCTCTCTGAAACCAGACGATCACAAAAGCTGCATGTATCTACCCGATTAATCTGTGTACTTTAGTAGGAAATGGAAACAAATCAGACGTGGACTGAATGAGGAGGAATGATTGAAAATTACTGTATATACTCAAATAGGAGATTAAGTTTCTTTTTTTCATGAAATCAGAAATCCAGCTTATACTTAAGTCAGTAAATAACCGGTACATGCCCTTGCATGAATACTTCGTCGTTAGCGGCGATTCATCTTAGTAGCGATAATACCATTTCTTTGAAAGGCAAATTTATTAGTATCACTTTGTGTGAAGTAAAATATAGATTATGTTTGGTACGTATCGTGTGATATCAGAAACCATCTACACAAACTGTCAACCTTGGTTTCTCCAGTTTTCAAGCTGATCTTGCTTGCTATGTATGTGTCACGTGTACAGGCTACACCAATGGAGCTACAGGTATGAAAATTCAAACATCTACTCCTTATTATGCTGAGAAATTTTTTTTTGTTTTGTGAAAAATTCCCCATTAAATGGGTTTTTAGCGAAGGGTTGAATTTGCTTTGTAAGTTTCAAATGATCCTTTAGATTATGTTTGCTTGATTGTTGTTTTTTTTGGTTTATTTTTTCGAAAATTCAGATTTTCTCAGTGATCACCGCCCAACAAAATGTAAGAGAAGTAGTTCACTCTTTTTTTCCCCCAATTTTTTATTGATTACCCCCCGAACTGCCATGTGACCAACAGCATGCTGCCAAAATACGTTGATCTCATGACAGTGTCCATTGATTGACTAAACAGATCTCTATGGATAATGTTTGAGGTGTATCGCGTGATATTTATTTTCAGTTTATTTTCCCAGGAAGATTTCTCATCAAATGTGAGAATTGCATTTTTTTACCGAGAGACGGATTGGAATTTGATTTATGCACTTTGACGGATTTCTCTTCACAACTGTTTGTTCTTGGTCAGAGACTCCGGATTCAAAACTCAGATCAACTGCAAATAATGGGAAACAATTTTTGACAAGAATTGGTGAGCGGACTTTTTCCAAACAAATCTCTTTGCAGTTTTAGTATTCAGAAAACGCTTGATTACACAAACATAAGCAGATCTGGTTAGTCACTGAATAGAAGCCATCACGTGACCAACATCTTTTGGCAGCATGTTAAGGGTGATCAGTTAGAAAAATTGGAACAAGCAGCGATTGATGGATAGGTTACTTCTGCTGCCTTTTGTTGGGCAGTGATCGCTAGAAAAAATCTGAATTTTCAAAACAAAAAAAAAAACCCAAAAAAACAAAACAAGCGTGAATGCTGCTGGACATAACTAAGGGATCAATTTAGCATTAACTTATATCGTAAATTGAACCTTTCAATAAAAAAAATATACCGAAGAGGGAATTTTCTAAAAACAAAAATAGAACAAAACCGTTTTTTTTTTTGTAATGAGTAAATGTTTGAATTTTCAGCCACCTAGCTTCATTTGTGTGGCCTGTACGCATTATAAATACATACACAGCCAACGAGGCCAACTTGGGAAATAAAGAAACATATGTTGACAGTTTTGGTTGACAGTTTTTAATAACAGAAGAAGTATTTTTGAATCCTGAATAGGATTCAATAATATAGCATAAACTTGGACATAGAGTTAGTACTTCTTCCATTCTTCTGAACATATAACAAGTGTTTTAGTATGTGAGGAATGGAAAGATTTTGAAAGTCGGGCACAAGCGAATTGGAATCAGAATAAAAAAAATTACATAATTAATTAAAAAAGATATATGCCTTCATGACGCAGTAGTTAGCAAAGTTGACTACTAACCGAAAATTTTGTGATTTTAATCCATCTAGGCGTAACACGCTTTTTAAAAGAAGTGCAGTTATAGTCAAAGACAAATCTTCTGATAGTCATGAGTACATTTTGACATTAATTTAAAATTGTTTTTAATTTTTCGATGCCGAAATTTTTAGTATTTAAGAAATTAAAAAGATTTTGAAAGACAGGCTCATATGAATTGGACTCAGAAATAAAAAAAAAGGTATACTGTATAGTAATGCCATACACTATTGTGGCGCAACCAATTAGCATGTTCGACTGTTTACCGAAAAGTTGGTCGTTCGAATCCACCTGGGAGCAATATGCTTTTTAAAACAAGTAGATAGAATATAGTTTACAATATTTTTATATGCGAAGATCGATTTTTAAATTCCGGAAATGTTCGGAGATCTTTGAAAAGCTGTTAACATAAACACTGGATTCACTTGACAGCAGTCAAATGTTATTTCAGAACAGGTTTAAAATCTTAAAGTGCTGGAATTAGCAGTTAGATCACCATGTTAATTCATATAACAATCCATTTGTTTACCAAGAATTTATTAAAAAAACTTTTGAAAAAATATCATAAAATCTCAAAGGAAACAGGACCAATAAAAAGTATTCATCAATACATCTACTCAATGTCTCAATATAATTGTCAAATTTTAGAAAACACTAAACTATAATATTGTAACGAAGAGATTTTCGATTTAGAGATATTTTCTGTTTTTTTTTTTTCCTGCACAATGCATTCAGCTATATGCTCATGACTGTCACGGGATATCTCCTAAAGTTCTCATTGGATTTCAATGACACTTTGTAGAAGGGTGGAAAATAGGCCTCAAAAGAACTTATTAAATTCTGGGGTGGATCCATGCACAATTATCTCACCCACGTCGTAGTTATATTCCAAACAACATAATGTCGCTATAACTTCATGTTCACCGACACAGTATCTCCAAAAGTTGTCAATGAACTTCAGTGATTTTTTAAGGATGTACTAGTCATGACTGTAATTTTTTTTTTGAAACTTCCATCAAGCTCAGTAGTTACAGGATTAGTCGGTAGTACGATGCACCTGTGTCTTTTACTTTTTATACTCATTGTATATTAATAGTAGATAAATAGATGGATTGCTGGACACCGAGATAAGTATTGGCAAAATAGAATGGATATGAGTGAAGTGAATTTAGTAGACAAACAGATTGGTCGAAATTGGTAGACAAACAAATCAACAGATATTTATACAGATACAGTAATATGTCAAAAACTGAGATATATAGACGAGTGAAATAGATATATAATATGATAAGCATAACGCCGATATTCTTACAAATACAAATACATTATTAAAATAAACGTCTTTTCTGTCATTTCAAGAGTTGTGCAAATTTCAATTCCCGCTCGACTATATATATATTCTTTGCTGACGCATTTTAAAGAACAAGTAAAAATTAAATAAAATTCCATGGATTTTTTTCGTACTCTCAGTTGGTAACGCCATGAAGTTGTTGAAAACTGCGAAAAAAAGGTCCTGATTTATATTCGTATACTATTAGCAGGACTTCATCGCCCAAACCCTTCCATCAGCCCCGGAGGGAAATTCTGTTGTAACTGGTCGAAAGAAATGACACCAACAATGCTAATAAATTTTGCTAGAATGTATAACATTATTAAAAAGTAGAAAATATGTACATAGAAAAAAAATTGGCAAAAATATACACGCATATTAATGTTCTGAGGTGTGTGTAAGTTTTGTTATATATGTATGTATTTACAAAAGCATTAACAATGACCAAGATTCATTGTTCACACACACATACGCATATATATATATATATATATATATGGTAAACATGAAGAACATTACTTATGCCATTTTTAAACTTCAGCACATAAGGCATCACTCACTCAATTCATATCTATATATATCAATATATCTACATATATGTCTCTCTCTCTCTCTCTCTCTCTCTATATATATATATATATATATATATATATATATATATATATATATATATATATCATTCAATGTAAATAAATATTTCATATTGCAAAAAAAAAGAAAAATTTTAATCAGATATCTTAGGTATATTCATCTTCTTCATTTTTGTTAGTATACTATTCACTTGTATTTAAAAATAATAATCTCCTCCCTTGTCAATGCACTTAATTCAGCTGATAAATGTGTCTCAAGCTACAGACTTGTTGATGCACCCTCATGTATCTCTGTATTTATCCATCGATGTCTCTCTCTCTATATATATGCATTTTATTTTATTCTCATTTCATTTTATTTTTATTATTTGGAAAGATTTGTTGTTGTCTTCAAAACAATGCTCAATATTAATTGAAAAAAAGCTATATATCTCTCTATCTCTATATATAGTGGATTTAATAGACAATATGGAGACAAGAAAATTATGAAAAATGGATTGTAGTTATTTCTGTAACATGTTTTGGGAGATTGGTCTCTCCAGTTGTCCAATGTCAAATGGGAAAAACGGTAAAATTTGCGAATAACAGGGTTAGGAGATGTGTGTGCATGTGTGGAATTGTGTGTGGGGAAGTTGTTATGATCATTATTGTTTTAATTTGTTCGATTTTACAGGCGAAAAAGGAGAATTGTACTTGCATCAAAGTTCAGCTAAGTTGCGTTAGAAAAGAGAAAATGAGAACGATTTATGCGTGTACAAGTAGTTGAATCTGGTGATTGTGTTATCGAGAAAAATTGTATATGTGTATGCAGCGCATGTAAGCGTGTGATGTGGTGAGAGTGCTGTTGAGGGGGGGACGTATCTCCATTGGTATTTGCTGTGTGAATATTTGTGTGGGAAACCAAGATTTTAGAAGCGTGTAGATAGGATATTTTTTTATACTTAGATTTTTTAAAGATCAGTTTAAGTCGGTTTCATATTTTTAATTTTTGTACCAACCTATTGGAAAGGAAAATGTTTCTGTGTCGGTATTTTGCTGAGCAAATACGCGTATGGGTAGTCCAATATTTTAGAAATGTGTAAGTAGAATATTTTGATTTGAAAGTGTGTCGACTACATATTTTTTGATTTTCAACTAAATTGTGTCTATTGGATTACGTGTGTATGAGTATTTTGTGTTGTGTGGAGTAAGATTGTTTTTTTTTATCAATATCATTCTAGCGATGTGTTCAGATAAATAATAGAAACCACATCATCAACCCCTCCTCTCCTAACCTTGTTATTCGCAAATTTTATCATTTTTCCGATTGGACGTTTGAAAATAGGAGAAGCCCGTCTTTCATTTAAACATGTAACGGAAATAAATACAACCCATTTTCCCGAATTTTCGTGTTTCCATATTATCTACTACATTCACCATTATGTCGAATAAATATATTTCTTCAATATATATATATATATATATACATATATATATATATATATGTATATATACACAAAGACCCACATAACTGCTTTAACTCTAAATTCTCATTTTGTTCATTCACAGTCTATATCTACTCTATTTGTTTCTTTCAACACTGACAACCATATTATCAAGAAACAGATATATGATCCGATAGAATAAATTGCGTTATATTAGACTGAAACACTTATTTGAAATGATCTCCCGTTATTAAACGGTGAATGTACCATTTGGCGAATACATATTAATAAAAAATGAACAGAAAAAAAAGGATGATGAGAGAATTGTTTTGATGGGTAGTTTTCCTCCCTTGATGAATTTGTGATTGGCAGAATTTCCTGATGGGCATTTTTGCAGGACCCATTAATCACCACAACCCACAAAAAACCGGTTTAAACACTTTTGCTGGGTTTAAGTTATCCATGTGTTCCGACAATCATATATATGTATCTATCTATGTATCTGGAATTAGCTCAGCTCTAACCGTTCAGAGTAGAAACTTTAAATTCTGCACACATGCACTCTACTCAACGAGTAGTGACAATTTTTTTTTCTTTAACCCCCCCCCCCCACCAAGAAAAAAAAATCACTCACCCAAAAATTTTCCGTGGAGGGTTCAATACATAATATAAGTTTATGCAAAATTTGTGTGATAAAATCAGCATATATGGGTGGCAGTGATTCATAATTTCCCTTCGAGTGCTCATTTTTCTCTCGGGTGAATATTACTGTGTTACTAAGGTCGTCATTAAAACAGTCAGTATTATAATAGAACCATTAAACAATATAAGAATAACTGACTTTTTTAATGAGTCGTCGACATTCGTCCGTGATTTTCAGCTATTCGTCACCATACGTTGTTCATGATAACAAATGAGTTTCAATTTCCAGAATTATTTCCACAGTGGTCAATGGCGTTCTGGTAGCATTCAGTTGATCTTGGGGGCAAATTTTTTCCCCTTTGCTTCCGAAGTCAGTGACGAATCAACCATTAGGCTGAGTAGGCCTTTTTTTCTTTTGTCAAACTCCTACTATAGGATTTTCACTTTATTTTCGTATGTAACAATGACGAATGACAATGACCCGAAAAAAACAACAAGAAAAAAAACAAAAACGAGTCATGTCATGCAAAAATAACAGTGACACAGAGACGTACGCGAAAACTGATAACGAATTCACTCCCATTCCCAAAGCCCAGCTTTGGTTGACTTGTTCTTCCAAATCTTCGGAAACCTCATCTACAGGAAATACCAGTGAAGGTGGTAAAATGGGAGACGTAGTTTTGGAACAATATCAGATGGAGAAATGAATTTCATTTACTTTTAAGATTTCAAAAACCAACGGAGTTTTACTCTGGCACAGTCAAGTTCGTTCTCAATGCAATCCTGAATATGCAGGGCTTTAAATTTCCTTCACTCAACACATTTCATGGAATGTTCATGACTGGGCAAGAGTTGTACTTGGTAATTTAAAAGAAAATAAATAAGAAAAACAAAACAGGTCCAGTTAGTCACCTAATAGAAACCGTCACCAATGTTTTTTTTTTCGCAGAATGCTGCATTGATCAATCAAAATTTGGAAAAAAAGGGATGATCAATGAATAAGTTATTTCTCTTACCTTTTGTTGGACAGTGATCACTATAAAAATCTGGATTTAAAAAAAATATAAGCTTGAATAAAGCCTGACACAAACTAAGGGATCAATTTGGCATAAACTTACACTGCTAATTGAACCCTCCACTAAAAACCTTTTTTGAAGAAGAATTTCCCACCATAAAAAGAAAGTTTTTCCTAGATATAATAAAGAGTAAATGTTAGAATTTCAAGCAATCTATCCTCATTGGTACGGCCTGTACTCCTAATACATACATACGTACGTTGACTGCCTACCAGCCAGACCAACTTGAAAACTGAAGAAATATAAGTTGGTATTTTTGGTAATAATTTCTAAAACCTGAATGTGAATTTATCTCTGATTCAAGGCTTTATTTCTTTTAGTGATTTAGATGTTATTTTCAAGAACAGCTCACTTGACAATACAATGGAATCAGAAATGATGTACAATATTGCGTGGAATGCCGTTGCTGCTAGTATGAAACCATTTTTTGTCTTCTCTTTACTCCTACTCTCATTCTTCTCCTTCCCCCTCTTGATCTCTTGAACACTCTTGATTAATCTACACACATACATACATACATACATACATACATACATACATAAGAGGTGTTATTCAAATGTAGTATGGACTTTTGCCACTACCTTTTGAGAGTCAATCTGCAAACAGCAAAACAAGAGAACTACTTCAAAAACTACAGTAGAAACTAAGTGAGTAATTTTTCTCAAAACCCCAAATACATACATGTGTACTGCACATGGCAGGCACCCCCAAATACTTGGTGTTCTGAGCGACTGCCCGTGTTATCAGTGCCTATGGCTCGCCTTGGTTACTAACAGAGATTCTTTTTCTATCCAATGATTTTAAAGTCGGACATTTTATTTAATAGATGCTTCATCCTGAAAAACCAAAAATTAAATCCTCAGATTTCTAGATACCGTAGCATTTCTTGTACATTTTCTAGAATTTAGAATTTGAGAAATCAGAAAGCACATCTCGCAAATGTAGAGTCCCTTAGGTTGGTTTCATAGCAAGACATTTCTTGTTTTTTGCCCGCCATCTGTTGTTTGTAATACTTTACTTTTGTTAAGTATCATATTGTCCATGTTTTTCTTTCAGAAGGATAAAGTATTGCTTTCTTAGTCTCATATATTAACCTACATCATGACTTGGAATAACTTTGACCCGTTATACATATACCTTACATACACGCACACAAGCTCACACACACATATACACAGAGTCATACGAAAGGGTCCATACATACATCTGCGCTCACGTGATAGTTTCTGCAATGTAACAGAGAGGGGAGTGAAGAGATGATGGAGAATCACAAGCAACGATTCTGTTTTTCCATCAGTGAAAAATGTATTTGAAAGTTTGTATTTTTCTCAGAGATCAGCGACCAGAGTTTATCTTCAAGGTCTGAAACGGATAACATTTCTTTTGAAAAAGTTGGATGCGAGAGATATTTCTCCCCCCCCCCCTATTTTTGCACACAGATATCTCATTTTGCTCATCTTTGACTCGAAAAATAGTCATTATAGTTTGTATAAATATTATTTTGGAAGTTGATTGAAAACTAGTACAAAGGCTTTAAGTACTTTGATTCAATACCAACCTCCTGGGGATTGTTAATGATAATTCCTTAATGCTAAGAAACTGGGCTCCAAAGGTTCCTGGCATCATGGGCATGCTGAACTTCAATGCCCTTTAAAGCCTGACTGAGTTTGTCATCGATTATAAAATTTTCTGTTGCGAATTGTTTTTTTTTGTTTTTTTTTTGTTTTGCTTTCATCATAACAGGAAATATTCAACTATTCAGCTATTTCTAAAAAATCTAAGTTCACGTCAGGGAATTTCTGGTTTTGACCGTTTTTATTCTATTCAATTTATCAATTTTTTTTTTCAATTTGTTTTTGGAAAGTCCAACTGCCTCAGACACATGGCAGGCATCCCCTAGTATTTGGCATCCTAGATGACTTCCTGTGTTGCCAGCACCTAGGGCCAGCCTTGCCAAAAGTTATGGATCAATTAGTACGGTCTGGTTTTATTCTAAAAAGCAATATTTCACTAAGAAACAGGAAAAGTCTGTTTGTTGTTGAAATAAAATCTAAAAGCTGCCTACCGCGACTTTCATTCAAAGTGATTTCCTTCTGACAGCCAGAAAGTTGTGTTTGATTAGAAAATTAAAAGTGAGCGCCTACAGGGGATTATTCTTTATTTTCCAATCAAACGCTATTTACTTACTGCTGGAGGGAAATCGGTCTGATTGAAAGCTGTAATCGAGGGCAACAAGTAAATTGAGATATAGGAAAAAGTTAGTCATAAAATTCAATGGAAATAACTGATCTGGTTCGTCATTCAATAGAAATAGTCATATGACCAACGTCTTTTAGGAGCATGTCGCGTTTGGGATGATCAATCAAAAAATTGGAATTGTGAATTTTCAACAAATACAGGCGGACACAAACAAAGGAATGAATTTAGCAAAAGCCTACATTGTAAATTGAACTCGCCACAAAAAAACCATCGGGGGAGTTTTCGAAAAATAAGACGGGAAGATTTCTGTTGACATAATAGTGTGTAAATGTTGAACTTTTCAGCCCTCTAGCTCCATCAGGGCAACTTGCACGTCTCATATCATTTTTACGTACATACATAGGCAGCCGGCCGGATCAACTTAAAAAACTTACTGGAAAAATGTATTATATTCTAAAAGCTTTGCCCATTAAACATTTTTGATACAAAAGATGAAAGTAACTTTGAAAAAAATGTTATCCGGTGAAGACGGTGGAAATATTGACAAAACGAAGCCTCCTCCTTTGTTAATACAATATTGATTACCTACTAATATATTTTCTGAACATTACTTATAACTCTTCTGAAATAATCTTTATAGAAAAGAGAAAAGCTAAGATTCAATATTTGGAACCGTCAACCAAAATAGTCATCAAAACTCTCAAATGTTTCTTCAGTTTTCTAATTGATCTGGCTGACTGGCTGGCGATGTATCATGTGTACAGGCTATACCAAAGCTAGAGGGGTGAATCTGAGCATTTAGTCCTTATTATGTCTTTAAAAGAAATTTTTTTCCGTTTTTTGAGGGATTCAATAGGTTTTATTGGTGTTTTCAATTTGCCCTGTAAGTTCATGCTAGATTGATCCCTTAGTTTGCGCCCGGCAGCATTCATGCCCGTTCTTTTTTAATCCAGATTTTCATTAATTATTAACTTCATTAATTAAATCATTAATGATCACTATCCTACAAGATGGGGGAAGTAACTTATTTATCGATCACTCCTTTTTCCTAATTTCAAAATGATCTTCCCCAACGTGACATGCTACCAGAAGATGTTGGTCACATAACGGTTCCTATTGAGTGACTAACCAGACCCGTTAATCTAATATTGATTATCTACAAATATATTTTTGGCACTTTACTTATAACTCTGCTCTAATAATCTTTAGAGAAAAGAGAAAAACTAAGATTCGATACTTAATATTCAATAATTCGAAGATACTTATTGAATATAGTTTGAAAGTTTTCCATCAGGAAATTCTGAAGCAGGAGACTTAGACAATTTTTAAAAACATAAACGTAAGCTTTCAATGATTATTTCGATAATTTATGACAGCAAGATTAAATTGCTTGTAGGAGTGGACGAATGTTAAAGATGAAATGTTTGCCATTGGTATGAAGGTATATATTAACTATAAAGGTGAACTCATGCAAGCTCATGAGAACTCAAAGCCATAAAAATGAACAATTGGTTTCATACTTATGACATGAATTAGTGTTAAATTGGCCTGCACACTACTAAGTGCTCACGTGAGTTTTCATGAGATCATGTGACATGATAGCAATGTCTTTCCGCCTTTTGTGGATGTCTTAAGTCAAGTATGTGTTTGTGCGATTTTTCTAAACTTCTGAAGATTTGTAGTCAGAACTGAATTTTCTCCAGTGACATATCAGAAAGTGAAGTCTAGAATTTCACTACTGAATCCAACGTCGACAACTTTATGATGCAATCTTCCTTCTTGAAAAAACAAACAAAACAGCTTGATGCAAACTTTCGTAGTGCAATCAGTCAGCATCATTTAGAAACCTTGAGAACAGGTCAGAAGCCTCAGAAAATGGATTCCACATGAAGTTACAGGAATGAACATTAGTCAGTGCTTAAATACTTCTCTGACACTGAAGTCATTTTTGGAGAAGATAGTCAATGGTAATGGAACATTGGTTTATTTATTGGAACAAACCTTTTTTGGAGGCTGGACGGATAGGAAATATTTTTATGTCTTGCATACCAAAGCAAATAAAACTAGAATCCAAAGGAAATTATGTATCACCGCCGACCATGCATGCCGAGTTGGGAGTGATAAATTTAAAATTGGAAAAAGAGGTGAGCTATGAATAAATTACTTATGCTTGCATTATGAATCGTCCACTGAAATCTTATTTTTGTGAGGAGTTTTCATAAGCATAAAACAAAACAAAATAGAAAAATCATTCTACTCATTGAGTGGAGTGTGTGTGCAAAATTTCAAGATTCTACGAAGAATGTATGAAGAGAGATACATATATGTAAGAACACATCAATGACCTAAAGCAAGTAACAGTGATTAAACCGGTCTTTTGTGGGTAGCGGTGATTAATGATACCGGTTTAGTAAAACACTCAACAGAAACCGTTATGTGACAAATGTCTTTTGGAATCATGCCCTTTTGGGGAGGTCAACTAAAATATTTGAAAAAAAGGGGTGATCAATGAATGAGTTACTTCTCTCAACTTTGTTAGGTAGTGATCGCTGAATAAGTCTGAATTTAAGAAAAAAAGTGTGAATACTGTCTGACGCAAAATAATGGACCAATTTAGCCTTAACTTGCATTTCAAATTAACCTCCTCCATTAAAAACCTATTTTGAGGTGGAATTTAAAAAAAAAATTTTTTTTCTAGACATAAAGAATAAATGTTCAATTTTCCCCAACCACAGCATTGGTGCTAACTGTACACGTGATGCATACATACATACATGCATGTATAATAAGCCAGCCATCCAGACCAACTTGAAAACTGAAGAAATCTATGTTGACAGTTTTGGTGACAGTTTTGGTTGATGGTTTCTAACAATGATCATCCAAGCTTTCTTAATTCTTTTTTCATCCGAGAAGTATATTCCTATATAAACTTTCATGTCTTACCAATCAAAGAGAATAATGAAATTCTCCTTTGGGAACAAAATATCATTCAATTTTAGTTCAACTTCTGTGTATATTAATAGAACAACAGGAATGCATCGTTTTATAACATCTTTAGCTTTAGAATATTGGTTCGTTTGAGGCTAATGTAAAGATGAAATTTTGCTCTATTTTCCGGTACTGAATTTTCAAATAAGGAAAACCCAGAATTTTTTTTTCATATGCAACGTCACATATTCAACGAAGTCTGTGGGCTGGATGAATGAGTCCACAGAATAGATTCGGCCTGTTGGTTGTACTTTGTTGACCCCTGAATTAGGAGAATCGGAAATGAAGAGCATTGCAACTGGATCCAAAACAGTCTTCAACATCTCAACCTAAACGGATTCAAACATTCCAGGTGAAAAAGATCCGATGGAATTCAATGAGGATTCTGTATCACAAATTATTGGCACAGGGGCGCACTCTTATTGTGCAATACTACAGTGATCAATTGGCTCATTTGAATAACATTTTCGGAGAGAGAAGATCCTTTTCCAGCCAAAGAATTTGACTGGTGATTCTGCAGCATGACAATGCCAATACATAGGTTGCATATACAATACAAAGAACAATCATAGAGCTGAGAAAGGACATTCTTCCTCATGCAATCTATTGTCAAATTCCAGTCCAGATCTGAAATTGACTCTGTCTTTTCACGATAAAATTGATATTCATCCACCATGATTTGAATTCACAATCAACTGATTGGTAGGCCGGTGGACTTTCGTCTGTGCTAAACTGATGAGCCTCACATATCCAAGAAATTTATCTTATAGATACACAAGAGCTTAATTCATTCTAATAGATAAATACATTTATACTAAAAAAATCTACTTTATATATTTTTTCATTGCATATACCATACAAAAGCTGCGGTAATCTTCAGTCGAAATAGAAGTAGGAGAGGAGCTTAACTCTACAGCAGCCAGGCTTGTAGTTTACATTTTTGTGCAATTTTTTCTGCACTGCTGAAGACTCGCACTTACAGACAGGAGAAGAGAATTTTTTTTGAGTGATATATTAGTAGGTAAAGTCTGGAATTTCACCACTGTATCCAACGTCTATAGCTTCATGATGTAATCCTCCTTCTTAAAAAACAAACATTATTAGCTGGATGCAAATTTTCGTAGTGCACTCAGTCAACATCATTTAGAAACCTTGAGAACAGGTCAGAAGGCCCCCAAAATGGGTTCCACATGAAATTACAGGAATGAACATTAGTCAGTGCTTAAATACTTCTCTGATACAGAAGTCATTTTAGGACAACTGAGTGTTTAGCAATGGAAGATGCATTTATTAGGACAGGTGTCCAACAACGTTTTGGAAAGTGGGCAGGATTAGGAATTTTAGCGCTTTCTTAAATCATATTCAGTTCACCTGACTCACATCACACAAAAACACAAATTCACCAGTGCCTGGAATTCTCACATTCACCAACAGCAAGGAAGTAAGAAGACATATATGTATATATATATATATATATATATGTGTGTGTGTGTGTAAGCATATACTTGCAAATACACACAATTACTTACATGCACAACAATGAACAGGGAGTAACTTTCTTTCCACACTTAATCCCTCCTGATAACTTTCACAAACATGCATACGTTTGCCTATCCAACTACATCAAATATATTTGCAACTGAAAGCACACACAGAACCGTACATAATCCTGAAAGACTTTTTTACTTTTTTCATGAACTTTCCTTCTATAAACATTTAATGGAACATAATACTAATTTCATCATGGACTCTTTTGAACCCAGTTATAGTTTTATAATCCATGCAGACGCGTGCACTATCCTTGTTGTCAAATTCCTAGAGTTGACTCTAATATCGTGAATTTGCCAGACAATAGAATTCAAGACTTTTGAAAGTTAGAGAGAAGAGAAAAGAAAGAGTGATGCCATGACGTCTTGTCGTGTCAACTTGCATTTGCGTGTTCTCAGCATTTTTTAAAAAAACAACATTGAATTTCTGTTATGAAAAATATTGTCAAACTTATTCTATTTGCTTTTGACTTTATTTTAGTTTGTCACAACAATGACCTCGTCAAATACCAGTGACGTCATGACTGCTCGAATGAGAATTCCGTACGCAAAAACTCATGAAATCCATTCCTTCAATTCAGGTTGGCTTGTTTGATTACAGGAAACTACTAATAGAGGAGTTGAAATGGAAAACGAAGTTCTCGAAATAATATTCTAAGAAGAAATCAATTATGTTTTGTTAACTTCTTACATTCTCATGCAGCAAGGGAGTTTGACCATAACACAGCCAAACTTTTTGTTGTTATATTGAATAAAGAAAATATATATACTTATATTCAACTCTTTGCCTCATGATTTTCTTGAACACACTTTGAAATTAAATTTGTATGCTGTTGTACATGACCCTTATGTAACAACCCCACGAAATACACTATTGTTAATTTGGAATTAGTATCAAAATACAGAAAATTCACTCTAAGCCCATGAATCTCTATCGTATTTGACATCAAAACATATTAAAAACATGTCTGTTATTATTTTACATTTTGAATGTAAGTGAAATCAAAACGAAACATATTGAAAATGTATGAAGCCTGCAGTTGAAAAAGTGGGAGTTCGGTGAAATGAAGTAATGAGTATAGGAAGTTCTTCCCAAACGATGCAATGGAGTTTGAAAATACTGCACAAGAGAACGAAAGAATCTTGAAAAATAATTGAAAGAGTGTCAATCTTGAACATGATGTAAATGAACATTTGGTTCTTTGAAATCACTTCCACCATTTTGAAAAAATGACTGAACACATATTGACTGAAAAGTCTGTATTGCTTTCACCCTCATCTTTTGAAATGATGAAGAAGAAATTGTTTAAAGCAGGAATTCCTCAGGTATTCAGGATTCACAAATCTTCGCTTGAGAAATTTCTCATCTCCAATTCCTAGATATTGCCTTTCTCGTCGGAATCATTTAATTAAAAAAAATGCTACTTATTTTAGTTCTTGCTCTGATACTGTTATGATAACAAATACTGTCTCAAACCAAATCAGCAACGAGAATTGTTTCCTTAGGGCTTCTCGGAAGAGATAATAAGTTATCCCTTGCAGATTTGCAGAAGGTGAGAATCTAAACGTAAAGAAAAATGAGCAAGAAAATAAAGAAATAGAATGAATGAGGGTAAAAAAGTGAAATAGAAAATTCATGTGTAAGAAACTCTAACCATCTATTTAGCTTGTGTCACATTCAAAATATCAACTTTGTTTTGATTGGCTATTTTTACGAATTTCTTTTTGACTCTCTTGGAATCTCTAGCCATCCAAGCAGTCAGTTCACGTATAGACTTCCTCTTTCTCACTCTTCCGACTTCATTATTCGTCTTTTTATCTCACTGCTTTCCTTTCTGGCACTCCTCCCTCTTTCTTTGTCTTACCTCTTCCCGTTCTCTATCTATTTCTCTCTGTTTCATCTTATATTTTCTTACTTTCTTCCCCTGTTAGAAACCACCAACCGAAACTGTCAATTCGGGTTTTTCTCTGTTTTTTAGTTGATCTGACTAATTGGCCGCTTATGTATGTATGTATGTATGTATGTATGTATGTATGTATGTGCCAATGGAGCTAGAAGGCTAACAATTTAAACATTTACTTCTTATCATGTCCAAAATTCTTTATTTTGTTCTTTGAAAATTCCATGCCTCCATAGGTCCTTAGTGGGGGGTACAATTTGCAATGCAAGTTTATGCTAAATTTCCCTCTTAGTTGAGGTAGCATTAACCCTTTTAAGAAGAAAATCAGACTATTTTAGAGGTCCCTGACCAACAAAGAGTGTGGGAAGTAATTTATTCATTGATTCCACTTTATTCCAATTTTTTTATTATTGATCACCCCACCATGGCATGCTGTCAAAAACGTTGATCATGTGACGGTTTCTATTGAGTGACTAACCAGATCAGGCATATATTTTCTTACTCTCTTTTCCTCTGTCTCCTTGTGATTATTTCCGCTTACATCTTTTTGGCCAATTTTTCTTTCTCACTTGTTTTCTTACTGTTTATATTTCTCTCTCTCTTCTTTCATTACATTCTCTCTCTCTCCCCCTCCCTCCCCCCATTTTTTTGTTCTCTTTTTTTTTTCTCTTCTATAATTCTCCATCTTTCTCGTTTTTCTCCAATATCTCTTTTTCCTAGTCTCTTTCTCTAATGTTAACAACCCTAATCATCAAAGGTGATAAAGAGGTTTTTTATACGTTTATGCATTTGTGTATTTACATGTTTCTGTATTCCAGCATTACTGGCCATACCGTTTTGTCTACAGACCTAAAAATTGGCATCAGTATTCCACTACATTCCCCTCTAAAAATGTTTTTTTCCTAATTCTTAGAATTTTTGGCCACATTATGACGGGTTTATCAACATCTAGATCTAGATGTTTCTACAAATTGTTTCACTCTATTTTAGATGTTTTCCTGTAGAGAACACCAGTGATGTCATATATAGAATTTATTATGACCATATTCATTTTTCAATCGGATTTTCAAATTTTGACGCTACGGTTGTTCAATTACTGACTGGCTGGTGTTTTATTCCTTTACTAAATAAAACTGTCACCAAGTCTGTCAACCTAAGTTAATTCAATTTTCAAGTTGGCTTACCTGGCTATTTATATATATATATATATGTATCATGTGTACATATCGCACCAATGGCCTTAAAGGGCTGAAAATTTAAGCATCTATTCCTTAATATATCTAGAAAAAGCCTTTGTTTTTATTTTTTTGAAAATTTCTTCCGAATATGTATCTATCTAGTTGGGAGCTCAATTTGTAATGTAAGTTTATGCTAAACTTGTCAGTCAGTTTGTGTAAAGAACCAACCATACTATTTTTTTTCAAAATTCAGACTTTTATTTTAGTGATAACTGCCCAACAAAAGGCAAGAGAAGTAACTTATTCAATGTTCTCCCCTTTTTTCCTAATTTTCATTTGATCACCCCAACACAGCATGCTGCCAAAAGATGTTGGCCAGGTGACAGTTTCTATTGAATGACTAACCAGACCTGTTGCTATTTCTTTCTATTACTAATTTACTTTTTAAAAAAAAATATTCGGCTGTCACTGTTCCTCTCTTTCCCCACCCTTTGCACAATGAGACGTAGCTAGAGATTTGGGGCCTTCCTGGGGGTTCGGGATGTCTTGGCTCCTTCAGATTTGTCAGCAGACATGCTGTAGGTGAACTTCTATTCATATGTCTTCTGGACACCCCTCCACTTGGGGCTCCTTCCATTCAGGGCCCAGGAAGCATTTTCAAATAATCATCTCCCCACTCAGCTATACCTTTGCTCTGCTCTCTCTCTCTCTCCCTCCCTTCCTTCATCTTCTTTTCTTCTACTCCTTCCTTTTCTTCTACTCCAACATTTTCTCTCTATCCTCACTCTTTTTTCCATGCTACCAGTCCAAAGATTTGTGTGTTATTTACCTTCAATGATATTTGTTTTTTCAATTTCATACATCATACAAAATTCTCTTGAACCAAAGATCCAGTGACAAGCAGCCGGCATTTGATGTCTCGAGGAACCCCATGCCAGGAATCAAACACACGGGAGGTGAGTAAAGAAATGAAAACGGTAAAAAGAAGTGAAATGTCTGGAACTGGCAACAGCTGTAAGAAAATCACTGGTGCAAACGGAGGAATTTTTGAAAATCCGGGAAATGTTGAGAGAGCAAGATGAAAATAGTGCCGATGTGGCCGACAGAATGAGGAGAACAAGCAGGAAGGTCAATGTTCGACTGATGTTGAAGGTTAGAGTCATAATAGTCATCTTTTTTCCTTTTTTTTCCCTTTCTGTTTTTTTACATTTTTGCAGAGTCTTCTTGGTTTTTTAGGGTATGGATTTCTTGGTTGAATGTTATGCCCTATAGTCAGACAATATATGATAATTTTTGAAATATCAATGATATCATTCAATGCTTTTAAACATTTAAGGGTTTTTAATCATGTTCTGCTGATTTGAGGGCAATGATTTCCAACCTGTTTCATCTCACGGCACACAGAAATGGTTTAGCCACACCAGCCATATTTAATTATAAATTTGATCATTTAAAATGAAAATGGATGATGATGATAATAACTTCATAAATTAAAGTAATTTTCTATCAATTTTATTGCCAAAAGTATATTTTTGATCGTGGTTCTCAAAAGATTTTGAAAGTTTTAAGCATATTTATTATCCCTACACATTGAAGAACCAGTAATATCAAATGTATTCAAATGTTATTTTTGCATCCATCCTGGGAACATTGTTCCATGATGCTTGTATGAAAGAAGATCGAATCCCTTCCAAACTCCCACGGCACACCTATGGATGCTCTGCAGCAAAGTTATACTCACCGGTTGGAAATCACCGCTTTATAATGTGGCAATATGCAATCATTTTGGAAAATCAATATTGGAAACTGTCATCCAAAACTGTCACCAACACTGTCAACATAGGTTTTTTTCAGTATTCAAGTTGGTTTGTCTAGCTGGCTGGCAAGGTATATATGTATGTTACAGGCTGCATCAATGGAAGTAGATGACTGAAAATTTCAAAATCTCCTTCCCCCCCTAAAAACTTTTTTAGGTCGAGTTCAATTTGCAATGTAAGTTTATGCTAAGTTAATCCCTTAGTTTGTGTCGACTCATTTTTGGAAATTCAGACATTTTTAGAGATCCCTGCTCAAGAAAAGATGAGAGAAGTTATTTATTCACTGATCATCCTCATTCCAATTTTTCTAATTTTCAACACAGCATGCTGCCAAGAGATGTTGGTCACATGACGGTTTCTATTGCGTGACTACAATTCACTGCTACAATTCAAAGGGTAAGGTTTTTTTTAAATCATGTTCTGCAGATTTTAGGGCAATCCTCGAAGGGCTGAAGGATGTCCCAACCCAAATATCTATCTATATAATGAACAGTGCGACTTTTTCTGTATGTTCCTCTGTCCTTGAAAATAGATTCTCCCACTTGAAAATTACAAATTTGCTGATAGAGACATTTCCTAAAGAATCAAAACCTTTAAATCAATCGATTGCTGGTGTTTCCGGATGATGATAACACTTGGCTGTTACATATTTTACTAGCATACAATGTTGACAAAGACTACTGGATAGTCGAGAAGATGTTTTGTTAACCTTCAAATAGGATATGCAGTGTCAGATAACAATGAAAATAGGTCTGGTTGGTCATTCAATAGAAACCCGCATGTGATCATAGTCACTGATCTTTTGCCTCTTGCTATCAAGTATTTTCAATTTAGTTGTTGATTTTGCCTATCATTCAATGCCTGTTTATTATCAGACTCCTACTGAGTTGACTTTATTTTCCTCACCTACCAACAATGACATTTCCGGACTTCCAGTTAGTTGAGGGTAATGATTGAAAAGTTCTGAATAACAGATAGAGAGAGAAGGGGAAAGTGAGTGACAGAATTTAAAAGTACGTCATCAATTAATGAAAGAAAGAGAGAAAGAGAAAGAAAGACGGAAAGAGAGAGAGAGAGAGAGAGAGAGAGAAAATGGAAAGCTCTGAATGCTAGTTTTCATTTAATATCTAAATTGCCTCCAATTATATCTAGAATTATCTAGATTTTCATGCCATCAATCTGGAAAAATATCTAGATACCATTTTATTAAGTACTTTTCCATGGCTAAATTTAGAGATCTCATTCAGTTAAAGGAGAAACGTTTTTACAAAAGTTGAAATAATTTAATGTCCATGCTTCCGTCAGAGTGGAGTTTGACCCTGATGCAATCAGTCTTGTCTAATATATGCTGTCCATCTTCAAGATTATTCCAGCTAAAAAAAATATTTTCAAGTCCCCAGAATAAAACAAAAAGAAGACCAAATGCTTTCAAATTGAATAACCATTTGTCAGTCTTTCCATTCAATGCTGAATTGTATAATCAATAAACTTTTCATTGGATTCTCCCGGCAAAAACAAAATTAAACCAAAAGGCCAAAAAATTAGAGACCAAATAACATGTAGCTCTTTCCTTCACTTGAATAATGACCGTTACACAATGTGTACATGGGATCTACAAGGTGCTAGAGTCATTGTGTGTGTACATCTATCTAGGCATATTCCAAGGCCATCCATAACTGAGTTGTGTCCATTGGATGTTGGGGATTTAGTGATGTCAGCAATATGTCCCATACATGCTTGAAGGATTTTAAATCTGGAGAGCACGGGGGTTAATGGAGTATTTCAAAGTTGAGTGTTTCTGAAATGCATGATGGCGGTTGCGTGATCTTGCAGGAACAAATATTCACCACCAAGAAACATGGCAAGCACAAAGAGGTGCAAATGGTCTGCAATGAGATCTGTGTATGTCTCACTTGTCAAAACAGACTAAAGTGTCACTTGTAATACTTGCAAACTCAAATAGAACAAACATCACTGCAGAGTCACCACCAGCTTTTACAACACCCTGATAACACACTGGTTCTTCAGACTCATTTGTTTTTTTCTCCACACACAAACTCGATTGTCAGCTCAAAAATCTTGAAACATGATTTAGTCTATGAGATCTATTGGGAATTCACATATTTCAAGTAAGCATTTGCTAATGTTGTCTGTAAAAAAACTAAAGCAATTTCCATCTTGGAGAGAGAGTTCCCTATCTCTCTGTCTTCAAAAATCATTCAGTGGACGAACGATATTAAATCCTGTCTGTATCCTATAGCCTGCACGACTACAGCTACACTGTCACAGCTACACTACCTCTTTACCTATTACCTCACATATACATTATCTGGCTGAGTCTATTTCAACAAGTTAGGGAGGGAACAACCATCCAGTGTGCGATTGTGTCTAAGTTTTTGAAACTTCTGCTTAAAAGCCTTATCTTAGATGGATACAAAATCCAAATAAAATTTTCAATGATTATTATTTATTATACGCAATAAGAACAGTTGGCATTTTTAGCATGTTAGCATTCATCAAAAATAGCCAATGAGTGGCTAAAATCTCGGAAAAAAAGTGCTAAAAGTAGCATTGAGTCACCCCTCTGATGGTGTGGCAGGCCGTGCCCATCCATACGCTATTGCCACACTCAACTCTCAAAAAAAGGTGAGAGATATTGTCCCTCTGCTAAAAGCCATGAATAGTAATCAGAGGAATCTCACTAAGATTTATTTGCAAGTATTGCTTGTTATGTAATTGCTGAGTGACTAATATCATGGAGTCATGATTTTTATTTTTTTCCATTAACGACTATGTTAAAGCTGAAGTCAGTCCTTTTGTGCCACAAGGATAAAACTGTAGTGAACACTTTTCCCACTTATGGCAAGTGTGATGAGAAAACACTCTTTTATCAGATAAACTGAAGAAAATTATAAAATGTCTCCTAACACCAAGAAAGTCTAACTGTTGAACACTGAGAAAAAAATTAATTAGAAGAAAGAAGGGAGAAAGAAACATTAAAACAAAATGAATAAAAAGTAGAATTATAAATAAAAAGGATGAGAATGATAGGTGTTTTAGAGAGATAAGTGTTTGCAGATAAAAACGTCTGAGTGAACATTTGATGAAAGATAAAGAGAAAAATTAGGCAGTCTAATTTCTCTTCTCAGACAAAATAAAAACAGCAAAATCTAAAGTGTTCACAATAGATGAGTCCAATGAATTTAAAAAACAAATTTCATGTTGACTTCTGGTCGACCCGTTTTGAAGGAAAGCAGAAATCTAGAGAAGCTTTAATCTTATTTTTATTTATTGAAACTGCAACCTGGGTCGGATTTAGACCTTGAACACAGATATTAAAATACATGGAAAATCACAACAGTTACACATCAAAGTCTGCTCGTATAATTCGGACTGAGATCTTATATACTTAAAAAAGTTAAATGAGTGAATCTGAAGAGGATACATATATATATATATAAAGTAGAAATTAAGTATTCCCATACACCAATAACTGTATGTCTAAATTACAAACAGTAATTTCATCTGATTTATCATATTTAAAACAATTGAAGGCACTTTAATGAAGTGAATTTCAAAAATAATTTCCAAGCAGTAATTATCAATCAATGTCTTATTAAAGAAACTCATTTTTTAATAATTATATTTTTGTGCAAAAGGGGGGCCTGGGATGATTGTCATTTTTGCCCTCTTATAAATCTGGCCCTGACTGCAACTTTACAAGCGATGAAATATTCTATAAAAAGGAAAACAACAAATACTTGTATTAAATCATTATTTTATTCTATTTTTATGAATCCAAGCATCAGAAACAAATTTTGATAGAATGAAATATAGCTTATCAGAAACTGTCAGCATAGGTTTCTTTAGTTTTTAAGTAATTCTTGTTGGCTGGCTGTATCTGTGTCATGCATACTGGCTGTACTAATGGAACTATAGGGCTGAAAATTTAAACTTCAATTCACACGTAACTTTACTCTAAAGTCTTCTCTTAGTTTGTGTCTGGTAACTTTCATACTTTAAAAGAAAAAAAAGGACTTTTTAGTTTTGCAACCAAAGGTGAGAGAAATAACATTGATCACTTCCTTTTCTAACTTTCTAATTGATCGCATTGTGCCAAAAGTTATTAATCATGTGATGGTTTTCTATTGAGTGACTAACCAGGCCTGTTTTATTACATGTCTATGAAAAAAAGAAATTGAAATAATGAAATATAGTTTGTATTTTATATCATCATAATTTTAAGAAAGATAATTTGTCTTCATTTGTAGCCAGAGACTTGGGGGGACCCTGGGGGGGCTTGGCTCCGAAGTTTAGTGAGATTTGATGAAACAGAAAATTTGCAATAAAGGCACTATCACTTAATTGGTAGAAAACTACCCCAAAGGTTGAATCATCATTTATATAATTCACGTGTTTTCAAATATATATTGATATATAATGTCAGTAGAAATACAGTTAGTATTGACAGAGATAACCAACAATTTATAAAGCTATTGCCCCCTCCCTCCAATATTGGGGGTGCATGGAGCATTTCAAACAGCACTCCCCCTTCTCAGCTATACCTCTGTACATTAAAGGATAAATAGACTGCAATATTCAAGACTGTCACTGAAGATCTAAAATTCATAGTTCTATCATTAACTAGCAAGAAAGCCTAAATCAGAAAGTCACCTTCAAGACAAGAAGCAGGAATTAATAAATGTATATCATAAAATAACTGAGCTGTTTCTATTGAGAAATACTAAAAGTAATAAATTTATTTCAAGACGTTTGATTGGTTTGTCAGGAATAGCCCGGGGAAAAAAGACCAGGCGAAAGAGAAAACAAAAGATGCCCTCATACATTTCAAGAAAATTTGTTCAAAGTGCATGAAAAACAGGAACCATAAGTTCAATGACGCAGCCACCATCCATGGTAGATGGAAGAGGAGGAGGTTGGATCACCTGAAGGTCTAGACAAAGTTTAATATCAATCCAACATGATATGGTTGAGAAAATTGATATTTAGCATTGTTAGTTGCAATAGTAGTAGAAGGAGGAAGAAGAAGAGAAAGATAAGGATGGTTCACCTGAAGGTCTGGATCAAGTTTCATATCAATCTAACATGATACAACTGAGAAAACTGATTCTTAGCATTACTAGTTGAGGTAGTAGCAATAGGAGGAGTAGGAAAGAGAGGAAGATCAATTAGTGTTTTTTTTATTGTCTCTGTATAAAAATGTAATCTTTTCGGTGTTTTTTAAAAATAAATTTCGTTTTTCTTACATCTTTATAAACCATTATAAAAATTAGATAATTTTTATTTGTGATTTTTATAGTAATCTACTTTTTTCTTGCAACAAACACAGCAAAACTGATTTTTATTGATACAAAATAAATAAAATCAGTTTTGAATTCGGAAATATTTTATTTTTGCTGGAGTCTGAGGACCCCTTAAGATCAGCCAATATATAAATCCGGCCCTGCATCAACGTCTGTGATATTTTCCCGCTACACTAATCCTCACAAATTTCTACTATTTCATATGCTACCACACCTATCGCACCTACCTTTCACTCTCACATTACCTAAAAACCCAACTGAATACCTGAACACACATACAAACACAGATGTAGTTTTACATATAGAAAACCGTGATCTCTGAACATACACTGATAACATTTACAGACTCTTTTGGCAAACTCATAACCTTACAAACCAAATAAAAGAGATTTTCCTTTGTTGTTGCTGTCAAAGGAATAAAATTTCTATTGTTGAATATTCTCCTCTCTTTGTCTAATCATTCTATTGAACTTTGTACACATATTGAATCATTGAATTTCATTGTGCACTTCGGAATACAGCACCCACATATAATTGTCTTTAATTTTCATGATCTTCAGAGAAGACAAAGTAAATGCACACACACACACACACACACACAAGCAGTCAGAACAATAAGTCCATGGCCTAATTATACCAGATTTTGCTGAACTTGGAAATACCTATCCAAATGCACACACACTCACAAACACACACACATATACATACGTGCACGCACACGAGTAGGTAGATCAATAAGTCCATAGCCTATTATAAAAAAGCATTTATTTTATACAACAATATTCATTATTCAACATAATCTCCAGTCTGCACTTTATTTAGGGGTAAATATTATTCTAGTAGATCAAACATTATGCGATAAAAATTTCAGATCAAAATTCGACAAATAATTATTTGTCAGGCAACCAATTTATTGATCCACCCTTTTCATATGCAAGTTCTTGAACAATGAAAAATGTCTCTTTTTTTATGCTCATGGCTCATTTTGATACAACATGTCTTTGTTTGAATTCCGATTCTGTTGAAGTTTCAATTAAATTGTGTGATCATATGGCTCAAATTAATTTGCATTTTAATCAATATATGAAGAGACCATTTTGAGCGAGCATATCATAGATTTGAATACTGATTTTCCCCTGGGATCAATCTAGCAGAGGCCAAGCAATGCTCTAATGTGAATTAATTGAAATCAATATTATTGAAAAAAAATTCCTTGCATACACTGTATAGCCTCTAAAATTGAACAGTTTTGACCAGTTTTCATGATTTTGAATGTTAACAATAACCCAGTCTCACTTTTCATGCCGTGAAATAAAGAGCTCAAATCATTTGGAATCCTTAGAGCTGAATTCTAAACATGGATGAAAATATGAAGCCATATTGACCAGCCATATTAGTTTTGGGTGCTTACACTTCCTAAGGTTTCATTTTGTTTTGTGTATGAAAGCTTGTATTAATTTGAGATGAAAATCTCCTAAATGAAGCATTTTTCTGGAATTTTGATGAATCTTACTAAATAGCAATTTTTAATCACTAAATGACCCAAAAGATGAAACCATCTTAAATATCTGTATCTTAATTTTGAGCACCAGTACTTCAGGTATTGCAAAAAGAAACCTGAAATCAATTCAAATTTTAATTAAAACTAATAAATGATCTATCTTCACCGTGAAAAGAAGAGACAAAAATCTGTGGCATCATTTAATACCATGATCAAACTGAAATGGAAAATATTCATCAATATCTATATCATCAAAAAAGAAAAATTGTACCTCTTTCTGATAATGTAATAAGTGGATTTTTTTTTTTAGGATAAACATTAAGGAGAAAAATATAGCTTTTTTCAAATGAATGAAGACTGGAGTGAAACTAATCTAATATTCACATGTGCTCAAGATTTAAGATTCTTTAAAAAAAAATCCTTTCAGTTCAAAGTTTTCTTTACAAATAGGCAAGTGTGCTTGAGATCTATAATGGGTAGGTAATGTTATGAATACTGCTTTTGGGATAATTTGCACTGAATTGAAAAGAAAATACATATCTATAATTTCTTATTCATATTTTTGAAGTTTTCTATTTAAGATTTTAACGAGTGAATTAATTTCAAGCATTTTTAATGTAACTGGAAAGATTACAAACCATTACTTAATTGAAAAAAGCTTTCAAGATTGCCTCCAAGTTTTTAAAGTTTTTTTTCTGAAAGCAACATTTCAAGATGTCAGGTATTGGATAAGAAGTATACAATGATGTTAACATGTACACATACGCACACGAATACACTAACCACTCTCTCTCACACACATGCATACTCTCTCTCACATTCACAAATACACACACCACTCACACGCACACTCACATACACGCATACACATATTGGCATCTCAATATACTCAAAGATATATAATAAGAGTGCAGCCATCATTGTGAAATCTTATGTAATCTCATTTGATGTCATATACCTATGTGTCTATAACTGTATGTGCCTGTGTGAGTCGAAGCCATACTGTTGGAACACACCACAAGGGAGAGTAGACTCGAATGGGTAGCTCTGGTAATTGCCAGGAGGAGAAAACTAGGCCGGGGGGGCCTTGCTTCTATTCATATCCTCTTGATGGGCCATAGCATGCAAAGCCTTGGTTTAAAGGGTTGGGCCAGCTGTGTGCACATTGTACATCACCTTAAAGCTCCACTGCGCAGGCCTTTGGGCTATTCATGGATAGACTTAGAACCTAAAAAGATTTTGGAAACCTTCCTATTCATGGAGCCAATCATTTTAGATCATTATAGAAAGAAAAGTAGAAAGGTTATGAATTCTATTGAATCTCAATGGAATACCTTGCCAAAATATTCTGGTCATTGCCCTGTTTCTTTCATTGTGTCAGAATAAGGAAAAGACTTCATATTCTCTAAAGTACCTTATGTTTCTATATGTCAATTGAATCATTGCTAGAACCATCACTGTATTCCATTCAATCCACTAGGTTTCTCCAAAGTTATAGGCTTTGCCTCAGCCTCTATCAATGGAGACTGTTGTTGCTCAAGCAACTTGTAAGGGTATATTAAACACTTCTATGAATATGGACTGGTGTTCATATTCGTAGAAGTAATCAGTAAACCCGAACAAATAGTTGAACCAACATAATTAAAAACTGCATCCCTGAGGGATAGAGAGAAGAGCATTAGGGTGCAAGCTGAGATTGACCAATCAGCCTCAGGCCTTTTCATTATCAGACTCCTTGACCTTGCAAGGACTGGTCACCAACCCGAGAAAATCCTTAATGAGAACAGATGTATTGATTATAAAGACAATTAGAAATTCTCAAAGTATGTGGCCTTTGATTGTCTATGAAACTGATGAAGAGAAATTCTCATTTTCTTTTTGCCTGGCATAATCTGGCTCAGTTTAATAGATTTCAGATTACATTGAAAATGTTTTGCTTTGAAAGGAGAAAAAAATAGGAGATATGAAGAATGAAAAGGGCGTGTCTGATCAGTTGCTCAACATGAAACCGTCAAGTGACCAATGTCTTTTGGCAGCATGCCTTTTGGGAGGGATGATCAATTAAAAATTGGAAAAAAAGGGCACTCACCTTTTGTTGTGCAGAGATAACAAAACGTCCGATTTTTCAGAATAACAACTGAAAATGTTGCTGGAGACAAACTGAAAGATCAATTTAGCATAAACTTGCATTGCAAATTGTGCTACAATAAACATATTGGGGGGGGTGAAAACAAAATATGATATGGAGTAAATGTCCGCATGTTATGTTGGGGGTGATCAATTAGAAATTGGAAAAAGGGGTAATCAATGCTAGAGTTAATTCCCTCACCTTCAACTGGGCAGTGATTAACAAAAAAAAGTATGAATTATCAAAAAAGGGTGTGAATGTTGCTGGACACAAAGTAAGGGATCAATCTAGCATAAGCATACATTGCAAATTGTATCTCCTTATTTGGAGGAAGTCAAAAAACAAAAGAAACGTTTTTATCTAGATATAAGGAATAAATGTTTAATTTTTTAGCCCTCTAACTCCTTTGGTGATTGGCATTGCAAAAAGACATCTAAAATCAATTTTAATTACAGCTGGTAAATAATCTTCCTTTACTGACAAAATGAAAGAGATCAATTTATGGCATCGTTTAATATCATGATGAAATTGAAATATTAAATATACACCAATAAATATATCATCAAAAGAGAAAAACCGTGTTTTTCTTCAGATGATGTAATAATATCATATGATATATACAAACATACCCAGCCAGACCAGTTTGAAAACTAAATAAATGAATGTTGACAATTTGGTATCAGCTTTAGTTGACTGTTTCTAATATAGACAATCAAAATAAAAACAGTGTATGTATATAAGGTGCTATAAGTGTATAGTGAAGGTATACAAGGTTAAAGCAACTTCTGGTGAAAGATGCCTTCCTCAAAGAAAGAACAAGTTCATGGGAAATCAGGTTCTTCCTATCCAAATAGAGTGATCTAGAGATATGTATGAATTGACTGGCGAGACATCTTCATGTTATCAATAAAAGGAAAGATAAAAAAATCCAATATGAACTTCCTCTGAGTTGACTCAAAGAACCAAAAGATTTACGACAAGAAAAGTGTAAATGAAAAAAGTTCATGGTATTACGTGTAGGAAACAGAGGAAGCAAGTCGGGGAATAAAAATTGACTTATTATTTTACAAAATGATAAATGAAAATTTGTTTTTCTCTTTTTGATAAACATTTCAGCTTTTTTCTTTCTTGCAAAATTGAGAAAATTCTCCCACTAGATAAGTATTTAGTAGAGGGTTCAATTTGAAATATAAGTTTATGCTAAACTGATCCCATATTTGGTGTCCAGCAGCATTCATACTTGTTTTTTTTTTTCAGAATTCAGACAAAAGGCGAGAGATGTAACTAATTCATTGATCACCTCTTATTCTAATTCTTTAATTGCTCACCCCGTCACACACACTAGTGCTTGGCATTCGGCCAGAAGACGTTGGTCACATGATGGTTTCTATCGAGTGATTAACCAGACCTAAATCTATTCTGCTTTTTTAGAAAGAATGGTAAAAAGGTAAAGAATGAAACTGAATGTGTTATTAGATATCATGAGTACAAGAAAGATACTTCAAGTTTTTTTTTCCCAGGTTTCCTTTCATAAATAAAAAATGTTTTTCAAAAATACATTTCCTGTTAGATCATATAGTATCAGCAGAGCATTCAGGGGTGAACATTTGAAATGTAATCACAAGTGACTACACATAAAGACTGGATTAACTTGTGCTTTTGAAAACTAAAGCCACAATTCAAGACAGTTATTAGCCGGGCCCATTGGGACTGACTTCTAAGATCCTTCATGCCTTCTTGAACCCAGTTCTTGGATATCGCCCAAATCTCAACGTGCTGTTTGTACGCTTTGCTGATAAAAAATATCTTTTTTTTTCTTCTTAATCCTTTATGATTGACAAGTTTAATAGAGTGAAAACATAACTGTGAACATATGTGTATTTGTAAGTAATTTGTATGTACTTACTACATTTTTACCTAGTCCGATACAAGGCAAGGATGTAAAGTATAATTATTACGTAGAAAGTTATAGAGTGCAGGCAACTGGTATATGGTTTTTGCTTGCTTGACAATATTTGGCATCTATCTCAATATACATCTTCCACTAATGTAGCCTTGTAGCAGTTTAAACTAAACAAAGAGAATAACTATATATTTATAAATATATACGTATGCACTAGCATAATACTGATAAAAGATGACCAAACTATTTAAATACGGATAAATTATACTAATATATATTTTTGTATTAGTGTATTTAGTGTAAACAATAAACACATATCTTGAACTAAGTTGTAGCACTCAAATTTTGCATGTTTTTTTAGTTTTGGCATTACCAAAATTCAACATTTAGTGTTGTTCTAAAAACATTTTAGCATGAGTGATCTTAGCCAGGTTTTAGCTATTTCCTACCCATTTTTAGCCATTGAAGATGGACGTAAAAAAGGCTAACACTGATATTGAATGCAATTTGTTTTCCTGTTGATTTTTTTCATAAGTTTAAAGCAATAAGGCAATAGAATTGAGTTGAAAACTAATTTCTTTAATATGAGAAAAACATTCATGGAAAGTTTGGTCATTATCTGATCTTGGTAGGCAGAACTGCTTTGTTCTAGCTGCAGCTTGTGTATGAAGATTTATCTATCATAGACTTCCAGGAAAGTTCAGATGGCACTAACAGATAGGTTTGGTAAATCTTTCAATAGAAACCCTTATGTGACCAATGTTTTTTGACAGCATGACATTTCGGGATGATGAAAAATTGGAAAAGAGGGTGATCAATGATTAAGTTACTTCTCTCATTTTTTATTGGGCAGTGATCACTAAAAAAGCCTGAATTTTTTAAAAACAAACATGAATGCTGCCGGACACTGACTAAAAAACCAATTTCGGAGAAATTTACATTGCAAATTGAACTCCCCACTACAAACCTATTTTGAGGTTGAATTTTAAAAAAAAAGAAAAAATGTTTTTCCTACACATAATAAAGAATTTGTAGCCCTCTAGCCCCTTTGGATTGGTGCCACCTCTACATGTGTATTTACAGCCAAACCAAGTTGAAAACTGATGAAACCTATGCTGACAGTTTTAGCGACAGATTTAGTGGACGGTTTCTAATTAGAGACAGCCAGAAAAAAAACAATCCCTTGGAGTGATAAAGGGTGGTAACTCAATTCATAATGTGCATGCTCAAGACCTGCAACACTACACAACCCTTATAATGAACAAATGGGACATGCCCTCATAACAGCCCAAAGATGTAGGGAAGATTATGTCAGAAAGGAATCCAGAACCATCACACCAAAATTGGCTGTATGTATTGACAACGGTATAAGTTTTATTCTATGATTAGTAAATCGATTGAAGGATACCAGCATCAAGAAAGACACCTCTCTACACAGGGTTCATTAGTTTGTAGGCACAAGCTACCAGTTAAAAATATAAGCACCATTTCAGATTGGATGATGTAGAACATTGTCTCGCCTTTTTAGCGGGGACTTTGAGTTGGGCTACTGACCGCTCAGTGTCTTGACACTGTCATCTAGTAAGTTAATTGATAGCAAACATTATGGAATTAACATTTCATCTTTGGGAACATGACATCTGGGCACAGGAAGATTGACTAAAAAGTTGTAAATACAAAAAGAAATATGTGATTAGGCTGCATTTTCATCGGGCTTTCCCACAGAGACGAAAAACAAGCAAGTCTAGTGGTGTTGTAAGGTACTGTTTCAGCCCTGAAACCATGCTTGACCCCCAGGTCATCAACTGACGAAGGCTTTGTTTGCAACACAGCTGGTGTTTGTGCAACAGGGTGTGTATGAAATATATATATGTAAAGAAAAAGATAAAGAAAAACACACGCATAATATTTTACCATTTATAGTTCAGTGAGCAAGTGAAATTGTAGACATTAATATTTCTGCCATGTAAACGCTTAACAAAATGAAATGCTAGTTTTGCTACACTTAACCAACTCATCCTTCGCTACTTTGTTTATTTAAACAATAAATCAGTTCTTTCCGTATATAAAACTGGAACATATTTTGAAAGTCTGCATATTAAAAACTCCATGGGGAAACTGAGGATCCATATAATGTAATTATCTCTCAATAGCAGTAAAACACTTCACTTGTTACATTGAAAAAAAAAGAAGCTCTTCAACAAAAAGGAAGAAAAACATTCTCTATTAATTGTTTTGCCTGTTGCTAGATTCTACCAAATCACTGCTAAACATGCTTCTAAGCAACAAAAGCACAAATCACAATTCCAAATGTTTATATGGGCCGATGGTCTTTAAATTAATATCATCTCTGTCTCTGTACACCAATAACTAAATTACCCTCTAAGTACTGGTTCTGTGGTTGAGTTTCTTCAAAGGACCAGCTGACCTGGTTCACAGCATATTGCTTTTGCTTGGGCTGTCTCATAGAATTTGAATTATCCTATTTCCCTATTGACAAAAGGAACTTTAGCAGAGCTGACACCAGTGATAAAATTATGGGCAGCAGAATTATTAGCAAAATCTATTAATGTGATAAAGTTCATCTTTGAAGTTTCTTTTTTCCCCTATTTTCCTTCCTCACTGTTTCTATGGAAGTATTACACTAGGGGAGTTGGGTTGGGCAAAAAACAAGACCGTTTATCTATAATACTTGCAAAAATATACAACATTGTTGATGTCATGGGTATCAAAGATTAGAACTTGGCTAGATTGGGTGGGATGATAAAAAAGAATTATGAGGCGAAATTTTATCTTTTTTGTTTCTTTATTTTTTTTATCCCCCCCACACTTTCTCTTTCTCATTTCTTTTCTCTTTGAATTCTTTTTCCCTTCTTTCTCTGTCTGGCCATTTTGTTTTGTTTTTTTTCTAACTGCTTTCCATGGATTCCTTTACTCTTTTCTCTTCTTATTTCTTTCTCTTTCTTTATTTCTCTCTGTCCGCCATCTTGTTTTTATTTTTCTCTCTTTCTATTGCTTCTCCTCCTCACTCTCTCTCTTTCAATTTTTTTCTTTTTCATTCTCCCTCTTCCTCGTCCACTCCCTATCTTTTTCATTCCTTCATTTTTTCTTTCTTTCTTTCTTTTTTACTCATTTGGTCTCCTTTCTCTTCTTATTTTTCCTTTCCCTTTCAATCAAACTTTTTTTTCTCTTGTTATCAATTCTTTTCTATCTATTAATCACCGCTACCCACAACAGACCAGTTTAATCACTGTTGCTGGGTTCAAACATAAATGAGAAAGACATATACAGACTCAAGAAGAGAGAGAGAGAGAGAGAGAGAGAATGAATGATATAAACATAGATAGATAGATATAAATGTCAGAACACATGAATAACCAGAACCCAGCAACAGTGATTAAACCAATCTGTTGCTGTTATGAGTTCAGATTATTCTTGTGTTCTGACATTCATATCTATCTATCTATGTTTATATCTGGAAACCATTCATAGTAGAAACTTGAAATTTTGCACGCACACACCCCTTAATGAGTAGAGAGTTTATTGTTTTTTGAATCTCCCTACCCAGTTTTAATGGAGGGTTCAATTTACCATAAAAGTTCATGACAAATCGATCTCTTAGTTCATGTCCATGTCTTAAAAAAAAATATCATAAATTTATGGTTCAAACCATACTGGTTGTATTTTCATCAAGGTAACTTAATCTTACCACCACCACTGATTAATTTATGAGGCAAAAAGCAGCATATATGGGTGGTGGTGATTCATTATTTCCCTTGGAGTGCTAGTTATCTATTTACTCCTTTTTCAACTCCTGTATCAAATAATTTCCTTTTGGTTTTCTCACTTAATCTCTCTCCCCTCTCTCTTTATGATTGTTCTTTCTCTCCTCCCTCTCTTTCTCTTCTTTTTGGCCGGGGATGGATATGTTCAATTTGCAATGAAAGTTTATGTTAAATTGATCATCAGTTTGTATCAAGCAGCACTTATGCATGTTTTTTGAAAATTCCCCTCTGAAATTGGTTATTAGGAATGGAGGGGGTCAATTTTATAATGTAAGTTTATGCTAATATATCTCTTAGTTTGGGTTCGGCTTGTTTCTTCAGACATTTTAGTAGTCACTATGTAACAAAAGGCAAGGGAATTATTATTATATAACTTATTTATTGATCCTCTTTTTTCCATTTTTTTTAATTGATGCCCCCAACATTGGTCACTTGATGGTTTCTATTGAGTAACTAAAAGCATTATGTTTATCTTTCCATTTCCTTACTTGATCTTTCTCTCTCTTATTGTCCCTTATTTTTCAATTTCTCTTTTCTCTCTCTCTCTCTCTCGGGTCTATATATGACTTCCACCCTTTTTAACTGTCCATTTTCTCACTTAACCTGTCTCTCTTCCCCCTTCCCCCTTATTGTCCCTCAATTTTCACTCTTTCTTTTGTCTCTAGCACTCTCTCTTTCTCACTCACTATCTCTCTCACTTTTTGGGTCTATCTAAGACTTCCACCCTTTTTTTTTCATCTCTCAATGCCCTCTCACTATTCTTTTCCATTTTCTCTCTCTTTTTCTCTCTCTCTCTTACAGTCTCTTATTTTTCATTCTCTCTTTTCTCTCCAACACTCTCTCTTCCTCATTCACTCACTCTCTCACTTCTTGGGTCTATATATACTCTCCCATCTTTTTCCTAACTCTCAACACCCTTTCTCTATTTCTTTGCATGTTCTCTTCCTTTTCATCAGTCGATCAATTCAGCCACCCCCTCACAACATCAGAAAATCTTTTAACACCCTCCTACAAACTCCGACCCCCCTAAATTAGGGTTTTTGTTTATATATTGCATTGGGTCAACTATTTTGATTGCAATTCTCTTCATGTACTATTACTTTCGTTGCTTACACTCATGCCTGCACACATGTGCGCGCGTGTGTGTGTGTATTCATGAGTGCACTTGCGTACTTTCACTTGTGTGTGCGAGTGCATATACGCGGGAGAATGCGTGTATTCATGTGAGCGTGATACTAATGATTTTTTATGGCCCTCTGTGTAGTACCATGAAATCTCTTTGGTCCAACTTGTTCTGTTCTCCTGTTTGATCAGATTCTGTTAGAAGGTGTGTGTGTAGGGGTGGGGGATTAGATGTATATCGATGCTATTTGAATATATATCTCCCTTCATGGTTCTTACATGATTGTTTTCATCGGTTTTTTTTTCTCTCTTCATTCCAGCCAAAATAAGAAGAAAGGAAAAATTTTCCAGTTCCAATGATTTTGCATCATCAATCACAGAGCCGATCCTCCTAAGTTGGAACCATCATCTGTACCATTAATCCTTGCCTACTAATTTTGACTAATACACATTCATCAAAGCAGTAAGTATAAAAGAGAAACGAATAAACAAATGTAATCCAGTAACAAAGAGAGAGAAATTAGAAACCATCAACTGAAACTGTCTACATAGGTTTCTTCAGTTTTTAGGTGGTCTGGCTGGTTATATATGTATGTATATATTCATGCATAATTACAGCATTTACTCCTTATCATGTCTCGGGAAAAAAAATTTTTTTCTTTAAAAAATTTTTTTTTTGAAAACTCAGTCTCAAAATCGGTTTTTAGGACGGGGGTTCAATTTGCAAAGTAAATCTATCCTGAATTGATCATTCAGCTTTCGTCCAGCAGCATTCACACTTGTTTTAAGGAAATTCCGACTTTTTTACTGATCACTGCCCAACGAAATGCAAGAGAAGTTACTTATTTATTTATTGGTCATTCCCAACATGACATGCTGCCAAAAGACATTGGTCACTGTTTCTTTTGTGTGATGAACTAGAGCTGTCGTCATCATCATCATCATTATCATCAAGTCGATAGTTTGTCTTGGATCCAGTTGACTCATGCCTTCTCGCCGCGTCTGTTCGACATGGTGCTCGGCGGTTCTTCTGGTTGACACCCAATATCACCAAATAGTTTATCAATACATGATCACGCTAGTCTTCCTACTGATTTTCGTCCATGTAATGGTCGCCAAGGTATCATGTCGCTCACTGGATCCTTTCTGTTCCACCACGAATGGCTTGCAAACTGCGATCTTCTTTCTCGTATGGCATTTGTAACGAGTGGTAAATTCCCATAAAGCTGCTTCTTGGTTTGATGTTTGTCTCCAACTGACATTGAGGACCGCCCGGAAAATCGTTAAATATGTGCCATCGAGGGCAGCTTCTTATTTTTTTAGTATCCTCCTGTAGTCGAGCCATATAGTAAGACTAACTCCACTGAACCTTTAAAGAGAATTTCGTTTTAGCTTTTCGGACAGTGAGGATTTTTTCTCTTGCTCTCTCTTTTTTTTTTTTTTAAAAGCGATTTTCCTTTTCCCGTCTCAATATCTCTTTCGGTGGATTTGATATTTGCTATTTTAGTAGTTAATCCCTAGAATATTTTCTCTCATCTGACATTAAGATCAAAGTGTAGCATCAGATCGTTAATTTCTCTGAAGTTGAAAAGGGGGACGTGCGCACAAACATCGAATTCAATGAATCTCCTTTCCAACCGGTATGTCCAAAACAACCAAATTAATCATACATTTTCCAGTCTTATGCAAGTCTTCAAAACCAAGGAAAAAAAAAACATGTTCCTAAAAATACTTCAATAAGTCTACTCAGAAGATTTAATTAAAAACAGGTCTGGTTAGTCACTCAATAGGAACCATCTTTTGAACAACTTCCTTTGGTAGCTTGCTGTGTTAGGATGATCAGTTAAAAAGCTGGAAAACGGGGTGATCAATGAATAACTTATTCTCGCTTTTTTGAACCGCAATCGCTGAAAGAATTTGAAATTTCAATAAACAGACGTATATGCAGTCGAACACGAACTTGGGGACTAAATTAGCATGGACCCCCTTCCACTATAGACCTATGCAGGAGGGGTTAAAAACGAGAAAATAACAAGACGATCCCATTAGTCTTAAAAAGAAGAGTATACAACCAATGTATTATTCCGATAGTCACACATGGAGCTGAGACATGGAACCTGACCAAAAGATTGACCTTAAACTTGAGAGCCATGCAACTTGCACATGAAAGAATAATGATCAGACCCCCCCCACCCTGTGCCTGCTAAATTAGCCGGAGATTGTATAGTGGTGAACATCAAGACCGAGTGCGCAGGTTCAATGCGTTGATCAATGAGGGGACCCTGAGGCTACGCATTGGTAAGCGCATTGCGAACCTTTGGACTCGTCCTTGGGTTCTCCCACTATCATTAGGCCCAGCTACGGTGAAGCAGTTAGCCCTGTCCCATTGCACTAAGAAGAACAGGTCGGGCTCGTCCTGACGCCTTCGTGACTGCAGTTGCTTTAGCAACCAAAGTTGCGTGGCTGGAACTACTTTTGATTGGGTGCTCCTTTTTCCCCCCACGTGAAGCCTTGACCTTGTGTCGCATTTTGCTCTGGTGGGAGAGTGAATAGATAAATGCATTAAGAGGGACAGGTCGGGCTCGTCCTGACGCTTACGCGACCTCGGTTGCGTCAGCTGGAGCTATTTTCCACGGGATGCTCCACTTTCCCACGTTAAACTTGACCACTGCCGCATTTCGCTCACCATGGGAGTGCGAATAAATAGGTGCTCAACCTCACATGGAGAAATCACAAAACAGCAGAATATATCAGGGAAGAATCAGGCTTCCGTGACATCATGTAATCGATTAGGAAACTCAAATAGCAATAGGCTGGCCATTTTGCAAGAATGACAAATAACCAACCGATGGACAATATGGATCCCCAGAGCTCACTTGCGTAAAAAATAAAATATATTGAGACGAACTAGACAAGTTTAGATAGTATTGGCTCCACGACGCCCATGATAGAGAGGTGTGGCGAATCCTGTAGAAAGTCTATGTCCAACGACGGACGATAAAAGACTGATGATGATAATAATGGAAGTGTGTCAAACTCAATACCATTGACAAATGCAATAGCGCCAGGGCCTGCAACGCTGTTTTAAAATTGAAGGGACACAAAAGTCAATGCTCACCCGAGGAGCAGTGGAAGATTTCAAAAATTGATCCCCCCGCTAGATTGCCGAAAAATCCATTTGAGGATAATTATTTAGTTGTATTTTGACACTCATTACAATCAGAATTGAGGAGGGGTGAATATGATCAATTGCGTCATGTTCATAATACCTTTCGATTTTTCTCTGCAATTATTTCCAACACAAATAGCTCCTTAACAAAAATAAGATAAAACTACAGTATAAACTTCGATCAACAGATCTGGAATTCCTATTTAAATGAAGTGCAACGAAATCATTTCCAACTTAATTAATTCTATATAACTGCTTCATATAGACAGAGAATTGAACCTCTTCTGTGACATAAGTTCAAGATGGTTTGATCATAACCATGTCTTAAGCCTACGTAACCAGTGAAAACGGTCACTCTGGTGATGCAGTTGTGACAGGATTGACGAGTAGCAGTTTACTCATCAGAATGGTGCTTGGAATGAATAACTCATCTTTTTGCAGCTTGTTCAACGGCACATGGGTGTCATTGGAGCAAATTGCTTTGATGCCCTTAAATATTGTTACCAAAATCTCAAATTCTGTTTCCGAGGCATTAATATTGATATAGCTTCCATAGATATCTTGTAGGTGACCCTGATCACCACTGCATTGCTTGCTATAAATAGTATTGAGAAGAAGATTTTCTAATATTGAAAGGGTTTTAAAACATGGTTAGTCAAATCTTACCTCAATCCAACGAACCATTCATATTGAAAAGAAATTCAGTCAGAAGTCGAAGCGTATTATGAACATGATGTGATTCACCAAGTTCTGTGATTTCCAGTGTTGATGAATGCCAGAAAGCAGTTTCGAAGTAAATTCTTTGGGAGTGATCTTTAATTCGAGCAGGATGACAAGCAGAATCACCTTCATAACCATCAATGAGACACATGTTCCACAAATCAAACAGATGATTATAATCAACAATTGATTTCTGAAAACAGAACAGTCCAAAGTCTAGCACAAAGCTTGTCAAGCGAGCAAGCCTTGCTGTGTGCATATTCTTCAGAATCGACTTCTTCCCAAGATGGAAACAAGCATTTTTCTCGTTTTTATGAGATCTTAACGAGAACGTATTTTTCAACTACAGTTCCCATTGTATCACCAAAGATTTTACATTCGGGTACGATGTCTTTTGCTGATAAACTTAAGGAATGTCCTTGGCAATGATTAACCGATTCTCTGGGCTGAATAGTCGAAATTTTGGAGACACCTGATTCTTCCTAGCATATTGCTCGCATCATACATTGCCCTCCCCCCGCAGAGTTGGACAAAGATAACTGCATTCGAATTAATATACCTTTTATTGCAGAAACTATTGTGTCACTTTTTATATCTATCAGTTCGTAAAAACCGAGAAAGTATTCTAGGACACGAAGAGATTGGGTAACTGAGTGAATACATAAGGAAAGTTGCTCTTTGTTGCAATATCACTATACCCAACACACATAAGTAGAAAGAAATTGTTTTTCTTATCACTTACTTTTTTGGTTTGCCATGATTGTCAACAGTCCGTTTTGATAATCCAAATGAGTGTATCTTTCTCGCCTTTTCGACTCTCGAGGAATCTGTGAATCATACTTCGCACGTTATTTTATTAACTGGTTATAGTAGTCGTCTTTCGGAGATGTATCTCTCAGAAACCCTTTGTCTACCAAGAAACTGCACGCGTTCCATAACTTTTATGAAGTATTTCCTTTCCTCTTGTCTTTCTTTCTAGCCCTTGGTATTCCCCATTTGAACTGGATCACCAGATTTCGAAATAACGCCGTGATGGAAGCAACTTACTTGAATGTTGAAACTGAACATATTGCAGAAAAAAACAGTTCTTGATTGAACAAGGAAATATCTCAAAAAAAGAAAGCACGAACGCCAAACATGTTGAGAATAATATAACATTTCTGGTCATTCACAAGAAAGCTATCAATATCTTTTCATTGTTAAGGAGTGGAAATATTCCCGGACATTTGAAGAGATCGACAACAAAAAGAAGGCATTGCATCGTTTTTAATGAAGCCCACCCATTGTTGAAATTCAAACAGTGCAAAATTACGGATTAATCTGCACGACTGTTAACAATCATATTTTTTAAATCATGCAATATTCTTGATAAGTTAGGAAGAAGTCGATACAATGTTTTATAAGGCAGCAATTCTGTTCGTTTCTTTTTACAAATAGGATTATAGAAATGTACTAAGAGTCATGTATAAAGTCTTTACAGAAGAAAAGAATATCAGTTTTCTGTGTGCGAATACCCAATTCTGAACGTGTCGATGTCTCATTTTCCACCAGTTGACCTAAAAATAAATTTTACGGCGTATTTTCAACACAATATTTATAGAGCGGCCAAAAGATACGGTGACTGTTATTTCTCCTCGCGCAGAGCGACGTGCTTTTAAAATGTCTTGGGGGAGGAATGTCCCATTAACTATTGCTATTAACCAACTAAAATCAGTACAGAAATCAATCTTCAATTTCATATAAAATTCAAACGAATTCACACCGTCAAAATATTTTTAAAAATCGATTTAAAAGCTTAGGTTTAAAATTTCCATTCGTTCTGACATGATGTAACTCCTGTGCGGTATCAAAATATTGTGCAAAATGTGCTGTATTCAACGACATTTGTTTCGTTCCTGTGTAATGAGTTGGAAGATTCTTACCGACCTTTGAAAGTGGAGAGTATTTCCGGCTTTGCATTTTCGTTTATCATGACAAAAAAAAAAAAAAAAACTGTTTGGTGACTACGCACGAGATGCTGAACAAGTTCGAATAACCACGTAGCGAAGGGCCTTTACCATAACGATAACAACGATTTGGTTTTTATTTTAGTACTGACTCTTACTAGAAAAAAATATGTATTTAATGAAAATACTACCTCGACCGAGGAGAGGAAATACGAGACCACGCCAACCAAATAAAATAGCCCCCCCCGCCAGCTCTTGGGCGACGCTCTTGCTTTCAATGTCTCTGTTTATGGTATGACTGTAATTTACTCTGGACCCGATTACTCTTCCGTCGCAAATCTTTGGACTAATATTTGTGACCGTCATCCAAAACTGGGTCTCTGGATGGCGATGTTTATATGTATTACGCGTACAGGTCGCATGAATGGGGCTAAGGAACTGAAATTTAGATGTTCATTCATTATGTCTAGAAAAATTTTTTTTGGAGATTTTCCCCTAATAGGGGTTTTAGAAAGGGACCTATTTACAATGTAGTTCATGCTAAGTTGATTTATTAGTCTGTGTCCTGCAGCATTCATGCCTGTTTTTTTTTTTTGAATATTCAGACATTTTTAGTGATCGCTGCTCAACAAAAAACATAAGGGAACTTATTCGTTGATCACCCCTTTTTCTATTATTCTAAATTGATCACCCCATACACGGCATACTGCCAAAAAGTGACAAATCAGACCTGTTCATGTCTTGAATGGAATGGCTTCCTATTTGTCTTCAGTCATTCGAACTGTCTCATTCCCAAAAATCAATAATCACAAGTCCAACATTCTTTGCTTTGAGTCGAGTTTTTCTCTCATATCTGAAGACAGATTTCTGTCAAACTTTATCTATGATTGACACTCTGTCCAAAGTTTGGTGAGTAAAAATATGATAAGAAGATTAAAAAGTAACAGTCGTGCTAAAGTTTTTAAAAACTTACATCGATTTTTATTTCAATTTTCTCTGCATAGAAGGTCGCGCACACATATGGGTACACACACACACATACACACACACACGCATATATATATATATATATATATATATATATATATATATATATATATATATATATATATATATATATATATATATATCACATTTAGTGAAGACATATTTCAAGACAAGTCGCAGTACAACCTCTAAATCATATATGTTGAAGTAGAACTGTTATTTTGAAATTTCTGAGCTGATTCAAATTCACAAGATAGAGCTCATTACAAGACGGAAAAATTTAAAAACAAGAACCGCAAGTTTAATTAGGCGCCGGATATAAAGTTCAAACGCCATTATTGACAGATCATGTGACCCTGAGTAGAACATATTTTTTTAGGTAAGAAGCATCCAATCAAGAAACACCTTTCTATCAAGCTTCAAGTAAATCTGACTTGGAGCAGCTGAGAATATCGATTTTAAAACATAAAGTGTGAACGTCATCACTGACAGATCACGTGATCCTGAGAGGTAGATTTTTTTTTTTAAGTAAGAAGCATCCTATCAAAGGACATCGTTCTAACAAATTAAAAAAAAATGACTTGTAACAACTGAGAAACAATATAGGGACAGACCGACCGACCGACCGACCAGCAAAGCCTACTGCCGAAAGTTGGAGACGCCTCTAGGAAAAAAAAAAACAAACGTTTTTTCTTTTCACTCCTTGTTGGAGATTAGAACCAATCATAATTGTAAACAGCACCATAGATCAAAATGATAAAAATTCCCTATGAAAAAATAGTCATTGACTCTGTGAGAACACTCTGTTCAAAAAGAACAAAGCTGTAATTCAGATCATAGATGCGCTTGTTCTTTTCTTGTGTGAAGATCTAGCAAGGGCAGTGTGGCCAACTCTATTTTCAAAAAACGCCCTAAAATATATATACATTCTCCAGATATATATATATATCTATATTATCTACGTAATTTTGTTAAATTTTTACTTAATATGTTATCATACAGGAGCTATGTCTTTTGTTAAATAGATGTGACTTTGATTCACAGCATTAAATCTATTAGAATATTAGAAAACGTCAACCGAAACTGTCACCAAAACTGTCGACACAGGTTTCGTTAGTTTTCAAGATAGTCTGCCTGTTTGACAGGCGATGTATGTATCATGTGTATAAGCCACACTAATGGAGCTGGAGGGCTAAAAATTTGAACATTGACTGCTCATATCTAGAAAAGCAATTTTTAAATCTACCTGTAGTTTTTTTAGTAGGGTCGCTAATTTGCAATGTAAATTATGCTAAATTGGTCCTTTAGTTTGTATCCGACAGCGTTCGTGTGTTGGCATGATTGATCAATGAAAAAATGGGAAAAGAGGCGATCAATGAAAGAGTTGCTTCCCTTGCCTTTTGCTACATTGCTAAAAAGTCCGCACTTTCAACAAAACAAAGGTGATCTTAGACAGGCAAAGAGCAAGGGATCAATTTACCATAAACTTGGGTTGTAAATTGAACTCCCACTAAGAACTTATTTGGGGTGGGGGGTGAGGGATATCAGAAAACGGAAATGCCATTTTTGTAGACATAAAAAATCACAAACAAAATTTCATTGCAAATTGAACTGCTCTTCAGAATCCCCCCCCCCCCAAAAACCCCTGGGGTGAGGGTTAAAAAAAACAGAAAACGTTTTTGCTAGACATAATATGGAATAGATGTTCAAACTTTCAGCCCTCTAGCTCCAGTATATGTGATATATACATAGTCCACCTTCTTGCAAGACAAACTTAAAAACTGAAGAAACAAATGTTGACAGTTTTGGTTGATGGTTTCTAATATATGCTTGTGTGTGTGCCTGTATATATATGTATATATATATATGTGTGTTTATATGTAACTATATATATAGATATAGTCAGCATGCCATGCTGGGGGTGACCAATTAAAAAATTGGAAAAAGGAGCAATCAATTAAGTTCCAATCTCAACTCAAAACCTGAGATGGGGGTTAAAAAGAAAACAGATATCATAAGGAGTAAAAGTTTGAAATTTCAGCCTTCTAGCTCTATACACACAGCAAATGAATACATAGATACATACTCACATCCAAACATACATGCATACACAGCCAGCCAAACAGAATCACTCAAGTACTGATTAAACTTATGTTGACAGATCTGGTTGTCGGTTTCTAACAAAAGATATATCAGTTATCAGTACAGAGAAACAAAAAAACGAAAACAAACCCCTCCCCAATGAAGTCACAATACATCAGTAGTAGAGACAAGGATTGGTTGTCTTCATTTTCAAACCCCTTTTTTGCAGCTGTTATATTCATCTGCTGACTTTTGGCCAACCATTTTCAAGGGTTAACATAGCTTTTGCCGCCGATAGATGTAAGACTTTTCTGATAAGTGGTATACTTACTCGTTTCTTTGTGAGGAAAAATGTTTATAAATCCTGAAATAAAAAAAGCAAATTATTAATATACTATTCACTCAATAGAAACTGTCACTTGACCAACGTTTTTTGGCAGCAAGCTGTGTTTAGGCAGAGGGATCAATTAAAAAAAAAAGAGCAATCAATGAATACATTACTTATTTTGACTTTTGATGGATAGTAATGACTAAAAAAGTCGAAATTTCCAAAAGCAAGTGGGAATGCTGCTGGATACAAACTGAAGGATCGATTTAGCATAAACTTAGATTGCTAATCAAATCCCCACTAAACACCTATCTAGTGGAGATGTATTTTCTAGACAGAAAAAAAGGAGTAAATGTTCAAACTTTCAGCCCTATAGCTACCGTATGTATGATGTATACATACATAGGCAGCCATCTTGCCAGACCATCTTGAAAACTGGAGAAACTTGTTTTGACAGTCTTGGTGACAGTTTTTGTTGATGGATTCTGATATCTGTGTATGTGTGTGCATGTGTGTGTATGCATATGTGTGTGTGTGCATATATATATATATATATATATATATATATATATATATATATATATATGCATATATATATATATGTATATATGTACATATATATATATATGTATGTAAATATATATACATATTTATGTACATAAATATATGTATATATACTTATTTGTGTATATATATATATATATATATATACATATATATATATATATATATATATACATATATACATAAATGTATGTAATTATATATACATAAATATGTATATATACATATTTGTATATAGATGTATGTATATACATATATATATATATATATGTATATATTTGTATACATATATATACATATATATATATATATATGTATAATCACTTAAAAAAGAATAAAAACATCTTGCATTGATATCAGAGTAGAAAGTGTTTGGGTAGGAGGGATTTCAAGGTTTGAAGCAAACATCTTAAACAGAAGGAAAACTCACAAAAGCCAGAAGGAATGCCATGCTCGAGGAAATCTGAAGAAGTCGTGAATAAAAAAAAATAGTGCCATAAATCCATGTTCCTCTTTTGGGAGGCTTACAGCTTTAGCACTTATGGTAAAAAAGAGGAGAAACTCTTTCAACCTTGCAAGGTCTCAAGTCTTTAAAACTGGGCCAATCCATCGGATCTCTTATTTTGGGTACAAGTTCTTTTGAAGGAGAACCATGGTAGATTTGGGATGTTGGGTAGAGGCATCTGTGTCCACTGTGAGGGGGGGGGGTAGTGAGTAAATGCAAATGTGACTTTCTTACCCAGGGTGAGGGCATTTGAAAGTTGTAACATAATAGCCAATAAAGGATAATGGTCCTGTACTATTGTTTTGTATAACCCCAACCTAATGTACCCATATAAAGAGATGGTGTATCCTTAGCTGATAACAGGGTTGCCGCTAAGATATATATCAGATATACCCCCCCACCCCAATGTATCGTCCCCACCAGCCCAATAAAAACAGACGCCCATGACCATAGGAGCTGCATGTGCTCTACCTATAGACTATACCAACTTTTTTTGCAAACTGATAAGCTGGATTTTTAATTTGATAACAAAATTCTTCATATAAGACAATGAGTTTGGTTGTGTTCGAAAAGTTTATTGGCTGTGGGAAAAATAGACAGATAAGACTGGTTGCCGCAGGATCAAACTCTACTCCAACTTTTATTCTGACTGAAAATTATTACTGCAACTTTTGTATTGTATATATATATTTATATATATATATATATATGTATATAAATATATATATATATATATGCGTATAACAAATTAAAATTATGAAAATACATTTTTTGTATAAATGTATTTATTTATTTGAATGAAATGAGACCAAGTTTATCTATGTAATAATTCCCGATAAGACTTTTCAATTTAGCTCAATCAGTAACATAGTCTTACAGTCCCTACATCCCTAATTTCGGTGAGGATTGTTCTTGTAGTTCTCGTTACAATGGGAAAACAATGTTAACTCCAGACTCTTTACTTGCGTTTGACAATTTATTATTCTAATAGATCATATCAGATATCTTCAGTTGAGAAAGTTATGGTTGTTCTGTTAGATTTAGTAGCTTTCACTTAGATTCACCGTACATAACAATGTGTAAAAAAAGTAACTCTGAAAAAAGTACTTGGGAGTAATGAATATTTGGTTTGAAACATGAAAGTGCTGTTGGGGTTTGTGAATATTTCAATGTTTTTTTTACATCATCTTCAGAGTTAATCCGAGAATGCTGAGAATGGAGAGAATGTTTTTCTGAGTTGCTTCATGTTCTGAAACACTGATATGTATTCACAATAAAATCAAATGTCGTTATAGTTCATTATACATCAGTGTTGAATAAATGATTCGCAGTGAGGTTTTTAGTTTTGAAATAAGATAAAGGTCAGGTTAGTATACCAATAGAAACTGTCATGTGACCAGTGTCTTTTGGTAGCATGCCATGTTGAGGGTGATCAGTTAAAAAAAAGGTTGATAGAAGGGTGATCGAGGAATAAATTACTTCTCTTGTCTTTTGTTGGGTTGTGATAATTACAAGGTCAGAATTTTCAAAAAACAAGTGTGAATACTGCCAAACTGAAACCAAGGGACTGATTTTGCATAAACTTATCTTGTAAATTGAAAAATCTATTTAGAGAGGAATTTAAAAAAAAAACAAACCCAAAATGTTTCTCTTAACGTAAGAAGGAGTAAATTTTCAGCCCTCTAGCTCCATTTGTGCAGCCTATACTTCATACAATTATTTTACTTAGATTTGACATTTAATAAACATATACTCATTGACAATTTATAATAAAATCCAAAAGAAATAATTCAATACTAGCCTCACGAGGCAGGCTTATATCGAACCTCTGCCTCCAGACTCATTCAATTCCAATTTCAATGCTATCCCAATGCCTGTGTTGAGTGAGTTTCAGAGATGAAGCTTGAATCATCTCCCTTTCTGGCCAAATCTAGCTACCCTCCTCCATACTTCACAGCAAAAAAAGGCTTGAGAATTTGTTTTCTGTTTTGAGTGCAGGCTGGTCAGAGATATAAGTCTATAGTCTGACATATAGTTATTAGCCGAGATTCGATCAACAATTTTCGCTGTTTAATGTTTGATCTATGTAATTGATATTCACCTCTAGAAGGTGCATTGACTAGGGAGGAGATTATGCTCAAAAATGAATATTTTTGTGTAAAGTAAATGATTTTTAAATCACTAGGCTATGGACATTGATTTATAAAAACAACCAATGCATCCTCGCCATAGTCACTTACAGAGCTGAAACATGGAACCTAACCGAAAGATTGACTCTCAAACTGACAACCATGAAATGTGCTCAGAGGAGATCACAAGACAGCAAGGTATATTAGAGAAAAGAAGGGAATATAATAGAAACCATCAGAAAACTAAAATGACAACAGGCTGGCAAAGTTGCAGGATTGGCAGACAACTATTGGATATCATGACTCGCTTCATGAATTCACAGAGATCATGTGAGAAGCTGTGACTGGCAAAAAATAAGGATGTGACAAGAAGACAAGCTCAGAAAGTACTGACTCAGCAATGCCCATGATAGAGAGATCTCGGGGAAGGTTTTCTACAAAAGGGTGCTACTAATGTCGATGAAAGATATTTGGTAAATGACTAAACTTCTATATGTTTAGGCCTTGATTGTGCCATTGTAGAAAGTATGAAAAAATAAATTAGTCGATATCAAAATAACACGGTAGTATCACATCATTATATAATTGAATAACTGCAAATCCGGGGCCAGACTCTTGACCACAGAGAAATAAACACTTCAGTCGCCACTAATTTTGTTTTGACCTTGCTGATTCTCTTTGTTTAATCACAGGTAATTATCAAATCAAGCCTTTTTCGGCTGAGAAGTATATTTAGATAAGAAAATCGCAAATCACAAATGGAGTCGAATATTTCAGTCAGTTCAGCGTCCGGGAAGTAGGGTGAGTGCAATGCTGGCACTTTGTGCAAGAGGAAATATTCGCTGGTCGCCCTTCATCCCAAATATAGATCTTCATTTGAATAATCAAAAGGTGAGAACATTCTAAATTGAATCACACATTCCATGATTGATTTTTCAAGGCTGAAATGAGCCAATCCTAATGTGGTATTGATCTCACAGTTGTGTTTGCTCGTAGTGGAATGAAAATTGGATGAAACAGAAAAGGGACTGTGTTGGTTACAGAATAAATCATAACTACAGTGGTTGGCATGAATTATTTAAAACTTCTTCATGAGAATGTCGAAAACAGTGAACCCTTCAAGGCTTGGTTATTCTGCTTCTTGACACTCAAGTGGCTATTTAGACAGGGACGGCTTTGGGAGCTGCGGGGCCTAATTGTAAAGATTTTTTGTGGGGTCCCGAATTAATAGTCATGGTCTGTAAAATCTTAGAAATATGAATAAACTTTATATCTCTCTGGCACAATGGAAAGCAATCAAAATGAGCAACTGAGAATTTCACAGAAATAATCTTTTATGCTCTTTTGTAATTGATTAACATGATTTTATTCGAGAACAATGAAAAAAATTCAAAATAAAGTGTAAACAAACACCGTTGAATCTTTAGGAGTTCAGAAGAAGATTTATATTTTTGCTTTTCTCTGTAAATCATTATTGTTCATCTGCAATGTGGTGTTGTGTGTCTTTGACAAGACTAGAATAAACTCAAGTGCAGGGCCCTCTTTGGTGCAGGGCTCAATTAGGAGCAATTGGTCCAATTAGCTTAAAGCTAGCTCTGAAATTAGATACACGTAAGATTCCAGCATATTTTACCTAATAAAAAAAGCGAACACCATTGAAATAGACTTTCATTTTTTTCATCATATTTTTATGTTTAGAAAATTATTATGCACAGGGAAATATTAAACATTATACATGAATAATCTAAAAATCTCTTTCAGAAGAAAAAAAAAACCTAAAAAAAACTTAAACTGAATGACAAAAGAAATCCTAATTCTCGTTAATCATTCAACAAAAATCATTATCCAAACAACATCTATTGGCAACAAGGTATGTTGGGGTAAACAATTAGAATAATTGGAATAAGGGGAGATCAATGAATAAGTTACTTCTTTCTCCTTTTGTTAGGCACTTATCACTAAAAAGTCTGAATTTTCAAAAAACAAGTGGACACAAACAAAGGGATTGATTTAGCAAAAACTTACATTATAAATTGAACTCACGCTAAAAGCCTATTTGGGGAGGGGGATTTGAAAAGGTGTAAATATTCAAATTTTCAGCCCTGTAGCTCCATTGATGCAACTTGTAAGTGCGATACATATATACATACACCACCAGCAGGAGCTGCTTGAGAACTGAAGAAACCTTTTCTGACAGTTTTGGTTGATGGTTGCTTATATATATATATATATATATATATATATATATATATATATATATATATATGTATATATATATATATATATATATATATATATATATATATATATATGTATACATGTATATATATATATGATAAATTTCAAATATGTATAAGCCGTATAAGTCAAAGGAAGAAAAGTATTGCCCCTAGAAGAAAGATGAAAGGATTATTTGTCCAGAAAAGATGGAAAACTACAGCATACTAAGCATATTTTCATGCTTGTTTTGATTATAATATCATGAAGTCTTCAGCCTTCATCAACTTCATATACTCCTGAGTATCCAGAAACCTTCAAAGAATTAGGAATAAAACTCTTTTAATAGAATTTGATATTCCAATCCTGTTTTGGCTGAAAAGGCACCAATATCATCCAGGGACTATTTCGGTCAAGCATCACATTCTCATTGTCTTTGTTTTCATCACCAAGTTTCAGTCAATGGATTCTCCAGACTTTCTCGGGTGTGTCAATTCTTAGATTTCGAAGACTTAAGTAGACAGCCTTTCCTGTTTATGGTCAGTGTCTTTAAAACTGATTGATGATTTACCCAAGGGTGAATGAAAATATTTTGGGTGTGAATGAAACAACATAGGTGAATGAAGGGCGTGTGGAAAATGAAGAGTGAAAGACTGAATTTAGATTTTTTTCTATTTTTGAAAAATCTCATCTGCAGTAAAAAAAATTTTTCTAAAAATCCAATTTCAAATCCCAAGACTCTTGTTTGGTAATCATGTCAACTAAAAAATTCATACAATTTTTTTGCTAAATTTTTTTCTCTCTTCATTTCATATATATATATATATATATATGTATAAATATATACATATTAACAATAGTTTCATCCACAGACAGCTGTTCCATCGTATTACGACTCTTCAGTGTAGCTATAAACTTGATACCCATTTCAGTGCTACCATGATTGAAACCTTTGCTCCAGACTCAGAGTCCGGTATTTTACCCCTGCCCAACAGAGAACTAGACAGTCCATAGAACCAAATTGAATGATATGTTTATTTATACATAATTCACCATCTACCAGAATGCTCAATTCAAGAGTTTATTGGTTTATATATATATATATATATATATATATATATATATATATATATATATATATATATCATCATAATCAATGCTCCCTTATTCAGGGTTCAACATTCTTCAAGTAAGGTAACTCGTTCATTATAAGCTATAAGCAATGCTCTTCAAACTCTGGAATAGAGCACTATAGTGGATGGGGAATAGTGCACAAGTAAATATATTGCTTATATTCAACTTTATGGACCGTTTAGTTTGGCGTAGGGCAGACGTAAAATGCCAGCCTCTGGGTCTGAAGCGGAGGTTTTGATCCTGCCTCGTGGTACTGGATGAGATAATGGATAGTCTATAGCCACACTGCAGATTTGTAATACAACAAAACAGTGAGACAGACTCAGGAGTAAAGATTTATGGAAACTTAGTTTATTAATTAGTTAATCCATTAATGTATCAGTTGGTGAGCTAAACATGTTTTGAGAGGTATTCTCATCTTCAGTAGCATGTGCTGTGTGTGTATGCGTATACCATTTTGAGATTAACAGTTTTTTGTGGAAAATGAATTTACCATCAGATGCTTTTCACTTTGGAAGCAAAATTTGGGAATCCAATCTCTTAGGGTCATCCTGATGTGTGGGACTTTGTTCAGTCTGTGATGGAGTCTGTGCTTGTTGGTGGCAAGATGTGGTAGTAACTACAGTAGTGGGTAATTTCATGTGTATTATCCTTACAGATCATTGAAAGTTTATTGGTTCTGATTTGTACAAGTGGAATACCATGCAAAGGTTTTAATAGGTGTAGGTCTGAGTGACTGTGAAGTTCCCAATATTAGATTTACCTGAGGGAGGGTAAAGTGTGGATGTGAGCTTGTTGTTAGTGGGAAGCAAGCCTTTGGCAGAGTTAGCTCAACCTTCAAAAATAATAAGATCCCATTAATCCTAAAGAGAAGGGTGTATAACCAATGCATCCTCCCCATAGTCACTTATGGAGCTGAAACATGGAACCTAACCAAGAGACAGACCCGTAAATTGAGAACCATGCAACATGCACATGCACATGAAAGAATAATGCTGGGCCTCACATGGAGAGACCACAAGACAGCACAGTACATCTGAGAAAAGACAAGAGTTAGGGACATCATAGAATCCATTAAAAAGCTCAAATGGCGGTGGGCTGGCCATGTTGCAAGAATGGCAGACAATCGATGGACATCACGACTCATAACATGGATCCCCCGAGACCACATGCACAACCGAGGCCGGCAAAATGTTAGATGGAGAGACGAGCTAGACAAGTTCAGGAAGTACTGGCTCCGTGACGCCCATGATAGGGAAGTATGGCAAATCCTAGGGAAGGTCTATGTCCAACAACGGACGCTAAAAGACTGATGATGATGATGATGATGATAGTTAGGGTTGTTAAGTTTGGTGTTAAGGGGAAAGGATTATACGTTTGTTGATCCACATATCCTCATGCCTCTCTAAAATTTTAGTTAGGTCAGTGGGTGTATTTTCTTAAATGTTTTCAGTGATTGTGAATTTAGTGTCTGTGGCAAAATTGTGTCCGGGGTGCGAAAGTGTAGTTCTACGGGTAGTGGACTGGGATAGTTTTATGATTTAATTCTGTGTCTATAGTTATTAAGTCTAATATTGAATCGCCACTCAAACTTGCCTATGTATTGTAAATTGCTTCAATTACATTCTAGGATATACATATATATATATATATATATATATATATATATATATATGTGTATATATTTATGTTTTTAGGATGTTCACAAGACACGAATAAAATGAACACTCAAGAAATGAGTTGATTTATGCCTTTTTTCTCAGGATATAGTAAAAGATTGAACGATATAAGGGTGGCTGAATGAGGTTTTGTAATGAAAATTTTGAAAGCACTGACAGAGACATAGTTTTGGAGGGAATGGGTTTGGCGAACAGTTTTAAATTGCCCCCTGGGCCCACAATGGAGAGCCCCCAACCTAAATGCTTTATGAATAGTTGTTCTATTTAGTGAATCACTATAGCTACAATATTGTCCAAACTAAACAATCAGCCAAGAGGCAAGGTATTCATCCCTTTTGCTTTCGGTTATTTTTTGTATCTTCTTGGTGCTTGGGATTTTTGGAAATTTTATTTTTTAATGGAAATTTTTGTTTTTTTACTCTTTTAATCTTTTGTCAGTGCAACTGGATATATCATTTGGCCTGGGTCCTTGCAAATTCGTATGATAACTTAACAAGACATCTAAAAACAATGTTTGGGATTTGAGAATTTTTTCTCATAACTCATTTAGTCATGAGACAGCGCTACCAGACACACCTTTTGACCAAAGAGCTTGCAAATTCAAGTACTGAAAATGGTTTTCATGATTTTTGGAAAAAAATTTCCTAATGGAAACTTCAAGTGTTTTGGGAGGGCTCTTTCATTCTCATATCAGCAATACTGGAAAAACTTTTGATTTAGAAACGTGCATGAGTACTCCTTGTAGACATTTTAGAGATATTTTTTGATTTTTGAAGAAAAATGCTTTTGTTTGCAAAAAAAAAAAGATCAGTATGAGTATTGCCTTTTAGGATGTAATCGTAGCAATTGTCGCAGAGAAATACCCATACATCTGTAGTCGATCAGAGTGTAAGGATGGTGAGGTAGCGTTCAATTGTCAATGCTTAGTTCCTCTCCAAATTCTCAGATTGTTTTGCGTGGGTCTGTCTAAATAATGACCCTCAATTGGATGTCATCAAATACAGAAGGATGTCCACATCTCTGTTTAGAAGTTTTTAGAATCTGTGTCGAGTTGAATGTTCCTTGATGTTCCCTTTAGCCAAATACTTGGGTTTTATTGCAAGCAATTTCCGTTGTTTTATGTCCCATTTTGGACTCATTCAATAAAATTGCCCGAATTTGGTTTTTTTTATCATCTTAGATTTGACAGTCTCAAATAAACCAGAATAAATAGTGAAAGGAAAACATTTGAATTGAATAAATAGAGTGAAATATAATGGTACATTACACAAACATATTTAAATAATAGTTTATTCCAAAAATAAGCATCAAAGTTTAAATAACGAAAAATGTACTTTTTTTCTGCACTAACCTAATATCTATCAGATGTGATGCGTACAGCTCTTGGCTGAGAAAATATCTAAATAGATTGGCAGCTGAGAGAAAAGAGACGATTCAAGTCACACTTTATTCTAAAATTCAAGGTTTCAGTTCTCTCTCGATCTAAATACACTTCATTTTCTAACCTCTTAGATACTGCCAACGTAAACTGTCACAAAAACTGTCAACATTGGTTTTTCTTAGTTTTCAATATCTATCTATCATGCGTACTGGCTGAACCAATGGAGCTAGATGGCTGAAAATTTCAACATTCATTCCTTATCATTGCTAGAAAAGCCTATACTTTCCTAGACATGATAAGGAGTTCAGAAAGTATTGGCTCTGTGATGCCCATGATAGAGAGGTCTGGCAAATCCTGGGAAAAGTCTATGTCCAATACCAGATGATAAAAGACTGATGATAATAATGATGATGATGATGTCTAAAAAAAAGAATTTTATTGGAAATTCCTCCCAAATAGTCTTCATGGGGAAAAAAATCAATATTTACTAGTACTATGTGTAGAAAAGAAAGTATCTTTATGGAAATTTGCCCCCAAATAACTTTTATTGGTGGGGGAGGATTAATTTATAAACCAAATATATGCTAAATTGGTTCCTTAGTTTTACACTTCTTTAGCAATCACTAACAGACTAAGGGGAGAGAAATAGTTTATTTATTTCCAAACTTTTTAGTTGATCAGCATGCTGCCAAAAGACGTTGGTTGGGTGGTGGTTTCTATTGAGTGACTAACAAGACCTATATATATTATTGCATTTTTCCTTTTTCTCTGAGTATAAGCTATTTCAGCCAATATAAGACGTAGTAACTATTTGGAAAGAAATAATGCTTCAATGCCAGTACCAAGCAAAGTAAATTACTAAAGCACTATCAGTGATGATGAACAAAAAACTCTATCATGAAACGTAAATATAAATATATATATATATACATATATATATATATATATATATATATATATATATATATATATATATATACATATATATATATATATATATATTTATATATATATATGTATATGCATATATATGTATATGTATTTATATATATATGTATATGCATATACATATATATATATATATATATATTTATGTATATATATGTATATGCATGTACATATATATATATACATTTATATATATATATGTATATGCATATACATATGTATATATGTATATTTATATATATATATATATATATATATATATATATCGTGGAAATAATGGAGATGTACAAAAAAAGAAAAATATTTTGAATGTAGATAAGAAAAGACAATTTGGAAAAAGAGAAAATGTTTCCACCTCTGCACAAATCAATAACCTCATTATTGGAAGAAAAAAACTAGAAAAAATATCATAAAATGGAGAAAAAAAAGAAATAGAAACAGGTCTCATTAGTCACTCAATAAAAACTGTCATATGACCAACATATTTTTGCAACGTGTTGCGTTAGGGGTGATCAATTGAAAAATTGGAAAAATGGGTGATCAATGTTACTGCTCTTGAGATCATTAAAAAAGCCTGAATTTTCAAAACAAAAAAAAAGCAGAACAAGCATGACACAAACAAAGATATCAGTTTAGCATAAATGTACATAGCAAATTGAAACAACCACTAAAAATCTAATCATAGGAGGATTTTAAAAAAGGAAAAAAAAACTGTTTTCCAAGACATAATGTAGAATAAATGTGTGGATTTTCAGCCCTCTAGCTCCATTGGTGCAGCCTGCACAATTGATGCATAGTCTGCTAGCCAGCCGGACCAGCTATAAAACTGAAGAAACCTGTTGAAGTGACAGTTGTTTGATGGTTTCTTAAAGTGGTTGAAAGTGAATTCTTTGGGGCGGCCATCCACCCCAGATAATACCCACTGCATCATGACTGCCTACCCACAAGACCATAAACAGAGAGGACATACTTTGAAATAAAGATGTGTTGCCACCTTGGAAAACAATCAAAGATTCATAAAAAAGAGTAAAGGAAATAGCCAAAGGAATTCATGGAGAGAAACATCTCCATGATACATCTGAGTCACAAACTTGGACTCCAGTAACACGGTAATGTCAGTAACTCAGCTATTTTTAAGTATCAAATAATTATCAAATTTTGTAAAAGATTTTATTTATTGATATGTTTCAGAATCATGTAGTTAGCATGAATATCATTAATTGATTTTTTTTAAAATTAATGAAAAAATTACCTGAAGATTCCTTTCCATAAAACCAAAAAGTGTAGGTAATTGTTAAAAAGCAATACAAAGATATTTCATTGAGATTTTATAAAATCAAAAAAGTACTTTGTTAACAAACATCATCAGTATTTTAGCATCTGTCATTGGACGTAGACAATCCTCAAGATTTGCCAGATCTCTCCATTGTGGGCGTCACGGAGCCAGTACTTTCTGAACTTATCTAGTTCATCACGTCATCTTATATTTTGTTAGCCTCAGTTTTGCATGTGATCTCTGGGTTGTGAGACATGATGTCCAGTAATTGTCTGACATTCTCACAGCATGACCAGCCCATTGCTATTTAAGTTTTCTCATGGAATCTATGATATCTTTGATATCTGCCTTCCCTCTAATATACTGTGCTGTCTTCTGATCCCTCCTTGTGAGATTGAACATGATTCTCTCCTATACATGTTGCTTGGTTCTCAGTTTATGGGTCATTCTTTTGGTTAGGTTCGATATTCCAGCTCCATAGTTGACTATTTGGAGGATGCATAGAATGGTTCTTTTTAAAGATAGCCAAATTTCCTGTTCTTTTTCTTGAAGCTTGAGCTAGCTCTGCCAAAGGCTTACCATTCTAGAGTGATTCTTTGCTTGATTTCTTCTTCTTTTAAAGATTTCATGATTATTTGTTGTCTTAGGTGGATGTAGTGGTCCACTTTCCCCAGTTATGCATCTTCAATTTTGATTGTTGTGTCTTAGTCTTCTGGGCTCTTAATGGAAGTGATTCATGTAACTTTGTGGCAATTAATTTTTAAATTCATGCAAAATGAATAGAATGTTACTTTCAAGGGAGATACCTCCTGATTTAGATTATCCCCCTTTAAGCATTTGATGAACTATTCAATTCACAGGAAAGTTTAACTTTTCTTAATGCCATTCCTTCAAAAGTTCCACTCCTAATTACAAGCTGCTAACAATTGGTTTATGAATTTAAGAGTCGAATGAATATCAGGTGTCTTATACCTTATGCCATCTGTCCTCCCCACAACTCTGTTCTCATTAACGGAAAAATCTTACAATTGACAACATTTAGAGCAACAACCAGAATCGCTAACTAAAAGATTGATAAAATCACAACTTGAAGCAGCAGCATTTGGCATTAAGTATCATGTACTCGCAGTTTTTGATTGGTTTACAGTTTGGTCGAGCAAATGTTGATAGGGATGGATATAACTTGGCAGCAATTAAGTGAGTGTCTAAAGCATTATACCTGTTACCTCAGCAGTTTGAACACAAGCATGAAAAATGTTTCAGAACATCTATTTTGACAAGATCTAACTGGCCTTAAATCTAACGAGTTTCAATGTCAGAAGATTAAGATATCTCTCTCACTAATGTTGCTTGTCGAAAGAATTGGAATTTTTCAGTGTGTACACATGCATCCTACAAGGAACCTTGTGACAAAGATGTTCATGTGTTGACAAGCAATTTCTATGAGACAGAGGGGAATGTATCAGGTTATACATTATTCAGTTCTTGATCTGGTTGCTTTCTTCAGGCATCAACTCATGTGTGAGAAGAGTGGATTGCCATGGATATTATTTAGCAAAAGATGGATGGATATTACAAGAACATATTGTGGAAATAAGGTTGACCTTGAGTGGCATTTCAAGGTTGATAGAGATGGGAATCAAATTGTTCTTCCCTAACTCTTTTTTCTCCTACCATAATGTCAATCCAGTTTTCCATGTTAAGAGAGTAAATGATCAATACCTAATTCTGTCTCACACATTTTCTTTATTCTTCATTCCAGGCCATGAGCGAATGAATGACATCACAGTTTTTTTGAATGTGGCCACCTGTGTGACTCATGTCTATGAAATCTTTTTGAGCAGAGAAACAGGATCTCATAATGCAAATAATGACAGTATCAATATTTTGTCATTTCATAAAATATGCCACCTGTCTACAGGCTTTTTGCCAAATTTTCAGTGGTTTCTGATATATTTAATGGTGGCCTTGCTCTGCACACAAGGATATATGAACTCTTTGTCAACTGCTGGGAACAGGGAAGAATATCATAGGATTTCAAAGGGAGTTCATCATAACCCTTTAGAAGATCAAAGTGAAGTTAGACGGCTCACATTACTGAGGTTAATCTTTTTATGAACAAAAACTAGGGTGAACATATTTTTGTGCCTTTAAAAATGATCTTAAAACTTTATGTTTAAAAGAGTCTGAATCTATGTAATCATTTTTAATAGCGCAATTGGAAAGTAGGTATCTACAGCTGTTATTATTTCTATTGATATTCGGACCATCCTCATCTTGGTTGTTTTTCATACAACGTTTTGGCCGTTGCACTCTACGACCTTCGTCAGGTATCATCTGCTAGATTTGAGGAAGTAACGAACCGAACCCTTTATTTATCCGATGAGGATGGTCCGAATATCAATAGAAATAATAATAATACCTCATCTCAAAAATTCCGAGATATACTACAGCTGTTAGTTGGATATTATTTGGACACTGCCTCCTCCCAAGAAAATGACTCATTTTTTAAAACACTGACTGCTGCTTAGAAACTGTTGGCTGGATAATTTTCTGACAAATCAAAAACTGCCAAAAAACATTAAGAACCATTTGAAATTTATTGTTAAAGAAAACATCGACCTAAAAATGTGAGCACAAGGTACTTTGAGACATTCTAAATTTTGTTCATAGTTTTATTTTTTTTCTTGGATAAGTAGTTCTCTGGTGATAAGATCACATTCATGTATACATTCATTCATACATACAAAAAATATTATGATTTAATATATATAATATATATTTTGGCAACAATTCCTCTTTCAAGTAAATTTGATTGAACATGACGGATAGTTCTTGACGATTCAACTTTTTTCATCAGTTTTTCTTGTTTGCGAATAAGTAGTTTTTTTACTGGTTTACATGAATGAAGGAACTGTTCAAAGTTTATACTGTAGTTCTTCAAACATTTCCAACCTTCATTGGTTATTTTCAGGAAGGATCTCAAAGGATTTCAAAGTCAACGTATGTAGTAATGATGATAAAAAAGATGTTGAATACGATTGAATAATCCACATTAAGATTGATTCTATTTAAAATGAATTGTTTACTTTGGCAACATTATTTCCAATGACAATGCATTCATTATATAATGCATTATATCATTATTCAATTATTTCAAAACTTGTAGAGGACAAATGTTGTGTACAAATTCACACACCTCTTTTGCGAGATTGCATCTCTGACTGTGATAAAAAAAAACATTTTATATTGAATACATGACTCTAATACTTTCCAGTTACTCAACTTGCCACTTATGTGGAGCAAGGTCCATATACCAATACATTAAACAGCACCATTTCTCCTCCTCCATCATTTGTAAGATGCTCATAGAAAATACTAAAATATTGTACAATCCCAACAATAAAAAGAGACTTCAAATCTTGAAGGTTATCTATTTGAAAGCCAGAAAACCCCCATTAATAAAATCTCTTACAAAGTGAGAGAAGGTATTTTAAAGTGCCTATAATGGAAGTTGCAATACCAACCTGTGAGTTTCAAAATAATGGAATCGTGATATAACACATTTTGCAACGTACACATTGTCATAGGAAAAAAAGATGCCAAACTGAACAATCCGTCTTAGAAACTATGTAACTTTGAATTGCTTTGGAGCGTGCATGCTTGATTGTACCCAATGTGAAAGTGGTCTAGAAGAAATGTCCAAGCAAGCCTTCTTCCATTGTCGCAGGGTCTGCCAGCTCTGGGACTATGTTGGCAGGTTAACTAACGGCTTGCATTACACCCAATTTACTCCTGCTCATAGATGTCACGTATGAAGGTAAGAATGTGTCGCCTCTGTGGTCTGGGATAAAATTCTTCTTTTCAAGCAGCAGCTTAAAGTGAAAATCAGATGTGATAGAAAGAGATTGCATTGCAAAGATTTCATCAAAAAGTAGGTGGATGGTGCAAGCCTGATTTACTTGAGAGAGATCTGATCTGAGTGGCTTTTCTAGACATCACATGCCATAAGTAAGAGTCCTTTTTGGAACCCTCCCCTGGTTTGGTAGGTCCTTGTAGAGGAGTGAATCACAGTGGACTACAATCCTATGCAAAATCTTTTCTATCACTATTACTATGAGCATTGGACTTTAAAATCCTTTCAAATACTCCCTGAAAATGACCAATGACAGTCGGAAACACTTGAAGAACTACGGTATGAACTTTAGACAATTCCATCATTTTTAATCTTAAGTGAATAAATGGTTTCAGATTTAAAATAATTTTGTAAATTTATTTCTCCATGTTACTGCCTTCTCAGTGTGATGCTTATAAAGAATGCCTAAATAATTGTTCTGTGTGTCTAGTATGCTTTGAATAGATGCAGAGCTATTTAGCACAGATATTTTCAATGTTGATAACAACTCTTAAAACATTGGAATGAATGGTAGCCATCGGTTTAATGAATATGTGCGTGATCATGTTGATGACGACAAAAGATTCTGATGTCTCTGTTGGAGGTTGAAACAAGGGTTATATTGAAATCAGGAATGGTGATTATGGTAGTCAAAAGATAGTGACGCCAACGTTGATAACAATGGCTCGCATGGAGAGTGTCGATTATGAGAGGAACAATAGCGATGTAGGACCTTACTCCAGTTCTTGGATTTATTGCAGCCTGTGATTTTGGCACAAAAGGTGGCTGAAGTGATAAAGGGGGAAGAAAGAAAGAATAGAGAACAAGAAGAGAAGATGCAGATCCTTATTCTCTCTCCTTAGAAACTATCAACCGAAACTGTCAACAGTGGTTTCTTCAATCTTCAAGTTTGTCCAGCTGGCTGGCTATGAATGTATCATATATATAGGCTGCACCAATGGAGCTAGAGGGCTGAAAATTTCAATATTTACTTCTTATTATGTCTATAGCAAAAAAATTTGGTTTTTAGTGGAAGGTTCAAATTTCTGAGTGATCACTGACTCCCAAAAATGTTGAGCAAAGTAATCTATGCAATGATCACCCTTTTTTCCATTTTTTTTTTCGCCCCCATGCTGTTAAAAGACGTTGGTCATGTGATGGATTTTATTGAATGACATGCTGGGGCTGATCAATAAGAAAAATTGGAAAAATGTTTGATCAATGACAAAGTTATACCTCTCGACTCTTGGTGATCCCTAAAAAAGTCTGAATTTCCAAAAAACAAGTTTAAACACTGCCAGACTCAAACTAAGGGATCAATTTAGTATAAACTTACATTGGAAATTAAAACCTTGATTAAAAACCTACTTGAGGACAGAATTTGAAAAAAAAAAGCAAGAAAAAACATTTTTTCAGACATGATGAATAAATGTTCAAATTTTCAGCCCTCTAGCTCCATTTGAACAATCTGTATGCCTCATGTACACGTGCATAAGCAGCCAGCCAGCCAGTCAGTCAGCCAGTGCCAGTTAGACAAATTTAAAAACTCGAGAAACCTACGTTTATTTCCAATTTTGGTGACAGTTTTGGTTGATGGTTTCTAATATACTAACACAGAAAAGTATACCAAGTAAAAGTGTGAAAGCATCTGTATTATAATTGTCCTCGTCATGATCTATGTCTGTTACATTTTCATTGGTTAATTGGTAAAAAAAAACTGACCAATCATGAGAAGTGAGAATTTTGGAACAAAAAAATTTGAATAAAGCAGATGACACAGACTGTTTGTTTCTTTGTTACATTATGGAATCACAAGTTTATGAAAATGTATTATTTATTTCTTGCTATAAAGTGAATCGATAGAACTATCACTTGATTTATTGTAGGCGAGGCAATGAGTCCCCCATAGTACAACTGGACAGTAGCCGCATCAAAAACTGCATCATGAAAAGCAGATAACAGAGAGTAGGATAATTAAGGGAAAGTAATAGAAATCATTTTAGTTTAGATGTTTTCAGATATTTTTATCTAGAATTAGATATCTTGAGTCGCATCTGGATGACAGAATTTTCTATTTAAGAGTTGTTTTTAATTAAGTAATATTGTTCCTGTATTTTGACCCTATTTTAGATGTAAACCTGACAATAGATATAACCTTAAACCTTAAGATAAATTTGACATATCATCTAAGTGGTCTTTTGGTTTTGGTGGGAACAGGTAATAATTTCACAGTGGAAACAATTCCGCAATGAAAATAATTGTTAGAGAGTCTAAATAAGTAGGTTTCTATGTAGAAATGCAACATTAAATTGCTTTATTGAACTAATTTATCAAATGCCATGTTTCTTTATTTCTAAAAAATTGTAAAAATGTGTTGTAAAATAATATTTTTGTCCATACTTAGCAAAAATTAGGTAAAAGTTTACTGATACTGCCACTTACACGGCCACATCTTCATCTACCACCGTTCCAGCATGTGGCCTCGCCCTGACGTTCGAAATCTGTTCATTTTGACATCTCTACTTAAGTAAACTAATACTCCTTATTTTGATTGAAATATCACTTATTTTATTCAAAATATTCTTTATTTCATTCCAGGGAAGAGGCGAGAAAAGTGGGTTAAGTAGTGAACTGAAAGGGGTAAGAATAGAAGGGGAGTGATAGGGAGCTTGGATGATTCATTTTGTGGGTAGTTAGAGAGAGGAGAGAAAAGGTAGTTTGCAGAATGGGTTGGAAAGTTTTTGCAAAGCTAATTCTTGTTTGTATAACATTCAGATAAAATCATGGATGAATATTGGAAAGGATAAGAGAGAGGATGAGAAGATATATCCATCAAGTGTGAGAAGAGCAGAGGCATGAGATAATCAATAATCGTAGTTGTCAAGACTCGTGGTATTTCTGTTGGTTGCATTAATTAGTTTTAATAGATAAAGGAAAGATTCATCCTTAAATCAAATGAAAGAAACACCTGTTTTAGAAACTGTCTCAAAAACTGTCAGCACAAGTTTCTTCAGTTATTGAGTTGGTCTGGCTGGCTGGATATGTATGTTTGAATGTATCGAACACACATGCTGCATCAATGGATCTATAAGACTGAAAATTCAAACATTCACTCGTTATTATGTCTAGAAAACCTTTTTGTCTCTTGAAGATTACCCTCCTAAATAATTTTAATCTACAAGGTAAGTTTATGCTAAATCGATTCCTTACTTTCTATACATTAGCATCCATGCTTGCTTTTTGAAATTCTGACTTTTTACTGAGAGAAGTAACATTTTCGTTGATCACACTTTTTTCCAATTTCTTTAATTGATCACCCTCAACGTGTGACAGTTTCTTTTGAATGACCAACCAGACCTGCTATCATAATTGACCATCATGAACGATGATGCGTATGTATGAGTTCTGCAGTTTTGAATTATTGATTCAATCTTTCATTGTTTGTAGACAAAGGTTTGAAGAAGCTATTTGAATACTAAATTTAATCTTTGACTTTTCTGGCCTTGTTAGTCAAAGTAGTTATGTACGAGTATGTATTATCATTCTCTGCTTATACCCTCATTGAAGTTGTCATGGGGCTAGGTACACATGGGCAGTTGTTAGTAAAACCAGCCTCCAGTTTGCAACCTCTGTTAAAGTTAAATTCTGCTTACGGCAACTAGTGTTCCCAAATAGTCAGCCATCTACATACTGACCTGACCAGTAATCTTATGAGAACTGGTATTTCCAACATGATTTGGCCATAAACCTTCCACCTTGGCGAGAGGTTCCTCAATACTAGTACTTGTGCTTAGCAGAGAGGCATTGAGTACCATTTTTTAAAGTGTGACTTGGCGATGGATTGAACCATTGTATTCCAAACTGGAGTGAGCATTCTACCACTAGGCTATGGAGTTTAGTCCATGACGATCATTTTACTCAGCAGATCAAACTGATTGTGACCAAAGTCAATCATGAAACCTCATTTTTAGTTTGTTCATTAGGTCTTCTGCTGAAAAAAGTTAGCAATATTAATATGATTATCATATGTCAATGTTATAATAATTTCTTGCTAGTGAATAGATTTCTCAAATGAAATGCAATGTTATATTGCTTTATAAAACTAATCCATCAAAAGTCAAAGAATTTTAGTTATAAAATCTGCAAAAAAAAGTATGTGGAATAATATTTTTACGGATGCATTGCAGAAATCATGCAAAAGTTTACAGATGCCACTCAGTGGTTATGGCAAAAATTACGCAGCCACAATTTTATCTACCACCCATTTAAACAAGTGACCTTGCCTTGAATGTTCAAAATCTGCACATTTTGATGCCTCTACATGATATAAGTAAAGTCTTCTACCTCCCATTTCAATTGCAGACAGTTGTATTAAATATGCTTGTGAAATCTTTGATGTGAAATTATTCAAAGGTCAATTTATGTTAAGGAGTTAACATGGTGATTCATCTGTGAACAAAGGTTGATTCAAGTTTAAGATTGTTTGCAGGAGTTTAGTTTTTTGATAAGCATTTTGCACTTTATCAAATGCAACACTATAGTGAAGCAGTAGTGGATGGATCTGACGGCCACAAAGACAGAAGGCTGAAAGTGCAAAGCAAGCTGAGACTTGTTACCACAAACTATGCCAGAAGAAAATTAGAGCAAAGTGCATTTTTAATCAGTAGTCAGTCTAGTATCCGAAATATATACAAAGCTCAAACAATACAGATATCTCCATGATATGTGACTGCATCAAATACATACATACATAGCTACCGATACTGTAGTGTCATGGTTAATATGTTAGTCATGTAAGTCACTGGGTGCTCAATTATCATGGCCTTGTGTCAGACTGGGCTAAACTTTGTAATTATTTCATGAATACCAAAAACTACTAAAAGAAATATATGGCTCCTATCGGCTTCAGGGATTTGAGCTTCTGTGCCTGGAGCTTAGTATGGAGGATGTGTTGTGTCCAAGTTCCAATCACCGCCCCCCCCTCCACTCTTCTCTCACTCTAGTCATGTGTCTTCTCATCCTTTCTCTTATTCCACCCCCCATGATAAAGGATTCCAAAGGAAAGAAGTGTTCAATATGTCTGAAGATTGGCATGGCTGCCGAGGTTTCCTCTCCAGCTGGTTATGGCACCAGGTATTCCCAGATGATCACCCATCCAAGTACTGACCAGGCTCGAAGTTGCTTAACTTCAGTGGTCATACAAAAATCAGTGCATCCAATAGAATTTGTCCATAACCACTAAAACAAGTATGTTTGTACTGTGGATGTGAAACGATCCGAAAGAATATTGATGAAAATGACAATTGGAAGGTGAAGAGAAAAACTCAAGAAAAACCTGACGGGTTTACATCTCAAAATTTTTAAAGAATATTCAAACATCAAACTGAGTCTATAATACACGCCCAAATGTACTTTTATCTGTGCCTAAAAGATACATTTATACAGTCTCATAAACTTTTCCAAAACAGAGGAAAGCACAAATGTATTTCCAAGATATAAACAAATTCACGCAGCTGTTGCAATCAGTTTTCTAAATACACTTTCATATATATATATATATATATATATATATATATATATATATGTATATATATACATATATATATGTATATATATATATATATATATATATATGTATATATATATATACGTATATATATATATATATATATATATATATATACATATATATATATATATATATATATATATTTATATATATACATATATATATATATATATATATATATATATATACATATATATATATATATATATATATATATATATATATATATATATATATATATATGTATTCATATTTATATATATATATAAAGCATTCTCTTTCACTGTGTGAACAGACATATATATTTGGAGAAACGAAATTTCCCCAAAACAAGTGTGAATGCTGCTGGGTACAAAATAAAGGACCAATTCTGCACACACTTACATTAAAAAAAAAAACCCTAAAAAACCCACCCACTAAAAAGCTAAGGGTGGGAGATTTTCATGAAACAAAAAAAAAGAAGTTCTTTCAACACATTTCAAAGAATAAAAGTTTGAATTTCCAGTCCTTTGATCTAGTTTCTACACATGATTTATAGATAGCCAGCCAGCCTGTCAGAGCAACAAAAAAACTAAGGAAACCTATGTTGACAGTTTTGGTTGACAGTTTCTAACATAAAATATCACTGCTAGTGCACACGGTCATCACATAAACACGAACATGTGGGAAATTGTCATAGAAACTCAAATGCCAATTCACTAGATCCTTCCTATACTGATATCTATAGAGACTATAATGGGCTTATGAGAAAGCAGTCACTGGAAACATATATTTATATATGCATACACGCAGATACATGCATAGATCTATACGTTCTTTTCCAGTATTCTTTTATGGAAAAATCAAATAAAGCATTAATACATCTAAATATGATGAAAAAAAATCCTTTAGAAAGAAAAATTGCTTTGAAGCCCGAAATCTACTTCGGTGTTAATGTACATGCATTCACTGGCATTTAAGTACATAAATATATGTATGGACAGCAAATATAACATTTGAATAGAGATTTATGTAGGAACAGGTGTGGTTAGTCACCCAGTAGAAACTGTGATGTGACTAATGTCTTTTGGCAGCATGCTGTGATAGGGATGATCAGTTAAAAAATTGGGAAAAAAGGGTGGATAAGTTATTGCTGTTACCTATTTTGAACAGTGATCACTAAAAAAGTCCCAAAAATTTTTGAAAAAAAGGAAGACACAAATTAATGGACCAATTTAGCAAAAACTTGCATTACAAATTGACCGCTCACTCACTAAAACCTTCTTTGGGGAGGAATAAAAAAAAAAACAACATAAAAAATGCTTTTTCTAGACCAAAATGAGAAATAAACGTTGATATTTATATTCAAATTTTCAGCCATCTAGCGACATTAGTGTGGCCTGTATGCATGAATCTGTATATAGATAACCGGACCCACTCGAAAACTGAAAGAAACCTATGTTGACATTTTTGGTGACAGTTTTAGTAGATGGTTTCTAATCTGTATTTCTAGATGAATGCCTATCTGTATATCAAGATATCAACTCATGAAATCATAGAGATGGCAATATAAATACACATTTTTTTCTACACATATTGAAGAGTAATCTGCATGCAACAGTTGGTAGTATAATATTATATTTCATATGCTTTTTTTATCTATGCATTTGTGTGCTGATAAAAGTAAATAAAAACATATACGTATAGATAATTATATATACATACATGTTATTAAGAAATAGATACATGGTCCGACTGAATTATTATAAATTGTGTTATACGATATTGCATCTCTACTTGAAATGATCTTCCGTTATTACACGGCAAATGTATCATTTGGCCTAGACAATGTAAACAGAATGAACAATGAAACCTGTGACCAGTAGGGTAGCTGCTTCAACTTTGTGTCACTCTCACCATTGAACTAAACAGTTGCCGGTAATGCAAAGGTCCAAATAACAGTTTCAACACCAAACATCAGGTTCTTTGATTGTTCAGGTGTGATATCCGAATGTGATGGTGCTAAACAGAATCATCCCCGATGAGGATAGTGAACAGAATAGTCCATTGGTGGCCACGCAACAACGTAGGATTCAGATAATATTGATTTCTTCTTCTTTTGTTGTTGAGCCAGGATTTCCAGATTTCGTCCTTGTTGAGTAGTAGAAGCCAATTCGGGTTGAACTCAACACTCGTCAGACATACATTCGGTCAACTTGTTAATAAGGGCTGCTTCTTTGATTTTCCTCTGTTTCCAACAGCGTTCAATTATTCAAACTTCTTCCCAGAGAGGGATATTACACCTGAAGAAGACTGTTGAATGAATAGGCTGAAATGTCATGCTTGCCACAAAAACAAGAGAGAGTTTGATTGTCCGAAAAACTCTTCTTGAAACTATAGACAACATTGGAAAACTCGAGAATCTCTCTAGATAAGTGGAAAGACAAAAAATATCTATACTGTTTGATGAAACTTGTTTGAAAGAGCTTCCCAAGGAAACAATACATATGTATATATATATATATATATATATATATATATATATATATATAGAGAGAGAGAGAGAGAGAGATGTGTTTGTATGCACATCAATAAGTTCACAATCTAATGATGAAAAAAGAATTTATATTACTCAACAAATGTTTATTTTTCAGTATAATCTCTTTCTTTGTCAATGCATTCAACTCAGTGGTAAATATTAATCACTTGGGTTGAACATTATACAGAGAAAATTTCAGATCAAAGTTCAGCTAACATCTACATGTCAGGCCGTGGACTGGAAGGCATATCTTCATTTGCATATATATAGATTTATTCATGATATCTATCTATTTATCTATCTATCTATCTATCAATTAGAAACTGTCAAACAAAATAGTCAACATAGGTTTTGCCAGTTTTCAAGTTAGTCTTGCTAGCTGGCTGGCTATGTATGTTTTATGCGTACAGGCCACACCGATGGTACAAGATGTAAACATTTGTGCTTTATCATGTCTACAAAGAAATTTCTTTGTTTTTTGAAAATTTCTTTCAAAATAGGTTTTTAGTGGGGTGGGTAGGGGTGGTTCAATTTACAATGTAAGTTTATGTTAAATTAGATTATCACCTTATATTTAACTTTTTTAGTGATCACTGTCCAACTGTTGGCAAGAGAAGTAACATATTCATTGATCATTATTTTTCCAATTTTTTAATTAATTACCCCCAATATAGACTGCTGCCAAAAAACGTTAGTCACATGATCATTGCTTCTGAGTGACTCACTAGACATGCCTATCTATCTATCTATCTATCTATCTATCTAATTCCATATACATTCATCTGCAATTCCACCAGTAAATGAATAATATATATATATATATATATATATATATATATATTTATATATATATATACATGCACACAAGAGTGAAAAAAGTTCTGAAAAAGGACTGTATGTACAGAGAAATCAAAGCCGTCCATCCTTATTGACTGAAATGCAGGTGTCGACTTCTAATCAATTCAAGAGATATTTGTATTGATCTTTTATAGCCGACTATGATTTCACCAATCAATTGTTACCATGGTGACAGTCAACAGGTAACCAAGTGAATTGACTCATACTTTGTATCTGTGTCCTGGAACCTTCCAAAAGAAGTCAATGAATATATCAAAATCTAAAAATTATAATCAGGTGGAGACCGAGCCAGAGCTAGATTATTGGTTGCTTTAAAAGCATATCAACCCATGATGGGCTATTTAACGCTGGAATTGATTAGTTAAGTTTGTATTTAGCTTTTTATGTGATCACTGCCCAACAAAAGGCAAGAGTGGTGAACTAAAGTGTTTGTATGTATAAAGGTTTTTGTTTTATATATAGTTTTTTGTTTTTTACGACAAATAAAATTTGGTACATAGTTTGTTTTTTCACAAGAAATAAAGTTGGGAATATAGTTTTTCTTTTATACAAGAAATAAAACTTGGAATATAAGAGGCTCAAAATTTTAGAAAAGATACTCATGAATATTAAAGCAGATAAATCTTTCTCTTTCAAATTAAAGTTAATGATTTTTTCCCATTTGGTATACAGCCAGATAATGCGACAAATACATTTGACATTTCAGTAAGAGAATTATTCGTTTTCATTTTGATCTTTACACAACAGCTAATACTTCAGTTTTTGATATATTCGTATCTATGCATCATATATGTCTTACATAGATATCATTCTCCCATTAATTACTATGTTAAGCTTTTTAACTTGGATTTGATAACTTTATCAATTTTCTAACTTTAAACATCCAGTTGTTCATAAAATTTGAACACACCGTTGAACTACAGTGACAAATTAAGGGTAATATATCTGAATTGGAATTGATAGTTTGCAAGTATTATTGCAGACCCCTAAAAAAGGCCAATAGCATATTTTACTTTTGATACTTGGGTAATCTGGTACTGGGTGGAGCTGAGAAAAACAGCATAATTTGTCTCTCCTCTGACTTTGATTGTTTTGCTTCAGTTCTCTACATTTCTGTTCATGAAACAAATAGCCTTCATACTAATGGCGTGATTTCAACTGACGGAGGACCTGGAGTTTATGACATTCTAATTTAGGTCAGTAATTTTGCACACAAGAAAAAAAATGGATACTATGAAATCAGGCTGATTTTGGGCATTTTACTGGGATTATTTTCTTCCCAGCTGGTCTTACCATGACAATTATCAAAAAAATGAAATTGCAACCGGAGGCAACCCATGCGACCAGGGGCAACCAAGGCCAAGACCAATGGGAAGCCTGAATCTAATACGTTTGACACATTCTAAGTATCCTGCTCAAAGAAGTCTCTAGTTTGCAGGGATAAAAAAAAAATGGTGCTTTGAGACAAACTTCAAAGATATAATTTGTGCAAAGACTTTTAATATATTCATCATTTCAGACTTTAAAGGATTTAATATTTTACCGTCTGCTGTCACATCTATAGGAATATTATTCTTCACAAATATTCTAAAATTCTTGAAGGTTTTATCCTTTAACTGTAATTATTTTTGCAAATGAAGTGGGATTTGAATTGCTATCACTTAACCAAAAATCAATGTAGCCTCATAACCACTATTTTGCCTGGTTGGGCATTAAATGGTTAAAGAATGTTATACTTTGAATTCACCACTAAGGGAAATAAAAGGAGTCATGTGGACTCATGTGAGGGCATGCAAGTGAGCCAATTTCCGAGCAGAATGTAGAATTTTTTTTTCAAACATAAAAGTTTTTAAAATATGCTGCTTTTCAGTAAAACCAACCAGAAAATATGGATATCTTCAACATAGATCTTGCATGTCAAGAGCAGTAGTGACATGCAGTCTATGAGTGCAGATCAGGCTTTGATTAGATTAGTGGCAGGTTAACTGTTAAGACAAGATGGTGGCTGTATGGCCAATATATGAATTTTGTACTTGTTCAGCAGAAGAGAAAGTCTCCTAAGGAGCCTAAAATCCTGCATACAACATTGATGAATAATGATAATGAAGATTTTCCAAATGACAGGAATTATTGTATGCAATAAGATTATAGGCTGTCATTTTTTGTGTGTATATATATATCTTCTTTGAATAAAAATTACGAGATGGTTGTTTGGTACTAATGTTGGATTTTGTATTCCATTTGGTGCTCTCAAAATGGAGAGGAAACTTTTTTCATTATCTTAAATCAGATAATTCACCTGGAGAAAATAGTTGTCTACTTTCTGTTCTTGAATAATATAATCATCCATTATAAGATAATACAAATGCCATTGATTATTAGAAACCTGCAACTGAAGCTGTTAACAAAACTGTCAACATAGGTTTCTTTAGTTTTTAAGTTGGTCTGTGTATGTATCATACATACAAGCCACGCTAATGGAGCTTGAGGCTGAAATTTCCAACATTTACTCCTTAATATGGAAATTTTTTTTTTTACTTTTTGAAAATCTCTTCCCCAAATAAGTTTTTAAGGCGGGGGGACGTCAATCAACAATGTAGATTTATGCTAAATTGATCATTTAGTTAGTGTCTGACTGCATTCACACTCAACTTTTGAAAATTTAGACTTTTTTTGGTAATCACTATCCAACAAAAGACGAGAGAAGTGAGACATCTATTGATCACTCTTTTTTCCAATTTTTTTTATTGATCTCCCCCAATACAGCATGCTGCCAAAAGTCGTTGGCTACATGATGGTTTCTATTGAGCAATTAACCAGACCTTTACTGATGGCATTTATAAAAACTATTTATAACTGATGATATTTCGCCTTTTAAATCAGCCAGCAACATTCAGGAAGATCTGGATAAAAATTGTCTCCATTTTCTCTGGTGGAAATACACAAGAGTCTAAAGCTTAGCAAAATGAAAAAAAAAAATCTGTTAATCAGCTTTAAACTCTAACTCGGGGGAGGGAGAGAGAGGGAGAGAAAGAGAGATTAGGAGAGAAAGAGAAATTAGGAGAGAAACTGGAGAGAGAGAGAGAAACTGGAGAGAGAGAGAGAAACTGGAGAGAGAGAGAGATTCTGGCGTGCAGCAATGCTAGCTCTGTTGAACTGACAAGCTGATTGAACGCAATTCTCCAGTTCTTATCAGGCCAAATGTATAAGATGGTAATATTAAAATTTCTTGAGCATGATGGACACTGAACTGATAGGAACATTTCAATCATCTTGTCTCCACTCTTATCTTGTCAACATTTTTAGAATTAAAACAGAAACCATGGAAGATTATGTAGCTGTATTTCTGGAGAAGTATGTGGATAGAAAGCAAAGAAATGTATAACTCAGTTTTAAATCTAAGTTCTCATTTTGCCTCTTGGCAATGAATTTAAACATCATATTTATTCTATGATTGTACTTATTGTATTACTTAGTGTAGGAGAAACATATGTATAAAATCGTGGCTTCTTGTATGATGTGGGCACTCAGAACTATAGTTCAGCAGTCCCATGTGATTTTCTGGTTTGATGTTTTGAATTCATGTAATTATTCTGCAATTGTACAATAACTGCCCACTAGTTTTATGCTGTATACTGTTGCAATGGTAATTATAGAAAAAAAAAAGAACAGAATGGTTTGCAGCATGAGTTGAATATATTTCTTTGTGGGGCTTGTGTCACTCCTATCATCAAATGGGCTTGATTATAGTTACATATAAAAATTCTCTCTGAATTCATTTGAGTATTCCGTCATCTATTTTCGCTCAAATTCAGGTACAAATTTTTTGTGTCATACATGGAGAAATATAGTATATACAATTTCAGTTCTTATCCGTATCATTGGAGTTAATAATTGAACTTGGCAAATTTTTAACTAAGGGCACATTCATAAAGTTCCAAGTGATGACGAAACTCTCTTGTAATGGTTAGCAAAACTATCCCAGGTAAACATAATGCTATGGAAGGAGCTCTACCTTACATTATTAATTCGAGTTTTTAAAGAGTTGGTTATACGATAGAAAAGAAAAAAAACAAAAACAAGATATGGCTGTTGGTTAGGAGGACTTCTACCTTTGGTCTGATTTTGACTTTTGAGCAGAGAGTTTCATTTTAGAAACATTTATTTTCTCTTGTAGGATATACAATCTCACAATCACGGATGTATTTGCCATAATTAATCAATTCAATGACTATCAATTAAATACCACTAGACTAGGAGAGGAGATAATTAAATATCAATTAAATACCACTCGACTAGAAGGGGATATAACCCAAGCTTTATCTCACAGATTTTCCCAAAACAAGCATTAGAATAGTACTGAATTTGGAAACTGAATAATTTTTGAGGCAGTGGTTAAATACCAGTCTCTTGAGACAGACCTGAATTGGTATTGAATCTCTGCCACCAGACATGCTCAATTTCCTAATTCAATGCTATTCCAATGCCTGCCTTTGGTAATTTCCTGAGATAAATCTCTAATTATCTCACCTTCCTACAATATCCGGCAACCCAATTGAATATCGTGGTTGTGTTATTAATTTTATTGCAAATTGGATAGGTTCGGAGTAATTGAAAAACACCACGATATGATTAGATGAAACCATAAAGACATTTCTAAATCAGGAAGTATTTAATGTCATTTTTGCTGTTGTAGTTTGGTAACAATATGTCAGGTTACAATGTCTACAGAAAGAGGAGAGTCGATAGATCAAACACAAACATGAAGATTTCGATGAAGAGGTCATTGCTAAAGATTTTTTTGGTTGTTTGGAGTGTAAAAAAAAGGGGACAAGGTTGACTACTGCAGGGTCAAACTCCACCCAAACTTCAATTGTGACTGAAGATGATTACTACAACTTTTGTATTGCTCTAATCTCTACCCTGACTATTTTCTATCTCGTCTGTCCATCTTATGCCTGGTCCTTTCCTATTGCATTTACTGTCCCATGAGCACCAATCTGTCACTGTTTTGCTCCGTCTGTTGTCATTTCTTGTCACTGTGTGCCCTGCCCATCACCATTTTTATTGCTTAATTACTTATACAATAGCCTTCACCCTGTTCCTTGCTCAGTTCTTTGTTGATCTTTTTCTATTGCTAAGATTTATTCCTGTGCTATTCCAAGTTTGTTTTTGAATTTTGTGAATTTCCAGGTTTCATACCAGAAGAGAGAGAGAAATGACAAAAATGTTAACAGACGTCTCTATTTTTAAGCTAACTCCTTTATTCAATCATCTGAATAAGTCATGAATATTTTTGGCTGGTTTGCCATTTGCAGATGTAGAAGTTTTTACTCTTTCAGGCGTTGAAATTATCATATCTGCTCTCTTCATCGGTGGGATATCTATCCAAGCTGCATACAAAATATCTTTTGTAGAACATTTTCTGGGCATTTTCTTTATTTTATTTTTAAAAATGGTCCAGATATGTTGGGAGACTGACTTGACCTTAAAAGTTGCTTAATACCTTTAATGGCTGGACATTTTTGAGTCTTTTCCTATTGTCTGTGAAAAGAAATTGCAGTTCTATATCACAAAGCAAAAAAAAAGCAAAAATAAACTAATATTCCAAGGGAAATCATGAATCACTGCCACCAATATACGCTTACCTCATAAATCAAGTATTGATGGTAGTATTATTAGGATACCTTGATGAAAATGCTACCAAAATAGTTTGAATCATTTACAATTTAAAGAAAAAACAATGAATAAGTTACTTCTCTTGCTTTTTCGTTGAGTTGTAATCATGAGAAAAAAGTTTGAATATTCAAAAAACAAATATGAATGCTGTTGGGCACAAACTAAGGGATCAATTTAGTATGAACAGTTAGAAGTCCAGTCCAGATAAATAAATACACGGTTACATAGATGCATATAAATGTCATAACACAACAAAACCTAACAAAAATGTTTGAACAGGTCTTCAGCATAAAATGGTGATTAGCAACTCAAAAATGTCAGGCCTAAAAAGGTCTTGGACAACACAGATGTTCAAATAGTCAGTCTTTTAATATTAATTCTTGGATCATCAAGAATGAAAAATGTCTAGAAAAAGTCTACATTTGCAATTTGGTTTGAAGGCAGTCTAGTTGAATCCCACGACAGAAAATAGCAGAACCAATAAATTAGACACTTGAACAAGTAAAAACATTCTGAAGTCAAAAAGTAAGACTCTAAAATTTGCCCATAGAGAGCAGGTTTGCTGAATTTTAATTTTCATATAATATTTTCAAATTATTTAGTTTGTGGAATAAGAGTTTTTTTAAAAACTTTTGTCCTCTCTCTCTTTCTGTCTACAGTATAAGAACATCAACACACATACAAACGTATATATTGTCAGTCTCCCTCTGTCTCAGGTGACAATTGAGCATACCCCAAAGATCAATCAATGATAGAACTGCAGTGCTTGCTTTAATTGTGCAGCATGGTTCTTGAGCGACAAATTCTGTTGCAGCTTTTGCAGGCATAGTTAAACAACTGGCTCTCTAGGTGCTGTCATGCCCTCAGCCACCTGTACTTTCTCAACTCTATCCACAGTGATCTACTGCCTTGGCCTACCTGCCTGTTGGGTTGATGTCTCATTTACGAACATCTTTGTAATAAATGACTAGCCTTGCCGCGGGTCGGAAGGCAACAGCAAGCTCACCATCCAACATGACCCGGTATACATAACCATATGGCATGCCGCGACAAGCCCATTGCACGTGCCGTCTGTTGAACAAGGCAAATGAGCCTGAATAATCCCACTCACGACAGAATGTTCTCTTTTAGTACACAGTCCTTTCAGATGATGCTCAGAATCTTTTTGAGACTGTGTAGGTGAAATGCATTGAGTCTGTGTTGGTGGCTGGAGTACAGGGTCCACGCTTCACTACCGTGGAGCAGAGTGCCAACTGTCATATTGGTGTTTGTGGTCAGCCTGGAGTTCTCTAAAACCCTCTTTGATAGATAGACAGGCCATTATTGTTGCTGCCTTGCAAATCCATGTGTTTATCTCAGCGTCCAATGAAAGGCTATAACAGATGGTGGAACCAAGATAGATGGAGTCCTTCACAACTATATATAAATATATCTATCTATATCTATGTATATATATATATATATATATATATATATATATATATATATATATATAAATTTTTTTCAGGTTTTTCAAAGTGTCCAGTGTTTGAATTATTCTAAACTATACATATATGTAGTCTAGAAAGCTTTACAGCTTTAAACTCTGAAAATATTTTTTTTTTAAATTCCAGAAATTTATGTCATTCCAGTATTTGTTAAAGTGATTAATGTCCAGTCTGCTCAATGATTTTACAAGATTTTGGCTTTGAATTTTATAGTTATATTGTGATATTCTTATTTCACAAGAATCAAAAACTAAAAGAAAACATGAAACTGTATTTATCACAAAAATTCTATGATAACAATGTTTTAATTAAGATATTATTAAATACATTTTGGAATTAAAAAAAACATGTCAGTCAACATTCTTTTTTTGGAAAAAAATTATTCCCACCAATGTTTACTTCTGATGTAGCAACATTTATTAGTTCATCTTCCATCACCTACCTTTTTGCACCTGTTGTCAGACAAAGACCTTCCTCAAGATTTGCCAGACCTCTCTATCATTTGCGTCGCAGAACCAATACTTTCTGAACTTGTCTAGTTCATCGTGCAATCTTATCTTTTGCTTGTTACAGTCTTGCACATAATCTCTGGGGATCCACATCGGGAATTGTGATGTTCAACAGTTGTCTGTCATTCTGGCAACATGACCAACCCATTGTAATTTCAGTTTTCTATTGGATTTTATGATATCTCTTGACTCCTGTTTTTTCTCTAATACATTGTGCTATCTCATGATTTCTCCATGTGATGTTGAGTATGATTTTCTCTGGTACACATTGCAAGGTTCTCTGTTTGAGGGTCAATCTTTTGGTTAGGTTCCCCATTTCAGTCCCTTAAGTGACAATTGGGAGGATGCATTCGTTGTATACTCTTCTTTTCAGGACTTATGGGGTTTTCTTGTTATCAAAGTTGAGCTTGCACTACTGAAGACTTATCATTCCAGAGTGATTCTTTGCTCAATTTCCTCTTTTTAGGATTTGCGTTTTAATTTTGATTTTTGTGTCTTTGTCATTAAACATGTTCGTTGCGTATGACCTTTGTTTTTCTCTTCATGGTATTTCAATTCATCAGCATTTCGCTTTGTGGCTTTTTCCTCTGCAGTCATCATCTGTCATTACAGCGGAAAATATTCTCGAAAGTGTATATAGTAAGATAGACAGACACTCAATCAAAACTGTCGCTTGACCAACCACTCTCAGCAAGATGCCAAGTTGAGGGTGATCAATTAAAGAATTGGAAAAAATGATGATCAATGGATAAATTGCTTTGTTTAACAGTAAGCAATAAAAAAAAGGTTTGAATTTTCAGAAACCAACCCTATCAGACACAAACTACAGACTAATTTAGAATAAAATTACATTGCAAATTAACCCCCCCCCCAAAAAAAAACTTTTTAGGAGGTGAATATTTTAAAAAAAGCATGAAACTCAGTAGTACACCTACTCAGGACCAAATTAGCATAAACTCACAGTGTAAATAGGACCCTCCACTTGAAACCTATTTTTGAGTGAATTTTGAAAAAAAAATTCAACTTTTTCAGACATAAAGAGTGGATGTTTAAATTTTTAAACCTCTAGCTCCATTGGTGTGGCCAACATGCATGATATATACACCCTTAGCCAGCCAGCCAGCCAGCCAGCCAGCCAGCCAGCCAGCCAGACCAACTTGAAAACTGTAAAAGCCTAAGCTGACTGTTTTCGTTAATAGTTTCTAATTCTCTTGTTAAGTGTTTTTTTTCTTTTTGTATCACTAAGATAAATGGAGCACTTCTTGTTCTTTTCCTAAATTGAATAAATGTTCAAGTCCTGTTAATCATCAATATTAAGACCATAAATTATTTTTAGAGCCACATCTCAAATGTGAAGTCATGTAAAGAAATTAGATTTTTTAAAAATCCAGCTTAGTCTGTTTTTCCACAGCATGAGTACGGCTATGTAATTTCTAAAACGCTAGCAGCAGCCATCTTGTCTGTATTTTGGCATGTGTGCCTCAGTTTTTCCTTCTTTTGCTTTCTTTGTTTCCTTCATTTTGTTTCTATTTTTATATTCCATTGGTCATGTGACACTCAAGAAGGACCGACTGAGAAGGAAGGCTAACAATATGAATCTGATGGCGACAGTTTTCTTATTTTCTGCTGCATTCACAGCCCATCAATATCTCCAACATGACAGTCATCAGTTTTGCTTGTTCTCATACTTTGGTTTTTGAGGACTGTTCACTAGAGACATTACGGTTCCACCAAGGATATTTTCAATTGCTGAAAGCTCTCCTCCCGATGCTTTCGTCACTATTTCTTTTTTTTTTTCAATAAAGTATGTTTCTGTGACTGATTTATAGGAACAGACTAGTTGGTATAGTTAGTATGGATGAATGCCTGCCCATATCTTGGATACTTATATTGCAAATATACATGCATATGCATATGTCCATTGCTGTGCATGTATATATATATATATATATATATATATATATATACATATATATATATATATATATAGATATGTATAATACTATGTATATATATAGTATTGCCCATAAGTAAGTACATCCCACCAATCTTTTTTGAAAAGTTCATTTTTTTCTAAACCAAACATACCATGATTTTACTATTTCTAGTGGAGCATTACACAATCAAAACAGCTATTATCTGTTATCATTTACTACCGGACTCAACAGCATGGACACTGTGTAACCAAAAATATGAATACACAGAAGTCCATTTTTCATATTTAGTATGGTCACCTTTATTTTCTACTACTGCTTGTAGTCCTGATAGCATTGACTTTTCTAGATTTGCATAAACAGTCATTGGAATCAATCCCCTAATATAACAGACGTTGGGGGTCAGCATACATGGTCAACCTGTTTGCTTCTGTACACTTCTGACTTTTCTGCTTTTCTTGTAGTTTTGGACAATTTTGGCAACAGTATTTTTGCTTGACATCAGTCTAGTAGCTGTTCTGGTAGCCATTGTTCTGTTAATGCAAACTGATAATACTTTCTATCAATTCAGGAAAGAGTCCTTATCCATATAGGGTCATCTCTAAAATAAATGCCTGTACAGTGAAAACTATGTCTTTATGTAAATTACTTAAACATTATGTGCTCTATTTATGTTCAATTTTATTCAAATCTACGAGAAAAAAAATCAAGTTCAATTGAAGATGTGCTTATTATTTAAAATGATATAAAATTTCATAGAGGTGTACTTATTTTTGGACTGTTCAATATTTGTATTTTTTGAAATAGAGTCTTATTGATATTTTGGGTATTTAAAAACAAAATGGTTGTATGAACATGGCACCCAAGCAGTGTTGATCAAACACCATCTCCCTTCCAGCTATGAATTAAATATATAGCTTACATCACACTAAATATAGTTTGTTATTTCATTAAGGGCATTATCAAAATGTATTGTATGTGGATGTTATTTTATACTGCACATCATTCAATTTTTTTGAAACAGGATTTACTTTTGTAGGTTACCAAAAAAAGTATTCAACAATGTGGATTCAGTAAGTATAACATAAGACAAGACTCCTTGTTTGTGTCATCTCTGCTGAGTGATTACCCATGTGAATATTAAATCCGTTTTGTCGATTTAAATCTCATAACGCATGCAAACTAACATATCATCTTTAGGACTACTACTTACATATAAAAACTTCTTTGAGTTGATTTTCGACTAACATATTCAATCAAAGAATTTGACAATTTTCTTCACTAACCTTACAGTTAATTTTTCCACATTGTATACCATCTTGCTTCCACCAATTCGTTTTCCCTTTGAATTATCAAATAAATTATCCTTATATACATGGTTGAAACAAAACCTAATCACTTTCTAGTCGTTAGTAACACCTCAATGGGCTATCCCATTATTTTACTTGGATAACTTGTTACTTGGTATTCAATCTCCCAATCCATTCAACTACCTATCAGTTAGATGAATGGACCAGAGCAAAGCGTTTTCCCCTTTCCTTGGCTCTATTCAATACAATGATCTTTCAAACTGACAAAGACTGAATCCATCTCTTTTGGTTAACTGATTCCCCTAACATTGATACAGTATATATGTATATGTATATCAGGTGTTTGATATCTGTTCATCCACAATACAAACATATATATATATGAACAGCTTGGCTTTTTGGAAGAAGATTTTATGAGAGTTTTCCATGATTATGGCACTCTTACATGGGGCAGGATATGTACGTGGAATATTTCACCAGCCTGCACAACTGAGTTTTAAGATGAAGCGAACCATATATAAATGCACACACACACACACATATATATGTTGATATACACATATTTGTATGAATATGTGTATACACATATCTATATATATAGTTATCATGGACTAAACTGTCATTGGTTTATAAAACAATCATGTTATGCCTTGCTGAGTATTTGTCAATGAGTGTCACCAATTCAGCAACTATGTTGACAGTTGACCATGCAGATTTTCATTATTTCAGACTTCTTCATCACTAGCTTCTATGATACAACCACAAAGGATGTTTCTTTTGGGTTTAATTTCAAAGATCTTGGACTTAATTTCAATGCCAGGCCAAACTCATGGAAAATACTTAGATACTTTTTCTCTGGTCCGCCTTCAGCAGGGTTTGAAACTAAGTATTCATAAGTCAGGACCCACAGCTCACCCCCTTTTTTTTCAAAACAGACATTCTTTTTTTGTAAGAATTTTATGCATGACTCTTTGTCTGTCTCTATAATCTTATCTGTAAGGAAGAAAAAGAAAACAAAGAGAATTGTTGTGTTTTAAAAAAACATTTGGTATATTGGTACACTTACTCTATCGGAAAGTGGACATTATCCTTTTAGGGTGGAATTTCAATGATTCTTTTCCGACAAAATAGCCCACACTTGCACAAAATCTCACTGAAATTCATAGAGAATTTCAGGAGATATTGTCCAGAAGAACAGGAGCAAATCAGAAATGTTAGAAGGAAAGAAAGGGAAAATATCTCTGAATCGAAAAAGGATATATGGATCCGCTCCAAAATTTGATCACATATAATGTAATGTGTAACGTGCTCATCAACAAAATCTGATTTGAAATTAATTGAGAACTATTTGTTGTATCGTGAGGATAGACTTGGCAAATACATAAAGTCAGAAGGAAAAAAAAACGCCCAAGTTTTCTGAATAAAAAACAAATCCTTTGATCCACACCAAAAGTTCATCACGTCTTACTTATAATGTGGTCCACTTGTTTACTGAATTTCATTGAAATTCATCGAGGAATTTTCTAGATATCATATAGACAGATAGGAGCGAATAGAGAAATATACGAAATACTAAAATATTAGAATATCTCCTGATCAAAAACGAATTCCCCGATCCAAATTTTACTGCTACCTTACTGTACACACTACCATTCTACAAAATTATATTGAAATTCATTGAGAACTTTTGGAGATATCATGGGGACAGACTGGGGCGAATACAGAATTGTACGAAAAAAAACAAAAAACGCCGATATATCTTTCAATCAAAAACAGATTCCTGGGTCTGCTGCAAAATTCAATCACTTCTCCTGTAACAGGGGGCTCACCCATCCACAAAACTTCATTGAGGATTTTCGGGGATATCGTGTAGACAGACAGAAGCGAATATGAAAAATAAAACGCAAAAATATTTCTTTCCGTATTTTTTCCCATAAATTTCTATATCCGCTCCTGTCTTCCAACGCAATATCTCTTAATGTTCTCATTGAATTCCAACGAGATTTTTGTGGAAAGGTAAGCCACATAGTATGAATGAAGTGGGTGAATTTTAGGTTGGATCCAGGGATTAGCTTTCCGATTGATAGATATTCTTGCATTTTTAGTACATTCCTGCATTGGCTCCTGTAGAGACGACATCTCTAAAAGCCCTCGATAAAGTCGAATGAAATTTCGTGGAAGAGTTGGCAATAGGCTACTGAAAAGTTGAGCTCACTTTGGAACAAATCCATGCAGAACAACGCGGTCATAATCGATAGAAAAATACATTCACAGTCGTCGATTTTGAATCTCTTAAATTATGTGATTACTCACTTGAGCTGGACATTTGGCATGTCCATCAAGTATTTTCGGACACAGTTTTGGCTCCCCTAAAATTTATACCAATTATTTTTAGTGCCACATTTTGTACCAATATTCCCTTGGCTCATGGACAATAACCGTGTCCAAGAAAATTTTCTTGGTTTTACGGACTGCCAGGTATAAAAAGTGACACAATAGTTTCTGCAATAAAAGGTATGTTAATTCGAATGTAATTATCTTTATCCAACAGCAGGGGAGGGGAATGCATGATGCGAGCAATACGCCATGAAGAATCAGGTGTTGTTTCCGAAATTTCGACAATTCAGCCATGAGAATCGGTTAACCATTGCCATAGGCACTCCTTACGTTCATCAGTGAAAAAATATCACATCTTTGGTGAAACAATGGGAACTGTAGGTAAAAAATGCTTTTTTGTTAAGTTCTCTCTAAAAACGAGAAAAATGCTTGGTTCCATCCCGGAAAACTTGAGAAATTGATATTGAGGAATATGCACACAAGAAGGCGTGCTCGCTTGACTAGCTTTGTGTAGCACGATGGACTGTTCGTACTACGTGTTCTCAGAAAATGCCTCTTATTTATTTTGATCTTTTGGATTTGTGCGACATATGTCTTCGTGAGAAATTGACAATGGACGTTGGAAAGAAAATCGCGTGGTGCAATTTACAAACACGGGAAATTTCATCTTAGTCTTTCACTTGGACAGAGGTTACAATCATAAAGACAAATTGTTCAAAACTTTGCTCAGTGAGAAGATGACAGCTATTGTGGACAACGGCATGCTAACCTAACTGTTCATACATTTGAAGGGATACAATTGAAATGTTCTCTGAAACCGTAGCTGTGAAATCAATACCACAACCATTGGTGAAAGAGTCCTCCATGTAAAGAAAGTGAAACAGACCCGAATATGTGACGATAGGACTCATTGATGGCTGTGAAAGTGCTTCTGCTTGCAAACCTGCGAGTGTTGAAGATCATTTCAAAAGGATTTACTTTGACGCTATAGATACAATGGTTTGTTCGATTACGGTAAGAATTGACAGCGCAAGATCTTTACAATGTTGTAAAATCTTCTCTAAGCCATTCGTAGCAAGCCATGCAAGAGATCTATGTAAGTGTTATCAATATCAATGTCTTGGAAACAGATAAGTTGGAAATGATTTTGTTGCATTCCGCGCGGACAGGTTCTGCATGTTTGGTAAATGGAATAGATCTGACTTTCAAATCTGATGACCAAAGTTTATATTGTAGTTTTGTTAAGGAGGTATTTACGTTGAAAAAATACTGTTATACATTGACAGGTATAATGAAAATGAAATTCATCATATTCGAAATACCTCCAATGTCTCATGCCAAAAATTAACCAAATAAAGTTTCTAAAATGCTTTTCCTGGCGATCTGAAGGACTTGATTATTAAAATTTTCACTGCACCATCAACCACTTTAAGCTGGAACTAACTTTGAGACCCCCCCCACACACAAACACTTTTAAAACTGCATTGTAGGACCGGTAAGTTTATGTGTTTTTGTTTTGGAGAGCATCTCTAGACTTGACGTTTGTCTAAAATCAATGTCTATACGCTATTTGTCTGAGATAAATATATAAAACATGTCTACTCGCAATTTATATAAAACATTTTCATGAGCCATTTGTTTAAAACAAATGTATCATATATATCTACATGCCAGTCGTCTAAAATAAATTCATAAAACATGTATTTATAGCATATGCTGACGTTCGGATTATTTGATTGTATCTGATATTGGTCAACGTAACTGTATGCTTTGATGTAGAAAATGTTCGATAAATTACACGTGGAGGAGACAACGTTTTCCGGTTTCCACAAATATATCTACAATGTGTGATCGTAAATTTTATGTACACCTCCAGCAACCACAGGACAACTTATGTTCCACTGAGCTTAAAGTAGGCTTGACTTTCCAGACTCTTGCATTTTAAGTGCTTTACAAACAATGTATCTTTTAATGGACTGTGATTAATGCCAATTTTCGAATGCTTTTGGCTCCGTTGTTTGACCTTTTCGGAATCGGAAAGGGCATTTGATGTCAGGGACAAAATCTTTCAGATTCAGAGAGAAGGAGAAGTCAAGGATGTAGGGAGATGAGGGGGTCTGAAAAGAGAATCTGATTTGAGGTTAATTCTTAGAGCACGGGAATTCAATTGTACCGAACCCGGTTCTCTAGATAAACCATTTGATATGACTCCATGTTGAATTTTGAAGATGTCCTAAAGGTATTTTTTACTTCCAGCTGCTTAACCTTTTTGTCAAAAGATCAAAACAGAAGTGTGAGTCTGCTGTACATAGAAGTTGCTTCGAAGAGACAAATAAACTAAGGGGGTGATTTTTATTGTAACAAACAATACTAACGATTAAAATCCATATTATCTTATGAACCGTCAGCTGAGGATCTCAACAAGTGAATTATTGGCTTTAGATTATTATTTGTAGTACTTTGTAGTTTCTTCACTTTTCTTATTTAATGACTTAACTGACTTATCTCCCCCAGACACAACAAGATGAATTATTTCTGTCTGGGTTGATTAATATATATATATATCACGACTTACAACATGGATTCCCCGAGACCATATGCGCAACCGAGGCCGGCAAAATATTAGATGGAGAGATGAACTGGACAAGTTCAGGAAGTACTGGCTCCGTGACGCCCATGATAGAGAAGTGTGGCAAATCCTGGGGAAGGTCTATGTCCAACGACGGACGCTAAAAGACTGATGATGATGATGATGATGATATAATTTCTTTTTGATCATTTTAGTCGCCAAATACAATAATAAATGGAGCAATGGATTCAAACAAAAGTTTACATTCAAATGATATTGCTGACTTGTCTTCCTATGATCAGACTTAATGAATTATTTGAAGTTGAGTCAAATTACAGAGATCAGGTTTTTTCTAGAAACAAAATCCGAAAGATAAATTGAATTTAAGGCCAAAAAATCACATTTCATATTTTAGTTCGTACTTTATTAAACTTGTAGGAACATAAGTGATCATGGGGTAGACATTCAATTCGGTTAAGGCAGGGTCGGAAATAAAGAGACGTGTAAAGACTATTGAAGAGGAGACAGCACAAAAAGAAGGCTAAGATATTACTGTATATTCTTAAATATAAGTGGACGGTAGGAATAAGTTCTGCATTGGGCATAAATTTTCAGAAAATCAACAGACTTAAATATTTGCCAAGCCTATTATTTTGCCATAACATCATAGAAATGAGAGAGAGAGAGAGAGAGAGAGAGAGAGAGAGAGAGAGAGAGAGAGAGAGAGAGAGAGAGAGAGAGATTCAGATTCTCGTAGGTGATGAATCAACCTGTAAAAAATGATCTCAGAAGGATATTACACAATAAACTCTGTATACTACCAACATAACATTTCATACAAAACCATGGTAATTAATAGAGTTCAAACAACGGATGTTATTGCTCGTTAATGTGCATTATGTGTATTGACACAGTGTTCACATAAGCAAAAGTATTGTCCATTTTTGACAGACCGGAGTAGAAGTCGAATGGCTGATTTAAGGCTATTTTTTAAGTAATAAAACTTGTCATATCAAAGAATATATGGACCATTAGTACTGAATGAGGGAAAAAAAAGGACGTACAAAAAATGTAATTGAAAGAGAACGAGAAGATACGAAAAGAATGAAAGAAAAATCTTCTCAACAAAAAGAAGAAAAATGATGAGAAGAAGAATACAGGATTTAATTGTGAGAGGTTTTTCGAAGGAAACGAAAAAGATAAAATTGAATATGAATAAGAATTGAATTAATGATGGAAGGAAAAGAAGAAACGTAGGTGGATAGGTCATTAAGAGAGAAAAGCACTTACCAGAGAGCAATACTTTTTATTCTTATCTTGCAAACCGTAGTCAGCAGGCTTTGTTCTCACTAGGTGTTCCATTGATCTAGCTTTGTGTCGGAGTTTGCGTGGTCCGAGGAAATGCATCCATTTTTTTTTTTCGTAGTACGTCACATTATGAAGAAGACTTACATGTTGATATAATGAGAAATATATATGAAGGTAGAAAGGGGGAAGGAAGATAAAAAACACAGACTTCGAGAACGAATGAAAGCAGAAAATAATAATGACTGTAGAAAGGAAGAAAACAGAAGAATTGAACGACTCTCAGAGAAATAATGTGTAACGAATAAATGAAAAGGGAAGAGAATATGATAAAATGGAGAAAGAAAGTGAGAAGGAAAGAAAAGAAGAAGAAACGGAGCTGGTTAGTCACTCAATAGAAACCGTCAAACTACCAACGTTTTTTAGTCGTATGCCTTGTTGAGGATGATCAATTAAAACATTGGAGAAAGGGGTGATTAATGAATAAGTTACTTCTCTCGTCATTTATTTGGTAGAGATTACTAAAAAATCGGATAAAAAAAAAAAACAAGCAAAAATGCAGCCGGGCACTGAATAAGGGATCAATTTATTATAAACTTACATTGCAAATTGAACCCGAAATTTTCGAAAGACAAAATTTTATTTCAAAACATCATCATCCTCATCGGTCTTTTATCGTCTGTCGTTGGAAATAGGGCATCACCAGGATTCGCCACATCATTCTATCGTGGGCGTCACGGGGAAAATATTTTCAGGACCTGTCCAATTCGTCTTGCCATCTCATACTCTGCCGGCCTCGAATCTGCATTTGATCTCTGGGGATCCATGTTGTGAGTCGTGATGTCCATCAGTCTCTTGGTTTTAGGTTCCATATTTCAGCTCCACTAGGTGACTATCGGGAGGATGCATTGGTTGTACGCTCTTCTTCTTAGAACTAATAGAATTTTTCTCGTTCTTGACGGCTGAGTTGGCTCTGGCAAAGACTTGCCATCCTAGAATGATTCTTCGCTTGATTTTCTCCTCTTTCGCGGGTTTCACGGATATTCGTTGTCCTTGGTAGATATAGTGGTCTGCTTTGTCCATCTTGACGTTTTCAATTTTGATCGTTGTACGTTTGAAGGGGTAAATGTTTAAATCTCCAGTCCTGTAGTTTTATTGGTACGACTTGTACTTGTGATATATACTTAGTCAGTCAGACCAACTCGTCGATGATACTTTGACAGTTTTGGTCGACATTTTCTAATTATTTTACAGACAAATGTTACCCGGTATATTCTCTGGTCTTTTTCGGGTGGATTTTTGTTCAGTACCGAATCTGTCATCCGGGCCACAATTCTAAGGCAATGACTAAACAGCACAATCGGAAAATAAAGATCAAACCTGCTGTGAGAATTGAACTTACACCCTTCAGCCAGAGGGGGTTCCTGAATACGCCAAGCCACTTTCAACCATTCAGCCACAATTGAAAAAAAAAATTGAAAATATCGTAGTATCAAAAGACTATTCGGTCCCACATGTAAACAGCGTGGAATATCGGTTGTACGGAGTTGAGCTTGAGGTGTAAAATTAACTTTAACAATAAAGTCTCCAAGGCTGAGTGGTTACGAGCGGCCTGGCGTATACTGAACTCCCTTCGGGAAGAGGGTGTGAGTTTGATTTATCATCTTCCAATTATGCTGTTTAATCGTCGCCGTAGAATTACGGCCTGATTCAAAGTTGTGATAAAAAAAACAACTGAAAGATAAGATGAAGGTAAAAAGCTAGTCAAAATTAATAG
>OY735227.1:8367455-8402455 GCA_963457665.1 Thysanoteuthis rhombus | reverse complement strand
GCAGCCACTGAATAAATGTAACAAAAATCAATATTCTTTTCACTCTAGTGAAAAAATAATCACCATGAATTCTCAAATATGATCTGCATTTGTTTTCATTATTATTCAGTGCCTGTCTTGTGAATGTGTGGATGTAAAAGTCTTATAATGTGTAATCCTGTCAGTTGGAACATAATACAAGAGCTTATTGCTTCATACTCATCACTCTTGAGTTGCTTTAAGTCATGATTCAATTAAAAAAGATATGGTATGACTTGAATATTCCTTATGACATCAAACCACATTTTGGGCTCTAAAACAAAATTTTCAATACATTCTCTTATTCTATATAGATATATGCTATAACAGAAAGATTTTTCGTTCATAGTTGGAAGCATTCAGAATTCAAAGTGAAATAATTTTGTCTTACCGATTGCCCATAGTAAAATTACTTTGGCATATTTTTATGCTTTAGCACTTCATAACTACGAAGCTTCAAAATATTTATAGATATATATAATGGTGATTTATTGAGCATCTTTAGAGACTTTAGATATCATACATATTGATATATGCTTCAGTGCAATTGTTAATCTTGTTATCTATTATTGGAATATATGCTTCACAATGGTTGTGTCAGACTATGCTAAGCTTAGTAAATATCTTGTTTGGAAAACTATTCAAAACTATTGACCAAAATTGCCACCAAAATGTCAACATCGGTTTCTTTAGTTTTCATTTGAGTCTGGCTGGCTGACTGACTGGCTTGATACTCATTTACATAGATATGTACATATGTGTATACCAACCAAAAAAATGGAGTTAGAGGGTTGATAATTTAAACATTTACTCCTTTTTATATCCAGAAAAGATGGTTTCAGTTTTTTGAAAAATTCCTCCCCTATGTAGTTTTTCGGGGGGGGGGGTCAATTTGCAAGGGAAGTTTCTTCTAGATTGATCTGTTGAATTGTGTCTGGCAGCATTCACACTCACTTTTGAAAATTCTGACATTTTTGGTGATCACTGTCTAACAAAGGCAAGAAAAGTAAATCATTCATTTATCATCCCTGTCCCAATTTTTTAATTGATCACCCCAAGATGGTATGCAGCTAAAAGACATTGGTTTCTTTTGAGTGTCACCTGTGTTTCATTCCTGGCTGGTTACTCAATAAATTCTGTCTTGTGCTCAAGTTAGCTTCATCATCATCATCGTCATCGTTATCATCATGATCATGATGATGATCATCATCATCAGTGACTGGCAAAAAAATAAGATTGCATGATGAACAAGACAAATTCAGAAAGTACTGGCTCTGTGATGCCCATGATAGAGAGGTCTAGTGATCCTTTGAGAAGGTCACATGTCTAAAAAGACTGATGTCGAGATACTGTTAAGTAAACTCATTGTTTGGTAGTTTCAAATGTTTTTTGGATTCCTGTTTTTATGCAACAGTATAATGATTGCACAGTTCCAATCTCCCTCAACTTTGCTCTGTTTGAGGCACTTGTTGAAAAGTTGGGTTAATTTCCTAATGATGACATTACCCGTGTCTTTGAGCAGGGATGGTGCTTTTCCATTCTTTGATCTGCAGACCTTGATTAGAGGAACGGAGGAATCTTGTAAGAACTCTTGGACACAATCGACAATTCAGTCCCATCTGTTGTCAAGTCTCCAATTTCTTCAAGCACATCGGTAATTTGGTATTTTCTTGAACTGGGTATTTTTTGGATCATTTTGAAACCCTCTCCTTGTTTATTGATTCTCTTGATCATTATTATTGTGTACCTACTGTGATCTTCTTTTTATTTTTTCTTCTGAAAGGTATTGTTGCGATCAATTCCTTCAATCTTTTCTCTCAGTTTTATTGGTTTGTTCAGCCTGATGGTTTGAGATGTTTTTCCTGAAATTATTGGTTTTATTTGGGAATTCATTAATTGTTTGCTTGTTCTTCGATTTAAACATGTTGGCGACTTCAGTCAGAGGGGTTATCATTTTATTGTTGAGTTCATTGAACTTGTAGATATATATTGTTACAGCATATATTCATATTTTAAAGGTTTTCTTCATCGGCTTGAAAAAAAATTTCCTTTAATTTTCTTTGGTAAGTCCTTAGTAAAAACAATAAGATACTTGAGTTCAAAGATAATCAGCTGCTAGAAATATTGAGAAATAACCATACTGCTTAATTCTACTTATTCAAAGGGTTGGCTGACTTCAAATCTTTTAGATTAAATTTTTGATTTTTCAGGGTTTCACAGATTTGATGAATCCCCAGAACTCCCCCCACCTCTGCAGTTGTAGTGTCTGTGCGTCCGATGTGCTGCTTCTGCTCAATATAATTATCCTAGACTTTAAAAGTATAAGACTAGCTACTTTGAATAAAGATGAACTTGAGGAAATCAGGCACACTGTACAGGATTTGTCTTAGTTTTCTAAGGTACGTTTAAATATTTACATACCAAAAATCAGATATAGTGTTGAACACTTCACAAGTTACTAGGGTTGGCCATAGGGTTCCTGGTACTCAAGACAAACTGAAGTTCCATGCCCTTCGATACCTGACTTGTCAGTCAGGAGAATTTCCTTGGCACATTCTTCCTCTTAATTTCAGAAAACATCAGATATTCCTGGAAAATCTGATTTCAAACTTATGAATTTTCTTGTTTCGACCATTAGAAACCCTCAACTAAAACTGTTATCAAAACTTTAAACATAGGTTTCTTGAGTTTTTAAGTTGGTCTGGCAGCATTCATGCTTGAATTTAAAAAATTCAGACTTTTTTGATAATCATTGAACAACAAAATGTTAGAGAAGTAACTTATTCATTGATCAACCCTTTTTCAATTTCTTAATTGATCACTGCCAACACAGTATGCTGCCAAAATACAGTGGTCACATTATGGTTTTTCATTAAATGACTAACCAGATCAGTTTGTCTATCTGTTTGATTTATTCATTTCCCAATTTTCCATTTTAATTTGGAAAGTCCTGACAGGCCCCTTTAGCATTGGGTTCCCTGGGCAACTATGGTATTCCAAGGCCAGGGGGGGGATGGCTGCTAGTTACAAGGCTTATTTATTAGATTTACTCAAACAAAAGACACTTTCAGTCACCAATCTACTGATCTAGCTACCGTGCCCCACTACGAGTGTCACTGAATGATAAGTTTTAAAGAAAACATAAGCTGAGAGGAAAACCACAAGCGTGATTAGATATGCATCGCAGTCTGTCAGCTATGAATGAAGTAAGAGACAACAGAATCCAGATCCACAGCTAAAGCTTCCCCACTTCCTCTCGTAAGACTTATCAGACTTGCTAAACCAACACCACCAATCAGTACTGAGCTATTTTTAGAAATTCTAATAACAGAGAATTTGTTGCCACAACAATTCCATTCTCAGTTTCTAACTTTTGTGCAGGAAGTTTTCGGGATGGCACCAGGACGGGTTGTGAAGGGTGGGGTAGTTGCCGATTTATTTTCTTTAAATTTACTCTTCTGTAGAATTAGACCTTTTGTAAGACTGGTTGCATGGGTGGAGGGGAGAGGTAAAGGGTGAATGAAATAATGAAAAAAAGGAGGTGGAGGAGGAGGAGAGGGTAAAAATTATGATGGGTGGGGGGTGAAATGAGAATGGGAAAGTGAGGTGGGTAGGTGCTTGGCAGAGGGGAGGTCATGAAGGATGCTCTCAAAACTGATAATGAATGAAAGGTGCAAAGAATGGTAATGAGAGGAAGATAAGGTGGGGTGCACTGGAAGAAAAAAAAAAGGAAAGGAAGAAAGAAAGGAAGAAAGAAGGAATGATACGAAGACAGAAAGAAGGAGAGAATAAAGAAAGAAAGAAAGAAAGGAGGAAAGAATGAATGATACAAAGACAGAAAGAAAGAGAGAAAAAAGAAAGAAGAAAATAAAAATGAAATGAAGTGCAAAGGAATAAAAAGAGAGAGAAGGAGAGACAGATCAAGTTAATCACTCAGAAAGAAACTGTCACACGACCCATGTATTTTAGCAGCATGCTGTGCTGGGGTTGATCAATTAAAAATTAGAAAAAAAGGGATGATTAATGAAGACGATATTATCCTTGCTTTGTGCTGGACAGTAATTGCTAAAGTTTTTGGTGTGCAAATCTCCATGAGACCCTCAAAAGAAGAAGAGATCAAACGAAGAATCACACTAGGGTGGCAAGCCTTTGGCAGAGCAAGCTCAACCTTAAAAAATAAGAAGATCCCATTAATCCTAAAAAGAAGGGTGTATAACCAATGTATCCTCCCAATAGTCACTTATGGAACTGAAACATGGAACATAACCAAGAGACAGATCCACAAATTGAGAACCATGCAACGTGTTCATGGAAGAATTATGCTGGGCCTCACATGGAGAGACCACACGACAGCACAGTACATCCGAGAAATGACGAGATCAGGATATCATAGAATCCATTAAAAATCTCAAATGGCAGTGGGCTGGCCATGTTGCAAGAATGGTGGACAACTGATGGACATCGTGACTCATGACATGGATCCCCCGTGATCACATGTGCAACTGAGGCCGGCAGAATATTAGATGGAGAGACAAGCTAGACAAGTTCAGAAAGTACTGGCTCCGTGACGCCCATGATAGAGAAGTGTGGCAAATCCTGAGGAAGGTCTACGTCTAACGACGGACGTTAAAAGACTGATGATAATGATGATGATCAATCACTAAAAACTCTGAATTTTCAAAAAACAAGTGTGGATGCTGCCAGACACAAACTAAAGAAGTAATTTAGCATATACTTACATTGCAAATTGAACACCCACTAAAAATCTGTACAGCAGGCAATTTTCGCAAAACAAGAAACTTTTCCAGGCCAAATAAGGAGTAAATGTATAAATTGGTGTAGCCCATTGGTGCACGAACCAGGAGGGGGGTGCAACTGGCCCTCCCTTCACAGATTCAGGCATAACAGTGTAAAATTTCTGGCAAATCAGTGTTATTTAGGTATAGTTTCCATAGTCTTATGGTGCAGTCTGTACTCGCAGCACATACATATGCAGCCAGCCAGACTAACTTAAACACTGAAGAAATCTATGTCCACAGTTTTGGCAAAGTTTTGCTTGATGGTTTCATAAAATAAGGAAAGAAAGCTGTAGAGAATAAGAATGAAAAAGGAAAGAGACAAATATTTGTAGAACGAACAATAAATAATAAATAGTTTTCTGAAATTTGATATTTTTCTATCTTTCCACATCATGATGAATTTTAAGAATGAGAAATAAAAAAGAAAGAAAGAAATAAAATCATGGAAAATTCTTTTGAATATTTGACAATGGGATGAAATAAGATAAAGATTCAATTAAAAGATAGACAGGTCAAGTGACTATCATCTCTTTGAAGCATGCCATGTTAGGAGTGATCAATTAAAAAATCTGAAAGAGGGGTGTTCAATGTATAAGTCACTTTTCTTGCCTTTTGTTTTGTAGAGATCACCTAAAAAATCTGATTTTCAAAAAACTAGTGTGAATGTTTCAGGACCAAGAAAGAGACCAATTTAACATAAACTTACATTGCGAATTGAACCCCCCTCTAAAAACCAATGGGGGGTATTTTCAAACAAAAAAAAGATTTTTTTCCTAAACATAATAAAGATAAATTTCATCCCTCTAGCTCGATAGGTGCAGCCTGTATATTTGATTAATACATTCATAGATACACAGCCAACCACCCAGCAAGCTGGATCAACTTTAAAACTGAAGAAACCTATGTTGACAGTCTTGGTGGTTGTTAAGGTTGATGGTTTCTGATTTAATCACCTTTTGAATTTTTTTAAAGATAGAAATTTCGATGTGTCCTGTTGATCTAAGGATAGCATTCATGACAATGAAAACCATGGTAAGTGTTTACAAAACAGTGAAGTTACTGTTCTGGTTTTGGTGGACATTATATTATAGCATCTATTAGCAAGGACACCCAGCATTGCCAAAGGAAAAAACAACTTCAAATATAACATACATACATTCATGCATATCAACAGTGTTTCTGGGTACTTGACAATCGTGTTTCTGGGTACTTGACAATAGTGTTTCTGGGTACTTGACAATAGTGTTTCTGGGTACTTGACAATAGTTTTTCTGGGTACATATCAGTTGTGCTTCTGGGTACAGATCATTAGTGTTACGCCCACTGGGTGTCCACTCGGATAGTATTACAGTAAACATGTCTACCTCACATGCAGAAGGTTCGATTCCTGATATGAGCGAAGAGTACGGAAAACAAATTTCCCTGTGCACTCAGCAGCTAATTGACTACTCTCTAAGCGGTGTGATTAGGGTCGGGGTATCTCTTTGGTGGACTTGCATCCTGCCAATGGATGGGAGGAGATTCATAAGAACTTGTAAGTATAAAGTGCTGGTCTCGACCAGACTTGAGACTTGCAAGGATCACTTAGCTGAGGCATGCAACAGAAACCGGGACATTGCCATTGGCCATCATACTGTATTGGGGGTCGCCTCTTGAGATATGGTTGTTTTTTTGTGGGTTTTTTAAAAAATTTTTGTCTGATAACATTTTTTTCTGGGTTGTCCAACCTTTTTCAAACAAAACAGAAGAAACACAAGATTTTAGCCCTTCAAGTTCTTTATGTTTGGCTAAAAAAAGCTATTTCAGTGAGAAATTGACTCCTGATGACCCACAATGACCTTTGTGGTTATCCCCAAGTATCTTATCAACTTTTTATGCCAAAGTTAACCCCATGTACTGATTTATTTCCAATTTATTTATTTGTAATTGTTTGGCTATAATATGGCTGAAAAACAGATATTTTAGTCACAAATTAACCTCTTCTGACATTGAATGACCTTAGAGGTCAGCACCAACTATCCTATTGAATTGGATTTCATATGCCCAACTATTTTTTATGTTAGAAACATTTTTGTACTTCATAGTAAATTCAATAGATAGCTTTGATTGGTTAAAATGACCAGAAATGTACACTGGTGACCTAAAATGACCACAAAGGTCAATCTCATGTGGTCACATCAGCAAAATCTTGTGAGTTAACAAAGCTGTTACCAAAACTGTTGGTTTCTTCAGTTTTCAAGGTGGACTGGCTGTTTGGCTATATATCAAGCATGAAAGCAACACAAAAAGAGCTACAGAGCAGAAAATTCAAACATTCACTCATTATCATTCTCTCCTCAAGTAGTTTTTCACTGGGTGTTTCAATTTATGATGCAAGTTAATGCTAAAGTGGTCCCAGTTTGTGCTTGCTTGTTATAAGAAAATTTGAACTTTTAAGTGATCCAACAAAAGGTAAAAAAAGTGAATGATCCATTGATCAGCCCATATTTTTTTCTTTTTATTAATCACCCCGAACATGCTGCCCAAAGATGTTGCTCATGTTGCTTTCTACTGAGTTGATTACCAAACCTGTTATTAGTAGCAGTTCAAGACAAATGTATTAGTAGTACATTAAAACTAAGATAGACAAGATACAGCCTAATTGTAAATGTTGTTTGTCTGGAGATATTAATGATAATAATGACAATTATTTTGATGATGATGATGATGATAATTATAATGATGACAATTATTTTGATGATAATAATAATGATGATGATAACAATAATAATGACAATTATCTTAATGATGATAATAATGATAATGATAATGACAATTATTTTGATAATGATAATAATGATAATGATAATGATAATAATGACAATTATTTTGATAATGATAATAATGATGATGATAATGATGATAATAATGATAATGATGATAATCATAATAATGATAATAATGATAATAACAATAATGATGATGATTACAATAATAATGATAATAATAATGATAAACAACCATATAAGTAAAAAGCACCCAGAGAGTACATACTTCAACCAGCATCATTGCTTGGAAGTTTTTGCCCATAGATCTACACAAAAATTTTAATCACTTTTTTCATAGTCTATTGTCTAATCTTCCATAGAATTTTCACTTGAACTCATTGAGAACTGTTGGAGATAGTGCGTGGACAGACATGGACTACTGGAAACATAATGTTGTGTGGTAATATAACTGCAATGTGTGAAGGATGTGATTGTGAATGGATCCACCCCAGGATTGAATCGATTCCTCCATAGTCCATTGACAAAATTACATTGTAATTCATTGAGATACTTTTTGAGATATCATGTGGAGAGACAGGCAAATGGAGAGGCACAGTGCAAGGCCAAGTGAACGAGAAATTGATATCATTGAGTGTTTTGGCTTAAAAAGCCATTTATACAAAGATTTAATTGGGTAGTTAATCAAAATTTTATGATATGCATATCCCAAGTCATTGCAAAGTGGACATTTCATCAAGTTAATCTTGAGAATGTCTTGAGGCAAATGATTCCACCTGATTCAACGCATGACAAATTTTAATTTGCAAAAAAAACATAGCCATGAGTTTTTCTTTCAAATGAATTAAACTTTGCCATAATTGAATTTCTAGCCCTCTAGCTCCATTGGTGCAGCCTATATGCATGATGCATTCATAGCCAGCCAACCAGACAAAATCACTTGAAAACTGAAGAAACCATATATAGTGTAGTGTATGGTTAATGATAAATAGCACAATCCAAACCCAGGCCAAAACACTAGAATTGAATAGTATGAGATGGATATTCACTTAGGGATTTGGACTGTCCAGACCATCACAGTGCTTGACCTTATGATACTAAAACTGGTTCTAGAGATTTGAGAAGATCTGTTGCTTCATCATCATCACTGCTTCAGTATCCATTGCTGGACATTTCCCCAAGATTCCCCAGACCTCTCTTTCATTGGCATCGCAGAGTCAGTACTTTCTGAATTTGTCTAACTCGTTACGCCATCTTACTTTCTGTCGGCCACAATTTTGAATATGATCTTTGGGGATCCACGTTGTGAGTCATGATATCCAACAGTTGTGTGCCATTCCTGCAACATGATCAACCCATTGCCATTTTTGTTGTCTAATATTTCTATATCTCTGATTCCTGTTTTTCTCAACATACTGTGCTGTCTCGTGATCTCTTCATGAGCTGTTGAATATAATTCTCTTCTGTGCACATTACATGGTTTTTAGTTTGAGGGTCAATCTCAGCTCCATAGGTGACTATCAGGAGGATGCACCAGTTGTATACTCTTCTTTGGTAAAAACCATTTGTTACTATTGGTCTGAAAACAAAATAGCAAGAAGAGGAAGAAAAAGCAAATTGTTTCCAATAGATAGCAATTCATATTAATCATGGTGATGATGATGCTGATGATAGTATTTGTCATAATAATGCTTTCTTTAGATTGGTGATGATTTTACTATAATAGCAGTATTAATTGTAATGTGATTCTGACAGGAACCAATGATTGGGTTCTAGAACAGTTGAGGACAATTTGGAGCAAAAAAATGACGAAAGAGAAAAGAATGATAGAATGAATTAAATAAATCAAGAAAGGAATTTCTAATCATAAAAGATGATCAGACTGAGACTGGACCAATCTTTCATAATTCATCAGAAGTGATTTTTTCTATTCTGATTGCAATTAAGGTAATAGCATCAAATCTTGATTTTAGAAAAATGAAAAACGTCTCAGTTTCTATCCATTCGATGGCATACAAGATTGGTTTGTTATTTTATGCATGAGACTGGAGACCTGAAACACACTGGTTTATTCTCGGCCAATATCTGAATTAAAAGGCGTACAGGCTGCATCAATAGTACTATAGGGCTGAAAATTTAAACATTTACCAATATTATGTCTAGAAAAAACATTTTTTTGTTAAAATTTCCTGTCAAAAATAAGTTTTTAGTAGGAGTTCAAGTTACTATGTTAGCTTATACTGAATCGGCTAAATTATGTCCAGAAGCTTTCACACTTGTTCTTTTTAAATTCAGACTTTTTTTTGCTGATTACCACACAACAAAAGGTGAGAGGAGCAATTTATTCATTGATCATTCCTTTTTACAATTTTTTGATTAATCACCCTTAACACAGTATTCTGCCAAAAGGCATTGGTAACATGGTCATTTCTATAGAGAGACTAAAAAGACTTCTTTTGTCGGGGTTTAAAGTCTCTCTCGTCGCATTTGCCTTGTTGTAACTAATGGTAAAAGGTTGGGATTGGAGCATCTGACATTGCGCAAAGGTTAGCATGTTAATAATTCAAACAATTAGCAATACAGTGCACCATGGACATAACTTTGAACTATAAATGGCAGAGTCTAAGACACCCTTCCTAAACTTTACAAATTATGACCACTTTTGGATAAAAGAAATTTGTTTTAACCCCACCTTGCACACACACATACACTCTGATAAAAGAAATTTGTTGCAGTCCTCACTGATTTTTCTTCACAATAAATAATAAAAACTAACTTTTCTCAATTTTGAATTATGAATTTATTAAAAACCATGAAAAAAAAAATTTCCTCTTAGTCAGAAAGATATGCTCGTTAATCTTTGCACAACAAATCAAATTTTGGCTTAATGTTGGTAATGCTGGTCTCAAGACAAATTCCATGTTCTTGATACTTAAGCATTCTTTTGTTATATTCCAGTCAACACCGAAAAAGGAAAAAAATTGCAATAACCAGCAAAAATGATCCTAAAGCTAGAATATAAGATTTAAAAAGAAAAATTTTCTTCGTTACACTGAATTTTTATGCTACCCTCTTCGGGGTTAGCGACTTCCATTGTGGAAGGTCTGTTCTTAGAAAAACCTGAAATATCATATTTGTATTAAAAAAAATTCATTAGAGAATCAGAAAATTGTCTTAATAGACTCCAAATGATGGAAATCTCAAAATCTACTTGCTAGATTCTTATCATAGGCTACACCTTCTCCTGAGCAAGTTAAAAATTCCAGCAAGCAAATTGGAAAATATAACAAGCAAAACAAAAACAACCGTTAGCAAATAAAAAATTATGGTGAGTAATTTTAGAGACTACAGTAGGCAAATGAAATATCACAGCAAGCAAATCAAAAAATAAAGTGAGAAAATCAAAAAATACAAGCAAATCAAAAATAACAGTAAGAAAACTGAACTGATGAACAGATATAATCAAATAATTATGCTTACTGCTTCAATCACTGCAAATGTTAATTTTTCAAGTTGAATTAGTTGAAACTTGTCTCTTAATACATTTCATGTGTCTCCTCCATTGGTCCCCACTAAAAACTAATGACCTTAATTTTATAATCTGATCCTTCCCAGTTAAATATCTAAGTCCCTCCTTCTCAATCAGATTGCATTTTCTTCTTGTCAAAAACAACCCAAAATGTTGGATCTTTATCGTTAATATGTAATATATTTCCATAGATTATATTCATATACATATATATCTGGAGAACTTAACTGTTCCTAGGTGTTTCGAGACATTTTTTGACTAAATTTTTGATGTAAACTTAAAAATAAAGTTGTCCCCATTGCCCCTTTGGATTTTCACACAAGAAAAGAACTAGCACATCTAGGGTCTGACTTACAGGCTTGTTTTTTGTTTGTTTTGTTCCCTGACATGGTGTGGTATTGATTTCCCAAATCTAAATCTTTTTCGGGTGCAAAGCAGTTGTGGACATATAGTTTTGTCACCTGTGTTAAATGTTAATGCTAGTATCTGATATGTTTTAAGCAGATTAAATTCAACAAGTCCTTACTTCACCATGCTGACTGATAGTCCTTCATAAGGTGCATCTTTGAGTGATTCATTTCTAGTCGAAAGCCTTCTGAAGCATTTTTGGGCAGTACGGTCATTAAACTCTTCATATATTCTTCTAGCTGCTTTTTGCTCCAAGTTTAAATTCATTCACGGACAAGTTCTTTGGACACCATATTGGTTTCATTTGTTACTATTGTAGATATACCCTTTCAGAAGTTATCTGATTGGAAATACTGTGCCTAGGATTTTTTTATTGGTGAAAAATACTTATGGATTGTTGCCATTTGAAGGGTTTATCTTTCTTCTTTTTTTTTTTAAAGCTGAAACATATAAAACATTAAAACTGCATAAACTTTTTGGTCACCTGATATCAACGAGTCTTTTTGGTCACCTGATATCAACATGTCTAAATGTCAACCAATTTACAGTAACTTAGAATGAAAGAAACATACTGACTTGTATCGGTATTGGGGATCCATTATGCTGGACTAGACTGAAAGAAAAAGGTCAGGATATTCCTTTGTGTCAACAGGTACTACTGAAGACCTTTATAAAATTTTAGATGATTACACAACTTACTTCTATATCTGATATCATATAGACGTATTGATATTTCATTGATTCATGGTAATGAGCTAAACGAGTTAAATATTTGGGATGAAATCTTCAAACTATCAGGGTTCTGTTCTTTTGTTTACTAAATCCTATAAGTGAATGGAGATCTTTTCGTGAGCAGTCACATACAACCAATGATAATTAATGTTAATCATTGTGATCGCTGCCAGTCAATACGAACATGGCGGCTCCTCAGAGCACAGAAAGGAGAGTACTCTCAGTGGTGAAGCATGTATTTGGGAAAGGATTGGGTTCTCAATCAGGTCCAAGCTTGGCAAGATATTCTGCTATTCAGTGAAAGAGGATATAGGTTATTGGCCACAGAACCTGGTTGATGCATTCGGCACGTGGTATTCTTAAATGGTCATCCTTGTGGGTAATGACCAGGCTCGACACTACTTAACCAGTGATTTTACCAGAACCAGTGTAACTAACATGATTTGGTTGTATACAATTAATAATTACTAGTCTTGTTAGTCACACCTAAGGAGCACCTACACAACCAGCATCTTTTGGCATCATGCCTTGTTCGGGGTTATCAATTAGGAAAATTATAAAAGGGTAATCAATAAATAATTTACTCATCTAGGCTTTAGTTTGGCAGTGATCACTTAAAAGTCCAAATTTTCAAAAAACATGCATAAATACTCCCAGACTCAGACTAAGGGATCAATTTATTGGAAACTTTTGTTGCAAATTGAATCCCTTACTAAAAACTTATTATGGTGGGAGGGATTTTCGAAAACACATTTTTTTAAATTAGAAATTCTGCCATGTTTTTTTTGAGAGTTGTTATCTTTTTCATATTCTGTGTCACAATGATTAATTGACAACAAGTCAGGTTATTCACTCAGTAGGAACCTTCACATAACAAATGTCTTTTGACAACAAGTGTGAACTAAGGAACTAATTTAGCATAAACATACATTGCAGATTGAACTCCTCACTAGAAATCTATTTAGGGGTGCAATTCCTCCCCCAAAAGGAAAAAAGTTTTTTCCAGACACATAGACACATGCAATGCTCTTCCATAAGAATAGAGGATTCTGATGGAAAGGGAATTTAAACTAAATAAATATATCACTTATATTCAGCCTTACTGACTGTCCAGTTCCCTAGCAAAGAGGTAGGATATCCGCCTCCTGGTCTGAAGCAAAGGTTTCAATCCTGCCTTGTGGTACTGGATGGGATAACGGATAGTCTATAGTCACACTGAATAGTTGTAATACAACGAAACAACTGTCTGTGGATGACAATAATGTACATATATATATATATATATATATATATATATATATATATATAAGCAGTACGCAGTTGGAGGCTACACGTGGACTTTTCTTCCATTCGCTACTATCCTATCAAGTAGGGCATGACTCCATCCTCAATTTATTCCATCCTAATCACACAGCTTGGGGTGTACTCAGGCAGCTGCTGAGTGCACAGGGAAATTTATCCTAATAAAGAGGTTTCCAAACTTATACCGGGAATCAAACCCAGAGGCATATGTGCCGACCATTACACTATCTGAGCAGACATAATAAGGAAAAAAAGTTGAAATTTTCAGCCCTCTATCTCCATTGATCCAGTCTGTTCATATGTCAGATAGATAGCCAGAATCACATGAAAACTGAAGAAATCTGTGTCGATAGTTTTCGCTGATAGTTTTTTTATAATCAGGATGGTTGGGAGAGAGATTCAAAAAGTGCTTAATTGATTATAATGGTCCTTGTAGACAGCCTCCACAAATAATTGATTGGTCATATTTTCTGATTTTTTATGTAATTGAATCATAACTTCTCCTTAAATTATTGCCTTGTCTAATTTAATGACATAAGTATATTGTGAAATGAAGTGCCCGAAGAGAGAAAACAAGTTTTATCTTTTCAAATGATTTGCATTTGAAGTCACAAGGTTTATAATAAATATCCTTCATCAGTTTTTTTTTAAAGAACAGTTGAGTATTTTCAATAAGATGAGACATAAAAAGAGCTTGAAAAATAGTCATTTGTATGTTTTATATCCAAATAGGCTTTATTATACTTAAAGCCAACCTCTATATATGAGTGTTTTTGAATATCAATGTATTAGGTTGTCCTATAATATTATTATAGTATACTGTATTATTACATGTAGCTCATTTTAATAATTAGAATGTGCTCTTTTAACAAACATGTATTGTTTATTAGGGTTATCTGCAGATTAAACCTGAAGATGGTAAAATAACAGTTATGTACAATCCTTTTGGTCACAATGGTCAAACAGCTACAATGGGGTGAAGGGACCACCTCTGATTGTACAGTTTGGGATTGGTTTAAAAGATTTTGTAGCAGAGATTTGAGTTTCGAAGATCTTGGTTATAGAAAACCCATTCCAAACTGTCAGAAAAATGTCATAGATACTAGGTGTTGGTATTGCAATATTCAAAACAAATTGGTAAAATGAAGAGCTTGAAAATGGGTCCAGCGAAGATTAGAGATTCAGTTGGAACTGACCATAATTTTCTGAACTACTTAATGATTTATGTGGGCCTGTAGATTCACTTGGAGTATGAATATAAATAAATGTGTAATGCGTGGGTTGATTTTTAGCATGTTTATAGAATTGTTGGAGTGAGTTTGAATTTAAACTGAGGTTGCTAATGTTCACTTTCTTACTGCTCTTGAGGAAGTCATGAATCGATTTCTCCCTTGCTCAATTCTACTGTCAGATACCAAAACAAAATGTCTCACTGGCATACCACAATTATTAATAGAAAAGAATGCGTGAGTGAGCACTTTCATAAACCACTCTTCAATAAATACCTTACCTACCCTGTTACTAGCAGCAAAAAGCTGTTACCCCCATAGTCAACCTTGACAGAGTTGATAAGATTGGATTGACAATAAGCTGTATGTCTTGTTTATTACCTAAATATTGATGCACATTTTCATCATATATTGGTGTATCTTTATGTATAAATACCAGTGTCACCAAATTGGTTTGTATGCATGTTTATCTGCTCAGATCAAACAATCACAGTGGAAACATAAGTTTTACTCTTTTCCTCTCTTTAAAACTAATCAAAGAGAAAACGAAAGTAAAACTGATGAGACTGACTGCTGAAACTTTGTGTTTGTGTGTCATTGATGGAGCAAAAAATCCTATATGGGTAGAATTCAAAAAACAAAAACAAACAATTTTTTACTTCTTTCACAGCTTTAATAAGCATTAAATATTCAATTCCTAAAATTGGATATTAAATAGAAATATTCTAAGATAATAATCTATCTAGAGATAACATAAGAATCCCTTCATTTTTTATGGATGTATATATATATATATATATATATATATATATATATATATATATATATATATATTTATACAAAACCTGTTAAATGATATAGAGAACTAAGCTGAGTCATTGTTGCTCAAAAAACCTTCATCATCAGCTGGAAGCTGAGATCATTGCATTTTCAGTAGATAACTCTGGTAACACTAGCTCAGCTGCCCTTCAATCACTGCTCTATAACATTGCAAGAAGATGTAAGATTGTCCAGTGATGAAAAGACAAACTATTTGTGATATGTAAGAAATACAACTGTATCTCAGAATATAAAAAAAAGACAATAACTCTCAGAGGGAGAAAACAAATCATGTCTAGACTTGTGAGATCCAAATCCATTTCTATTCTCTTCATTCATAGATCAACATTATTGTGTAGGGTTCAGCAAATTTTTTATTGAGACTGAAAAACCCAGTTCATATATAACTAGAAAGCACTCAGAAAACGCATACCTCTGTGAACGGCAAACGATGACTCAATTTAAAAAAATTCCCGGGATCTACCTCAAAATTTAATCACTTCTCCCTTAACTCATGGCTGACCTTTTTTCCACAAAATTTAATTGAAATCCATTGCAACTTTTTGGAGATATCGTGTGAACAGACAGAAAGACATTTGTTGTTATAACAGTGTGTATCCCATTTGCTGAGTACCTTGGGAAATCAAAAACAAAGGATATTAACTTGCAACCTACCAAATAATGCCAGTAAATATTGAGGGACAGCCTTTCAGCCATACAACCTTTGTCCTCTGGGGTTTCCCTAACATGAATCCCAACATTGAGCAATGGGATACATCCACCTCTGAGACTAGACCCTTTGTTGGACTAATATGAAGATGTGTGTGCCTTTCACTCATGCCAATAGACTTGTTTCTGCTATCTATGATGTCAGGTAGAAACTAACGGCTTGGTACAAGTCAAAGATTAGGACACAGGTAGGAGAAAACGTGCTACCTGTCAGTTAAACATCCTTTCTACTGGACTTTTCTCAAATACCAGCCTATGGTCCAGGGTATAAAATAAGAAAAATGAATCACTGATCACTGACATTATATTTGCTAATAACATAATTATGGTGTTGAATAAATTACACACATAACAAAACAGCAACAACTGTGACATTTCATAACTGCACAAAGTAAAGATTATCTCAGCATATTTCAGATTGAGCACTGCATATTTCAGGTTGATTCTCATTTAGGAACACAGCAAAGCTATGTGCAAGCAGTGAGAGTTGGATACTTTGTCAGCCTCGTATCAATTAACTCACAACCTTAACAAGCTTAGCTATTGTAGCCGCCATATAAATAATCATGTCTAGGTTATTTTCTCTCAACAGGAAATAGGGAGGACTTTTGCGTCTCATGAGTACGAAGGTTTCACATCTCTCAGCTGGAACTCAGGCAAGAGCAACACGAAAGCAATGAATTGTTGCAATGTCATTCAAGCCCATTCTAGATAGCTCTTGGATTTCTACCTGCTTTTTCAGGTGTCAATGATGATTGCAGGGTGTTATGTTGATAAGCAAAGAGCACTAAATGAGATACCATATATCCTGAACCATCTTTCAGACATTCTACCTATAGCAGAGCTGAATTTCATCTTTGCCTTCCATACTTAATTTTCCATACGTTCTTTGTGTTGTAACTCTGTCAATAAGAATAGTGATGTCGTCATTGCCTGGCCTGAACGTTTAGGGAGCCCTAAGCAGAATTTAATTTGGTGGCCCAGAGGCCCTAATTAACTGCTTAGTTTGCTTATGCATCAGGCCAGCTTTAGATGTCACCTATTAACCAATTAGACCAACTAAAGGCTGGTTAATTAAATATATTACTGGCAACCCTTACCACATCCAAGCCAGATACACACTGGACCGATCGAAACACGAACATGTAAGATAACGTATACGAACAGACATAAGTCAGGTGGATCGAATTAAATGGAATAAACACTAACCTGGATGAAAATGACCTTAAGAATAATGAGCCCTCAGAGTAATAGTATCTTGATATAATAAATTCCCTATAAGAATCCAATACGCCTTGTATTTCTACATATTCTGATGAATCCCTCTTAAGGGAAATAAGTTAATTAAATAAATTGTTCATTTTTACCAACAATTTAATTTTCTTTCCACTTTGTCTTTTCTCATATCATATATATATATATGTATATATATATATATATATATATATATATATATATATATATATATGTATGTATATATATATATATATATATATATATATATATGTGTGTGTTATTGTGTGTGTGTGTGTATGTGTGTGTATGCATACTTACATACATGAGCATATACATTCATATATATGTAAATAGATGCATGCATGAATAAAGATCAAGAGATTAATCCAAATGAACAAAGTTTTTTTTTTCATGAAAGTTCAGCTTTCAAAAATGTTTTAACAACCATCCAGATGATCATAAAATGTTTACTTTGTTCATGAGTACAATAAATCAGGCAATAGTAATGTATAGAATTAATAGCAAAATAAGAAAAAACAATGGATCAAATTAATACGGAGAGAGAAGGAGAGAAAAAAGGAGGGAAGCAGAAAGTGTGAAGCAACAAGAGAGAAAGAAGGAGAGAAGAGTGAGAGAGAGAGAGAGAGAGAGAGAGAGAGAGAGAGAGAGAGAGAGAGAGAGAGAGAGAGAGAGAGAGAGAGAGATGAAAGATGAATCAAGGCTATAAATTGAATCAAGAATCAAATTGATCCCCTGGGATCAAAACGATACCCGTTAGATCAGAGCGTCAGGTACCATTTACATAACCCTCTGGATTACATGTGCCAGGTTGAATTAGCAACAACTGCAGGCAGAAACTTAACATATGGTTTAAATTAACACAATGCTTTCAATGATCAAAAAAATGGTTCATTCTTTTTTCAAAACATTCAGGCTTTAGCTAAATTACCTGAAACAAAATGAGCAAAAAAGAAAAAGGAAAAAAAAAAGGGAAAAGAAAAACAAACACATACTATGAACAAAGTAAATAAACTAATTATCAGTGAATGAACTTGTTAGGTACTGATGTTTATTGACAGGTCATTCGGATGGGAGGGTGAAGAACTGTAGTGTGCACTCAAGACTCTACACTCCATTTAAACTGTCATGTTTGCAACTTGTCCAGATTACAAGTGTCCCGATGCATGAAAAAATATAGTTTACTGTTGTCAGATTGCCTGCGCCTTTGTAAACACTAGATGAATAAATGACACACGCTTTGTTTGCAGCATCAATAATAATAATAATGTGCCCTGACAGTCAATAATTGAACAACCATAACATCACAATATGGTCAGAATAAATTCTATCTATGACATCACTGGCATTTTCCATAGGAAAACATCTAGAATAGAGTAAAGAAAACATCTAGAAATATATAGATTCTGGATAATTAGGATAGCAAGCCTCAGGCAGAGCAAGCTGAACCTTCAAAAATAAGAAGATCCCATTAATCCTAAAAAGAACAGTGTATAACCAATGCATCCTCCCAGTAGTAACTTATGGAGCTGAAACATGGAACTTAACCAAGAAACAGACTCATAAATTGAGAACCATGCAACGTGTACATGAAAGAATTATGCTAGGCCTCACATAGAGAGACCACAAGACAGCAAAGTACATCTGGGAAAAGACAAGAGTCAGGGACATCATAGAACCCATTAGAAAGCTCAAATGGCAGTGAGCTGGCCATGTTGCAAGAATAGCGGACAGACAATGGACATTACGACTCACAGCATGGATACCCCGAGATCACATGTGCAACCGAGGCCCAGCAGAATTTTAGATGGAGGGACAAGCTAGACAAATTCCGAAAGTACTGGCTCCGCGACGCCCATAATAGAGAAGTGTGGCAAATCCTGGGGAAGGTCTATGTCCAACGACGGACGTTAAAAGACTACTGATGATGATGATGATGATGATGAGGAGGATGAGGAGGAGGAGGAGGCCCCCAAAAGGTCATAAAAGCTTTTTAGGCTCTTGTAGAGTACTGATGCCATTGTTTGAGTCCGTAAACCAAACAGTATAGCTAGGAGCATTGGAAAACACAGGCACATAAACAAACATCCCAACACATGCATATGTAGAAAAAAGGATTGAACCCTTTGCTCCCTTTGGTGTCTGCATATGTTGTTCAACAACAACAACAACAACAACAATAACAATAACAATAATAAGTGCTAGAAATATAAGGACAGCAACAGTAAATGTTTGCAGTGGCCTAACAGAGGAAGGGAAATGAAAGCGGAAATGTGAACCACAGCACTAGCATGATAGGCGAAGGAGAGAAGAAATGTTGGCTGAAGACTTGAGGAAATTTACAGTCACTCAGCCTTCAGTAATGACCACTGGGCAACTGGTGTGAAACTGTAAACTGCAGTATTACTGTGGTCTATGAGAGTGAGGAGAGGAGGGCTAGAGACTTGAGAAGACCAGAGTTAATAATCATAGGAGAGAAGATCCAGCCACATGATAGACGTGGCTATGCTTGCCGACCATAGAGTAAATAGGAAAGAGAGTGAAAAGCTGATAAATAGCAGGACCTAGCGGGAGAGCTGAAGAAGGTGTGGAACATGCCCACATTCTCTTTCTTTGTAAAAGCATAATGTTTAAGCCATATTTTTTTCATTTTCAAAACATCATTCAAGAAAGAAGGATTCATTTTTTTTTGATTTGAAACAATGTTTTAAAAATCAGGCCCTCCCCCAAAATATCTTATCATAATAAATTGAAACATATGTTGATTTAAAGAAAATTGATGCTTTTTTCTGGTTTTTACTTATGAATCTATGTATTTATTGTTTCAAAATATTTATATTTCATCATCTTGTAGAATAATTAATGAGTGTGGTTTATAAGAAATAGATGAAGTACCTATCTATGCTAAGTTAGAGGTCAAAATTTGATTGCTAGATAGATGGATATCAGATCATTATTATTGGTATGAGAACAAACATAGATCTACCAATGAAGATTTACTAACAATGGTAAGGGTCCAGTTTAGTATTATTTTTACATAGTCAATCAAATCTCAGACTTTGAGAGTTTTCAAAAACTGATTTGCTTGAGCCATGTCTTAGTAGACAAAGAAAATTTTCCCCTCACTTTTGACCCCTTAAAATGAAAAAAAAATTCTCTTCTATTTTGAACCCTAAGAATAAAAAAATGGTTTGCCCTCAATTTTGACCCCTAAAAGTGAAAAAAAAAGTCCTCTTTTAATTTTGGCACTTAAAAGAGAAAAAAGTTCCCCATCAATAGTAGCCTCTACAAGTAGAAAAAAAATACCCCCTGATTTTAAACACTAAAAGTGAAAAAGTTCCCTTTCCCTGAGAAAAAGAAATTCCCCCTCGATTTTGACCACCTTGAGTGAAGAAAGAATTTCCCTCTCAATTTTGACCCCTAAAATTGCAAAAATATTAGCCTAACCTTGACTCCTAAAAGTGAAAAAATAGTTTTCAGTCAATTTTGACACCTAGAAAAAAAAAAAAGGATGTGAAAAAAGTTACCCCTCAATTTGCCGACTAAGAGTGAAAAAGTTTCTCTTCCCTTTCTTTCTTTGTTTATTTCTCTCATTCTTCCTCTCTTTCTCTTCCCACTTTTTCTCTCTTCAATTCTTTCTTTTTCCTTGTTGTCATCTCTCTCTCTTTCTCTCATTGCTTTTTATTTCTCTCCTTCTTCCGTCCTTCTTCTATAGATCTAAATGCTTAATAGACCCTATGATATTTACAATTTTCTTGGCTCGATTTTAATCACCATAACAACAGAATATCTCATTTTTCTCTCTGTTCCTGTCCCATCTCTTGTCTCTCATTGTTTCTTCTGGAATAATCCATTATTACTCTGAGGTGACGACAGGGCGTTACGACGTAATTGTGACCAGCAGAATGATATATAGGATTGACACATTGGGGAAATGAAACATCATTTTGGACAGAAATGTCAATAACTGAGAGCTTTGCTATATGAGATAAGCGCAAAAAACTCCAAAACAAACGTATATATTTGTGCGTGTAGGTCAAAGCACTCTTAATGGTTGTGCATTGGAAGCATAAATTCATCCCATGTAGGTATCTTTTACTTTACAAGTACATACTATAAGTGGTTTGTGGTAAAAAAAACCCACATACATCTTGTTAGAATTATAAGTGCAGTAATAGAATATTATTTGAAGTGATATGACTACTAATTAAGGACTGCATCTTTTATTACAACCAGACTTTTCCGCATAGGGGCATATGAAAATCATGTGTGTATAAAAGTTGAGAGCACACGTATACACACCCTAATATAAAGGGTGTTTAAGATAGCAAAATTATTTGAGATATTGGCACTCATGATACACAGATTATGCCTGCAAGTTTCAATACCAGAAAGTGTGTTTAGTAGTGCTGGTACAAAATTAAAAAGGATTTTTAAAAAAGCCAAAATCCAATTTAAAAAATTGTTAAGAATTTCCCAAAATAAAAAGAATTGGTTTTAGGTATTTAGTGGAATATGCACACAGGTGGAGCCAAGTCAAAATCTTTTTGGTGGAGGTGGTGTAAGAGGGGGGGGGTAGTGCTGCCAACTCAAAAAAATAATCACTCTACCAGTGAGCATACATGCAAATTTTCAACGTTCAATCTTTTGTCTGGTATTGCTGATACATGATTTTTAAAAAGTCAAAAAAAAATTCCATTATGCAAATAGGAAATGAACACATCGATTGAATGTAAGTTGCAGTAATAAACTTCAAATGTTTCTCAACAAAACTGGGTATCGTGACCATCCATATCTTAAATACTTTTGCTTTAATATATTCTTGAAACCATCTATTTCTTTTGTGACTACCCTACGTATATATTGTGTAGGAACAAGATCTGCACAGCTGTAAATTGATGTTTTGTGTGAAGTGCCAGAGGTTGTAATCATGTAATATTCAATAGCATTTCTGGTAACTTTCTTCTCATTTCATTCTCCAGATTTTTTTATTGAAAAAATCTATATTTCATTGTTGAAGATATTCTCCTTTGAAACCAGTTTTCATTTTTCAAATTAAATATACTCTTTATATCTGGTTTCAATTTCAGTAAAAAGGTTTTGGAACACATCAGCATCACTGTCAAAGATCTTCAGATGTAACCAGTTTGTTCTTAGAAAAACAAGGTCTTCATTTTATGTCAATGAAATAAATTTTTCCTTTGGAAAATGAGTAATGAGTATTTTTCTCATATTTTTGTGAAAGAATATTTCCAACAAAATAGATCCATTGCACTTTGCACAAAAAGCAGGGAAACTTGAATTATAAGGCAGGCATCTTATAGAAAACAAATTTTGTGGTTATAGATAAATCTGGAGATTTAATAATTCTGCTTTTTGTCCCTGACGGAAAAAATGCTGCTGTGGACTATCATTACAATGTTATTGTAGTCATCGTTGTTGTTGTTGTTGTCACTGATGTTGCCATTGTCATTTTTTTGTTTTTTTTCTCAATTGGATAACTTAGTTATCGCTTGATATATTGCAATGGAATTTTGTATGTAAGCTTGTGGAAAGATTCTACCGGGAAGATGATGAGTTATGGCTGATCCAATGATTTGCTAACATTTTATAAGCAAAAATGTTGTTTTTGTTGTTTTTGTTTACAATTGGGGAAAATTCCTCAAAATGTTGACTGAATATGCTGTTGACGAAACCCAAGGAATAGAAAAATAGTGAATTACTGCTGATCTGATTGTTTGCTTACATTTTATAAGTATGGAACCCAATGTCGATTTGCAGAATTATTGAATGTTGGAACTGCTGAACTGATCAAAATAAAAAACTGTTATACGCCTAATTACTGAAATTATATAACATTTTTAAGAATTTTATGGTTTGAAAAACAAAATAATGGAGTATATATTGGATTTAATGATCCTAATAAACAACATGGCTACTTTTTCTCTCTCTTTCAACTGCTTCCCTCTAGAGACCTGCAAAGTCTCCCATGTAGTTCTCCCGCAAGATTTTTTCTCCCAGTCTCCCCCATGATTTTTGTTGAAAAAATAGCCCCCAAAATCTGTTTTCTCTCACATTTTTGTTTGTGAAAAAATTCTAGTCAAAATTTTTGGCTATTTTCCAACCTACCAGTCCCTTCAAAAACATGGTGTAAGAAAAAGGGTCTTGCCCTCACAAGTATTCAAAGTATACAATGGTCTGGTGGGGTACGGTCAATTTTGAGAAAATTACATTCAAATCTAAGCAGCTCTGAGACAGAAATGAAAAAGTAAATAGTTTATATGGATGAAAAGTAAAAACATATAGAGGTTCGGTACTTAAGGAAATTTTGTACCAGGTCTTTTATATCTTTATAGAACAATAGTCGGATAATTGATGTCCTCTCTGTCAATTTTCATGTTGCGTTGAAAAGAATTCTTATCAATAGAGAAGAGGGAGTTCTGATATTTTCATTTTTGCTTTGATTTATGCTGAACCTAGTTTGAAGAAATAATCTCAATGATTCATTTTTTTATTTCTATTGATATTCGGAGCATCCTCATCTTGGTTGTTTTTCATACAACGTTTCGGCCGTTGCACTCTACGGCCTTCGTCAGGTATCATCTGGTAGATGTGGGGAAGTAACGAACTGAACCCTTTATTTATCCGACGGGGGTATATTGACCGTACTCCCCTCTTAGCATTAGTAGTATTGTTATATTGTCTCACACTAGGATTGAACCTAGAACCATCAGATTACTTTACAGTAATTTGTCTGATGCTGTAACCACTGCGCTATGTGTCCATGTTTCGATGATTCGTGTTGTGAATGTTTCATATCAGAATTGAGTGCTGAAAAGGTTATTGTTGAGTATTTACATGGGCCAGAAATCAAAAATCAAAAATCAAAACCCCTAGGTTGGGTGGGGTAGGGTTGTTGGTGGTAACACCAAGAGTGCATCCCTCTTTACCCCGCCTTAACTTATTTACTCGAGCGCACCCACCCCCTCATTTCTACCTTCATTTGAAAACCAGTCAGTGACAAACTTGTTATTTGAAACCCGCCAATTAAAACTGTCAACAAAACTTTTCCTTCAGTGATTCTGACTGGTTTTGTATATATGTGTCACACATGCAGGATGCTCGAATAGAGCTAGAGGGCTGAAAATTTAAACACTCCTTACTAAGTCTAGAAAAAAAAAATGCTTTTTTTGTTCAATTTGAAAACTACATGCCAAGATGGATTTTCGATTTGCAATATAAGTTTGTGCCAAATTGGTCCCAGTTTGTTTTTGTTTTTTTAAATATAGACTTTTCAGTGATCACAGCCCAAGATATTGCAAGAGAAGTAACTTATTCATTGATCACTTTTCCCAATTTTTCAGTTGATCACCCAATCGAAGATGCATAACCTGAGCCCTGGGGGGAGCAGATAATAACATAGCCATTTCATATGGAAACATTGAGTTGAGGTTACATTAAAGAAATGTACCGCACCATTGTCACTCATCGACCATGAGGTTCTAAGTTTCAGACCCCTCGCCTTTGGTGAACAGGCTTGATATGGAGTTGGGGATGCAAATGCCCCCCCCCCTGGACACCAAGTATTAGTACTACCATTGTTTCCTGATTTCACTTTTCCTTTTGATATTCACTACATGTGAATATCCGCATTCAAAATGGCTTTGATGGCGCATGACAGGAACAACAAGTCCATTAATGCAAAAAATGAACATTTCTATAATTTCTATTAATTCTACAATTAATTAATGGTAGGGTGTCATTAATTTACTCAGTGTCACTTCTTTAGAGATATGTGCACTTAGCATTTTATATCAATTTATCTATACAAGTATATATATATATATATATATATATATATATATATATATATATATATATATATATATATATACATATATATTTATATCTTATTGTTTAAGTACCACATTTTATAAATGCATGAATGTAATGACTAAGTTTCTGATATCATTTGACCAATAGCTTTCACATGAGTCGAGCCTATATATCTATTTGACTGTATTTCTGTTCGTTGATTTTTAAACCAATTGTAACAGTCAATAAATGGTCATGAGCATAAAGGAACTCTTCAGTTTATGGAGGCAAAGAGCTTGATTTGCCCTACAATTGATACAATTTGTCCAAATCCAGCAGGGGGAGGGAATTTTTTCGTCCTGGCTCTTAGGCTCATACACCTACGTGACTGATAGATTCTTAACAACAATGTGGAATGAAATAGATTGTGGGGTAAGAAAAAAGATGCTGGGTACATATTGTGGAATCAGAGGGGAATGATTTACTATGAGTTTCTGCCTGAAAACCAAATGATTCATTCAAACTTGTACTGCACTCAATTAGACAATTTGGAAGCTGTAACCAAGGAAAAAAATTCAGAATTAATCATTGTTATTTTCATTTTCTTTTGACTAATTCTGGATTTTTTTCCTTGGTTGCTGTGTTCATAAATATACCTATGTAGTTGTATTGAAGTTTAATATCTAAACTTCAAAGCACTCAGACCTCTGCCAAAGCCATTGTTAGGCGAAGTAAATGTGTATGGATCCCTCCCATAATTTACTCACATCTTTCATAGTCTATTGCCTACCCTTCTATTTCATTGAAATTCATTGAAAACTTTTGAAGGCATCATGAAGATAGATATGAGCATGTACATAAATGTTTTGAAAAAATTATCTCTCAATCAAGAGAGGTTCTTGGATCTTTCCCAAAATTCAACCATTTCTTCCTTACCCCATTACCCACCCTTTCAAAAATTTAATTGAAATTCATTGAGAACTTTCGGAGATATTGAGCAGACAGTCATGAGCAAATGTATGAAAAAAAAAGCGGAAATATCTCTCAATCAATTAAAAATTTCTGGATCTATCCCGAAATTTAAACAAATTCAATTACCCACCCTTCCACAGAATTCCATTGAAATTCATTGAGATATCATATGGACTGATTGCTGGGAAGGCAGAAAGACTGAGAGATGTGACTGAATTCATATATCACTCTTGTCGGCAGAGGTAAAAAATCAAGAGTAGATGTTTTTAACATTTGATATTGGGGGGGGGGTGCTTTGTGCCATAATAACAGATATCTCAAGTTATGGATTCATATTTACTAGATCTTTAGGGGTCTGTGGAGGAAAATATTTTTTGTCTGTATATTTGTTCTTCACAGAAAAATGTGAATCTCAAGGTATGGTCATCTTATACTTTTCTGTCAGGTTTTTATTTCTTCAAATGTTTTCAGTAAGTTTTGTTTTAAAGAATATGAACATTACGTGCCAGAGAATTTTATATCTGCAAAGAAAAGCAGTACTGTTGGGAATCACAAACACAGACTTCAGTGACCTGGATATTCTTTATGAAATGAATAATCATCAAATTTTGTAAAAGTTTTCATTCATTGATAAGTAAAATACCGTTCCCTCTAGATAACAAGAAGCACGTACATTATACGAACATTATCAATTAAATGACAATTTTTTAAAAGCCATTAAAAAAAATTGAATAAATGTTTTTGTAAAACTGAAATTGTAGGTAATAATTGGGAAGTGGTACAAAGATATTTGATTGAGATTTCATGAAAATCAAACAAGTATTTTGTTAATACTAGGGTACCCTTGAATCCTAGGTTATTTACGTAACTTTGTGTCAATAATAACCCAACCCCGTGGTACCTGAAAGTAGACCTAGTCTATGCTGCACCAAAAACCTGGGAATTTCAGAAACTCGGTACACACTTAGTCAAGAGGTTGCTGAGTTTGTTATGCTCAACTCTATAATAAACAAACTGCATTTATGTTAACTCCAATTATTCTTGTGTATTTTGTGCTTATCAAGAAATATCTTTATTGTTACTTGTAAATAAACAGTGATAGGATTTCTAATCCATTGGCATTAATTCCAGCTTGAAACAATCAATGAGAACTGTCACTAAAACTATTAGCATAGGTTTTTTTTCAGTTTTTAAGCTGGTTTTTTTTGGCTGGCTATGTATGTACATATCATATATACAAACTGCACAAATGGAGCTAGAGGGATGAAAATTTAAACATTTACTCCTTATTGTGTCTAGAAAAAAATTTTTTTCTTAAATATCCCCATTTCAGAGGGGTGTTCAATTTGTAATGTGAGTTCATACTGAATTAGTCCCCTAATTTGTCTCTTGCAATGTTCACACTTTTTTTTAATGATCATTGCCCCAAAAAGGCAAGAGAAGTAACCTATTCATTGATCACCTCTTTTACTAATTTTTCAATTGATCATCCCTAAATTGCATGCAGCCAAAAGATGACGGTTTCTTTTGAGTGAATGACCAGACTTGTTTCTATCATAATTTGACTTGATGGTCTTCGGAGAATGCCTGGGGACTGTCATTATGATTCTATGTATATATGCCTTCTTGCTTATATTAGACAGAGATTATACATTCTAATCAACCAGGTTTGACAGTAGTCTTTTTGTAGGAAATTTATATGGATGCGTATTCACTATATCTCATAAAGGCTCTGAATCTGTTTAAATGTGAGGAATGTCACACCATCTGTTTGTCTGTCATGCTAGAGAAGCCACCTAAATATGGGTGCAGTCCAACAAAATTCATCTTGCATACTCAATGGATCTAGGGGAAGATTTTAAAGTAAAAAGATCTGAGAAAAAAATTGTTTCCATCTGTGAGAAGTGTGACAACATCTGTTTGTCATGCAACAGAAACCATCTAAACATGGGTGCAGCCTAACCAAATTTGGCATGCGTACTCAATGGACCTGGGGGCAGGTTTTAAAATAAAAGGTTTTGGGAAAATTTGTTTTTCCAAGATTTAGAAGAGGGCTCTCTTAACAACATAACTATAACAATAAATTGAACCTTTACTTAAATGTATATCTTCTCATTTCATATGTTTATGTAAAATTCTTTTTGAGTCAAAAGCGAAGGGAAACTTTTTCCCCTACTAAGGGATTATAAGTGAAGGGAAACTTTTCCCTCTCTAAGTGGTGAAAAGTGTAGGTAACCTTTGGCCCCTTTGCAGAGTCAAAAGTGGAGGTAAATGTCTTTTTCACCTTTAAAGTGTCAAAAATGATAGGAAACTTTTGATCTCTCCAAGGGGTTAAAAGTGAAGAGAATCTTAAAGCTTTTGTCCTTTTTATACTCTTTGAATATTCAACCTAGTGTAGAATGATACTTCAGCAAGTACATTAATAAGTATGATTGCTTGAAGCCTTTAAAATACATTCCCTTGTCAATAATGACTTTGGAGCAAGTCATCACAAATCTTCTGTACCAACAGAAAACCTTGGAAACAAGATGATACACGAGAAGTACCAAAAAAAGGTCGATGTGAACCAACAGAGGACACACCACTGGCTAAGGAGAACCAGATTGAAAGCAGAAATGGAGGGCCTGATCATCCCTACATAAGACCAGACCCTCACAATCAGATCTTACCATCATTATGTAATCAAAGAAGGAACAGACCCACCATTCAGGATCTGTGGAAAGTACAAAGAAACTATTGACTCCATCACCTCGAATATCTAGAACTGGCAAAGACCGAACATATCTCCAGGCAGAAGAAGGCAGCAGTATACCTACACTGGAAGTTCTGCAAGAGCTATAAAATTAAAATGTCTGAGCGGTGGTATAAGCATGAGTCAAAGATGGCCAAACCTGATATCATCATCACAGAGAGGAATCAGAATATATGAGTGCTCATTGACATAGCAATATCATCTGAAAGAAAGACCTCTATAGTACATGTTACGGAGAAGCTGTCCAAGTTAAAAGACCTGGAGATTGAGATCAACAAGATGTGGAGCAGGAAGACTAAAATAACACCAGTCGTTATCAGAACTCTGGGACTCTTGAAGAAGTGAATGGAAAAGTTCACCGATCCAGTTAGCATTAACATCTATAATATCCAGTATATTTCCCCACTCAGAACGGTCCGTGCTATCAATCAAATGATAACTCCCCTTAAACACCTAAGGATCATTGTTTGGAACTGGCTCCACAGGCTCCACAGGCTCCACAGGACACAAAGTGAGAAACGGAGAAGAAATTATTCAAAAAATGATTGTGTTCTTTCTTGTTGTTAGGGTTGTTAATTCACTGTTCCAGCAGATCCATTTTACAGCCTCATTCAATCCAGGCCTTACAAGGAAAGAAAAGGGAAAAACTGGATTCCTAGGTTATGAAACATTGCTTACATTAGCGAATTTTTTTTGTTCACCACTATCACATTCTGATAGTTGGCCTGAAGAAGGCCGTAGAATAGATCATCCAAAATATTGTTAAACAGCATAAACCATAAGAAAGAGTTCAACTGTCCAAAAAACTCTTCGAATGTTAATTATCCATCTTGAAACTATAAACAGTATAAAGGAAACCTATAATAATAAAAATAATAAAGAATATCCATAACTTGCATGAGTGAATCATCATAGCCTGCATGTGTACCACGATTAATTACCTAAAAAATATCTAAAATTATCTTCAAAATATAGATCTTTTATCTGAAAATGTCTTTAAAGAATAGATGTTCTATCTAAAATTATCTAAAAAAATAATGTTTTTTTTAAAATTATCTAAAAAACATAGATGTTTTATCTAAAATTATCTAAAAAACATAGATGTTTTATCTAAAATTAAAGAAAGTAGCAGAACAAGATTTGGTTATTGTTGCTCCAAAATGACCATAGAGACCTGAAAAACACTTTTTTTGAAAAAGCAACAAAAGGATTCAGAGATGGTGATTAGCAGAGTAATCATGCAAATTTTCAAGGTGTTGCCACCAAAATATGACGAGGAATTCCCAGAGAAGCACGCACTCACACACATAGACATCCACATTGTGGCAGGATCCACAAGCACTCCAAGAAAGAAGAATCTGAAGTCAGGCCAATGTGGGGCAAGGGTGAATCAATTTCTTGCACGGACTTCTTTGGATTTCGATATAAAAAATCAAATGCAGAGGTTAATTTTCACCTTCCTCTCTATATTACATCCAAAACATAAAAATTCCAAACGTTTTGGCTCTAATTATATAATAGTTAGGATTGTCCTACACAGGGGTCTGCATCCAATTTATTTTCCTGATGGGGTCTTCTTGAAGAGCGACTACAGAGATGTAAATATTTCCATGCATAAACACTCTAATCTAAGGCTTATATTGATGCCAGAAGTCTACAGTGACCAGAATTTATTCAAAGTGCCTTGTCTAAAGTAAGAATCCCTGTTTGGTTTAGGTTTCTGCCAAAGTGAGCATAATGATTATGAGGATCCTCTTCAATTGTGTGAACGGCTTGGTAAGTAACAATATATCTAGTATGTCAGTCTGGTTTATTAGCAAACAGACAGGGCACTAATTAAATGAAAGCCAGGATGTTTGGCTCTAAAAACGATTAGAATTTGTTCCTACTAGCCTGGTTGCTCCAGTGTCAAATGCCACTCTTACTACCATTTTGACTGAAGATGTTTTTTGCAACTTTTGTGTTGTACTTATGATAAATAGGATATGTAAAAATATTTCTGGAGAATTTAGGTGTGATTTTCACTGAAAAAACATCCAAAATAGAGTAAAAAAAAAAAACGCATAGATCCTGGAGAGTCTAGATGATATTATTAAACCCGTCAAAATAAGGGCCCCTAAAGGTCAAAAAAGCTTTTTTTCCCCAAGAATCGAAAAAGATTTTTTTAGAAAGGTTCTCGAGTACTGATGCTAATTTTCAAGTCTGTAGACAAAACGGTATGGCCAGGACTGAGGGAACATACAAACATATAAACAAGCACAAGCACACACAAATATAAAATGGATAGAAGTCTTTACCATCTTAGTGGCTACGGTCATTCAACTCCAGGTTTGAACTGGAGTTTAAAAATAAGCAACTGATTTAACCTTGATGAGTGTGGTTCATCTGAAAGGTGGTCAATGTGAGAAAACTGTTGAATTGAGATTGAAAGAGGGCTGCAAAGAAAGTAAGCTGTACTATCTTTGACTACTAGTATCAACAGATATGAAAGAACTTTTAACTTTTATTACATCTAGATACCTTTTTTAGATTGTTATGTTATTATGAAGAGCAATTTAAAAACTTCTGAAAAGATCTTTATTATTTTGACTGGAAAACGCCACTAATAGATATAATACAAAAAAAGGTCTGATTGGTCACTCGATAGAAACTGTCACATGCCCAAAGTCATTTGGCAGCATGCTGTGCTGGGGATGATCAATAGGAAAATTGGGATAACGGATGATCAATGAATATGTTACTTCCGTGGCTTTTTGTTTAGCAGTGATCATAAAAATAATTTCCCCAAAACAAGTACGATTCTTGCCAGACACACACTACAGGAGCAATTTTGCATAAAGGGGGATACAGAAAAGTGTACTTCCAAGACATAAAAAGATGTAAATGTTTAAAGTTTCACCCCTCTAGCATTATTGATATGGCCTATTTATGCAATGCATACATACACAGCCAGCCAGCCAACCAGACTAGCTTAAAAACTGAGCAGACTTATGTTGACACTGTTGGTGACAATTTTCGATTGACAGTTTCTGGCAATATGTAGAACAAACCAGATCTATCACATGAACTCCTTGGTAGAAATAATCTTTTCTATAGTCCGAATGGGTCTGATTCTTGAAGGCAATTGAACAACCGTAGCCACCAAAGGTGGTAAAAGGTTCTAATCCTTTTAAAATCTGCGTGTGTTTGTGTGTTCTTGCGTTCCTGGCAATACCTTTAGTCTATGGACTTGAAAACTGGTATCAGTACAGTACTTCAGTAGACCCTTTTAAAAATCTTATTTTTATTTTTGGAAAGAAAGCTTTTTGGAGCCTTACTTTGACAGGTTTAAGAATAACATCAAGATTTTCCTGAATCTAGATATTCCAAGATATTTTTTACACTATTTTATATGTTTTTCAGTGGAGAATGCCAGTGATGTCATAAATAGAATTCATTCTGACCATATCTATTTTTCAATGGAATTTTTTTTACATGACTTCAAAATTTGAATCTACAGTTGTTCAATTATTGACTATGATCATGTATATTTTTATTCAATGAACCAGAACCAACACGTCAATCCCTCAAGAATACAAGACTGGTTGCAGCAAGGGTCAAACTCCACCCCTGCTTCTATTCTGACTGAAGATGATTATAGCAACTTTTTTATTGTATATATAATAGATAAAAAATTATAAATATTTTTATGTATAAATCAATTTATTTATTAAAATGAAATAAACTCATGTATATCTGTGTGATATATTTTCATATATACCTAATACTTGTAAGTAAATTTTGCTCAGTAAGTCAGCCTCCTGGCTGTGAGTTTGAATCATGGCAAGGGAATGAGGATTTTACGTATCAGTTTACATCCCACATTTTGGTGTGGATTGTTCTTGTTGTTGTTATACCACAACAACAAGAAGAAAAGGAAAACAAAGTCAACTCCAGATTTTCTATCAGAGTTTGACAAAAAAAACTGGAGCAAATTGTGAACATTCTTCTCTTGTCCTGAATTTTTTCAGAATGCTCTTCAGAGAAGAATTCCAGTCTAAATAGAAGAAAGTTAAGGAAGTGTCATTAAAGTAGTTAACGTTAAGGATGAACTTCAAGTTATTTGACGAAAACAAAAATCGTAAATAGGTTAAGAGATGATGAAAATATGAAGCAAATGTATACATAGGCAGAGGCCCTGGGGCAAGTGACCCCCTTCTAAATCTCTCGCTGAGTTTTAACTTTTGGGGAAATCTGTATGATTTTGGAGAATCTTGTGCAAATCAAGCCTTTTGCTCTCTTTATAGAATAAGTTCCCCAAAAGCTGATGAGTATATTAAGAAAATGAAGTTATATTCTATCAGCCAGTTTTTCAGATGAAATATGAACTTTTCTCCTTTGCCAGATATTTAACTTTTTTTTTCAAGAAAAATCTTTTCAAGGAAGAAGAATAAAAATGGGAAAAGAAAAAATGAATTGAGTGAAAGAAAAAAGAATGATAATGAAGTGAAAAAGTGTGATTATGAAAACAGCAAAGAATAAGAAAGAGAAGAAAGAGAAGGAAAAGAAGAAGAAAAAAGAAGGTACTGAGGAAGGAGATGGCTGGAAAAAAGAATTTAAGAAAAAACAGGAAAAGCATTGAAATGAGGTGAAGTCAGGGGAAATAAAATAAGAAAGAGAAAATGAAGAAAAAAAGGAAGGATGGAAATGAAGAAGGGAGGAGAGGAAGGTGGTAAAAGAAAATCATGAAAAAATAGAAGAAAGAGGATCAAGATATAACAATACTGTCAACAGTTTTGAGTTGGGTCATTAACAGATATTCTTTGTTAGGCCAGGATGGTAAGAAGTCTGGATAGTAGACAAGTACACCATTGGAAACTGAGAAAAATCAAAGAAGCAGCATACATGAACATATCAGTCGAGTGTAAGAGTTTTATATGAACAGAGTTGAATCCGATGTAGCTTCTGCCACTCAACAGAAGCAAGATATGGAAATCCAGGTTTAACAAGGAAATAGGAAATACCCAGTTCCTAGGTTGAAAGTGTTGATGGGAGAGAAAAGAATTTCTGTTCACCAACATCACATTCGGATAGTTCTCCAGAAGAAGGCCGTAGAACGGATCATCTTAAATGTCATGCTAACAACACAAACAACAAGAAGAATTCAATTGTTAAAAAAACTCTTTGAAGTATGAAAATATATCAGAAAATGAAGTAGGAAATGAACTACTATACTACTACTACTACTACTACTACTAACACCACTGGTACTACTACTACTAACAACACTACTACCAACACTACTACTCCCAACACCAACACTAACACTACTACTACTACCAACACCAACACTACTACTACTACTACTACTACCAAAACTACTACTACTACCACTACAACTACTACTACTACTACCAACACCAACACCACTACTACTACTACTACCTACACAAACACTACTACTACTACTACTACTACTACTACTACTACTACAGGAAATACATCAGAATAAGAAGAACAGAGGAAAGAAAACAATGATGACAAAAGAATAAGATGAACTTGATCATCTGTTTCTAACATGGTGAAATACTTTCTGACATTCACACGTAGCACGTCATTATCATTTAGAAGTAGTGAAAGTCAACGAGCGAAAAAATTAAGAGAAATTAAAAAGTATCTTGCCGAACGAAGAAGAACAAACTCAATGAAATCAAAGAAAAGTCGTAAATTACAGAGAAAAACTAGAAAATTTAGAATTGAAAGAAAATAGCAATTATGTCCAAAAATGGTACGAGAAAAAAAAAAAAAACGAACAATGGGAAATCATCACCTAACCAATATCTTTTGACAGCATGTCGTATTTAAGGGTGAGCAATTAAAAAAAATCGGAAAATGGGT
>OY735227.1:8352054-8367255 GCA_963457665.1 Thysanoteuthis rhombus | reverse complement strand
AAAATCTCATAGAAAGTATTTGATCGATTGGCAATTAGAGAAAGATCCTCTTCAATTTGAGCCACAACCGATATAATCTTTTTGATACCTGCTTTCTCATTTACAAATCATTTGATCGTCCTGAAACCTGAATTTGAGCCATGCTTTTCAGAAAAAACATTTGGAATAAAGAGAGAGCCTTTGGCATACATTATTTCCTTAAGTGTGGGCAGAGATTTTGATACAAGAAAAAAGTTGACTTAGCAATATTAAAAAAATAAGAAAAGTGCGCGTATGTTATGCCAGGTGCAGTTCCCAGGGATGAGGTTCAGTGGGTCTGGACGGCCTCCCTACTCGGGCAAAGCACAATTTTAAAAATTATTTTCAAATATATAGATAGCATTCTTTTTTTAATTAAGATACCAATATAATACCAAATAATCATGTTATCTTAAAAACTCAAATTAATCATATGTATTGCCTAATTAGATGGATGGAAGTGAAGGAAGAAAAATGGATCCATCCCCTGCTTAGAACCTTGGATCAGACCCTGTGTGCATGTATAATTTTCTGAGCTTGACTTCGTGTTGGAGCAAAAATGGTCAACATCTCTACTTAAATTGGGTTTGTATTAGAAACCATCAGCCAAAACTGTCAGCATATAGGTTTCTTCACTTATTAAACTGGTCTGGCTGACTATGCATACATGTATGTATCATGCCCACTGGCTCCATCTTTTGGCTAGAGATTTAAATTTCAATTCTTATCATTCTAGAAAAATAGGTTTTTTAACTTCCTTTGCAGGATTTTAGTGTCAGGGGTCAATTTACTATGTAAGTTTATGCTGAATGATTCCTTCATTTGTGTCTGGTAGCATTCATACTTGCTTTGTTTTTTTTAAATTCAGACTTTCAAATTTTCCAATTGATCGACACCAATATGGCATGCTGCAAAAGATATTGGTCGTATTATGGTTCTTATTGAATGAATAACCAGATCTCTTCATAAATTAGAATGTTGTGAGCTCAGGACACAATATTAATAGATTGAATCGAAATATTTTTCCTCAAAATTTCTATTTTTATCATTTCCAGAAAAAAGATTATGTTTCCACCTTTTGTCCCTTTACCTCAAACAGATGGAGAATATTTATCGATTTATTTGACCTAATGAATTTCCAGTCTCTGCTTTTTATTTGGTTTTGTATTAGGAAAACATATTTCAGAAACCAATAATATAAGCCACAGATTCCCATATATATGATATGCTGAACTGGTGAAATTGCCTAAAAAGTGAAATTGCCTGATTAGTAAAATTGCCTAGTGAAATTGCTTTGTGAAATTGCCTGATTAGTAAAATTGCCTAGTGAAATTGCTTTGTGAAATTGCCTGATTTGTAAAATTGCCTAGTAAAATTGCTTTGTGAAATTGCCTGATTAGTAAAATTGCCTGATGAAATTGCTTCGTGAAATTGCCTGATTGGTAAAATTGCCAATTGGTGAAATTGCTTTGTGAAATTGCCTGATTAGTGAAATTGCCTAATTGGTGAAATTGCCAATTGGTGAAATTCCCAAGTTGGTGATATTGCCTAATTGGTGAAATTGCCTAATTGATGAAATTTTACTTTTTACAAAAGAGGTATTTTGTACGTAATTTTGATTTGATCGAAAGCTCATTTAATCAAAACAAGGATATAAAACAACTATTTACTATCAAAAGTTTGTAAAATCAAGCATTTGAAAAAAAATGTATAAATACATAGTTTCAACTCTTTTTTGTACAGAAAATAAATAAATACACTGATTTGATTTGATCAAAAATTAATCTAATCAAAAGAGGGATAAAAAAACAATTATTTTTTACAAGTAAATGTTTTGGTAATGAGAGTAAAAACAAGCAAAAAATAACGTAAATTTCGTCATTTAAGCAATTTCACTGATCCAGTGTAACATACACATAGTATTACTACAAAGACGACAAATGTTGGTTAATTTGTTTGTTTCATACTATACGTTTTAAAGACTTTATTTGTGTACTTGGTTGATTTGACCCCAGGATGAAAATGGGGTAGGTGACACTGACATATGGTCAATTTCAGCATTTTTAGGAAAGGTCAATTTTGGCTCATGTAAATCTAACAAATACGGCTACACTCTGTGGGCTTCCAATTTGTGTACGAGGATGACTTGACCACCTTATGAACATGGGAGAGGTGGTACTGATCTTTAATGATTACTAAAGGTCAATTTTGAGTGAGGTCAATTTTGAGTGACGTCAATTTTGGCTGTTTCAAAGCTAAGCAAGACAACTGTAGTTTAGGGGCAGCAAATTTATGTTCATAGAGGGTGACACCAGGATGAATGTAAGATATGTAACACTGACATATGGTGACCTCTTGAGGTCGATTTAAGCTCAGTTCACGATCCTAACAGAGATAGTTGCATCTTATGGACTTCGAAATTCTAGATTAGGATATCTTGACCATTGTATGAACATAGGATAGGTGGCACTGACCTCTCAAGACTTCAAGATTCAATGTAAGGTTAATGAGATTGAGAACCTCATTCAAAGTCATTCAACACTGTGATAGCTGGATCAAATGAACTCGCTATCCTTCCTCATACCACAAACACACACAATGGGGAACACTCTGCATACAATTATGAAACTCTACACCAAATCTAACAAAGGACAGTCAGATAATTTCTCCAGCAGCAACATGGATATTCTGGACCATCAATGTACATGACATGTAATCTGACACCATAAACACACCCAAGAGGGGCAATCAAAAATAACCACCAGCCAGATCATCTTGAACACTCATAAAAACCACTCGGATAAGTAAGATTAATAACACCCAAATTAACAATTTGTGATACAGCCTGAGTTACCCCCACATACCATTTTCCAATAAGACACACACACATCTTTTGCACACAATAGCACAAACACACAGAATTCCCTCTCAACAAAAGTAGAGATCAGATATACAAGCTCAGAATGTTGAACCCCCATAAACAATAATGGATAATCAAGCTGAATTATATTCAAAAAGAGCAGATAACACCAACAACTGATTGAAGCCTATAAAGCGTTTCTCCCCGAACTCATGATATTCTTTTCATTCAGAAGATGCTGGTTTATTCTTAGTGAAACATATTAATGGAATCAAAGAATTAAATTTCTAACATCAATTTCCCTTTTTCAAATTGTGTTTTCAACACCATATTGCCCGGGAGGGGGGGGAGTAATCAATACTTGAAGGTTGTTGGAATTTTTATCACAAAGCTTTTCAAAGTGAAGATTGCAATCCTTCAGCTGGGTCAAAAATGCAAAATTGCCAATTTTTGAAAAAGACAAAAATTGACCTGATCTTAAATTGACCTCCATAGATCACCAAAGTCAGTGCTTACCAATCATATGTTCATCATGGGTTCAAGTTATCCATGTACACTGATTTGCAGTCTGCAGGGTGCAACTGTCTCACTTAGATTAGAAAATGCCAAAATTGACCTGAATTAGTGGTCAGCAGATATCATCACCGATCTTATGTTCTTGTTTGTTGCCTACATACACAATTTTTCAGCTTGTAAGGTGCAACCATTTAGGAGTCTATAAAAAGTCTATAAAGTTTGAAACAAAGAAATAACACAGAAACATTCATTGTTTATTTATACTTATACATGCAGTGGAAAAGTTGCCAAAGTGGAAAAGAAAAAAGCTTAGGTAAATAGAAGAAATAGTCAAAGAAAATGAGGCTGCTGCATTTTTTGATAGAATTATAGTCACATTGAAAGGAACAAATAGAGCAGATATAGACCATGAATGAGCAAAATTGGGAATTTGGGGTTGAAACAGTTATTTGGGCATTTGCATTACAAGCAACTGTCCGGCTCAATGGTGAGAACAATGCCTCATTGAAGGGTTACCTATCAGTCACAGGTTTGAATCATATAGCAGCTCCATTTCTTTAATTGTTTATTCTCTTTTTATTGCCTAGGTCAAATGGTACACTTGTTGTGTAATTATGGGTGTTCACTCAAAATAAGAATTTCTATATGATATAATGCAATTTATAATCATTCTGTCAGATAGTATATCCATTTCTAAATAATACTTACATACATATATATATATATATATATATATATATATATATATATATATATATATATATATATATATATGTATATCTATATTTATATATGTGTGTGTGTGTGTGTGTGTGTGTGTGTGTGTGTGTGTGTGTATATTTTAGAATTGAAATCAAGTCTCAGAGCCACTCAGTTGACTCTTATAATAAACTATGATCCAAATCTAAGTGGATTCTGGACTGTGAATTCAACATATGAATCTGTGGTATGTATGAATGCTTAATTATGATTCTAGATATGACTCAATGGGTCACAGTTTGGGATTTGAGCATTTGAACGTTTTCAATTCAAGTCATGATTCTGACTATTCAGCAGGAATACTATAGAAAATCAAAGATTCTTCAACAACCAACAAACTGCCTAAGCAGGACATACCACAAACCCATTCAGTAAACATCATTATGTCTGAAGGCATATAGAGTCAGTGCAGAGAATTACAAAGCAATGGATATGCAACTGAAACACGCTTAGCTGACAAGTCTAGAGGATAATGCTCCCTTCGACTTCACTTGTAATCTGAAACAAAATCAAGAGCCTTTTCACCAAAACTCAGATGATTTTTCTCATGTCCTCTTGGTCATAATTCATTGAGTGATACAACAGCGATGCAAGTTGATCTTGTTGTAGTGAGTTATCATGTGTCTATCATTCAGCTGATCAAATTTCTTTACAAGGAAATAAATTTTAGAAGAAATTTGTTTTGTTCAACTACAGGTTCAAGACTCATTTATCACATTTTCCTAACTGTACATCTTACTGACAAAAACTGAAAGCTGAAACTATAAAAAAAAAAAATCCCTTGAATGGTTGCCAACTCATTTTCATCATGATTTATACAATTATTCGTAAAAGACAAAAAGTAACTTTTAAATATTTGTTGTGGAAATATCTTTTTTCAGTAAACAAGAAAAGTTGATCTGTATAGATTTTTTCAGACTGTTGTCCTCATCTTAGTTGATCTTTCGAAGACAATAAACAGGGAAGTGTTTGGGATGTTGGGACAAGAAAATGGAAGGGGTCGGTTAATTACCCCTCAACATTCCAACATGGTGGTTCGTGAAGTCAGCAATGTCTAAATAACTATAAGAAATAAAAATCTTTCTGTGGCACCAACTCTGGACATCGACTTGAGTATGATATAAAAAAATGATCAAAAAATGATTATGTCCTGAGAATCTCTCCCACTCCACAATAGACAGTGAAATGAGGACATTCTGATCCCACACTTTGATTGAGGCCCCTTGCCCCAACATTCCTAACCATCCCCTGTTTACAACACCCACCTGAAGAAGACTGTATTTTTTGTCGGTCTTTTTGCATGTGTGTATGTGATTAAGTGTGACCACCATGTCACTTTCCTATTTAGATGCTGCTCAATCTGGATGATTCTATCTGATCCTCTCTCTCTCTCTCTCTCTCTCTTCGCGATAGCTTACCGGGGACTTTCCTCTTGGGCTTTCTGTTGGCCAAATATATATGGTGTCCATCTGTATTCTGGAAAGATGCTGTTTCAGTCATACATTATGGGAAGACAGTCCTAAGTTTTATCTTTATGCATTTCAGCCATGCCCATGTTTTACCATGTAATAAAGTGTCTTCATGCAATAAGATGGCAAATTGGGAAAATAATCATATTTGCTAGGCAGCAAATGTGAAGAGATAGGTAAATATTTGGCAGCCAAAAGAGAGACATTTTTCAAAACAGTCAACTTTCTGCAAAAAACAGTAAAAAATTTGAGATGATGGCCAGAGGTTTTGCTGTTTTGGAACATTGTCATCTTTCCAGAAGAATCCTCATTTGTCCAATTTTCAAACAGACTCACGAGATTAGCAAGCCAGAAATTTTGTTTGAATCGCTTTCATGAAAACATTGCATATTCTTGTTCATAATGGGGAAGGGAGGGAACATCTTGGAACAGAGCCGAGCCCGAGACATAAGCAAACACATCTGTTTATTGCCCAGTGGCCACCAGGAAGCCTCCAAGAGCAATTTTGTGTGGGATACAAGAGGCAGGGGGAGGGTCTAAATCAAATTTTACTTAGAGCTCTATGAAGGCTGGGTAGGTAGAGCTCTATGAAGGCTGGGACTGACCCTCTTCAAAAATTCAGATGTGCATGAAGAATATCAATTTTGAAAATACAAATCTTCACCTTTTCCCTATAATCTATAGATTTTGGTGAGGACTAACTTACTAAAAACTTAGACCAATGAATTTTAATTAGAGATAAGATTAAATTAATGTTACTCGAAAAATCAAAATTTGCAGCGACTGAGGCAATAAATATAATTATTCAATTATTCCTTTTCATCGATTCATTTTTCGTGCTGTTGTTTTCAATTAGCTTACTTTATAAAGAATTTGTTTGCTATTATTTTATTTGCTCAACTAGTTTGGGAAAAAGTATACACTGCAAGAATATTCTCTGACCATTATTAAGATCACTGAGGATGAAACCCTCTGTCATAATGCAAGGAAGGAAAAGAATCATGAATTGTAGATCAAAAAAGCCATTAAGTGATTCTCAAGGGCCAACCTATTCCCAGATATGATTCCTGCTGAACATATCTGGGCCATTCAGATTGGAATAGATTGAGAATTTTCCGAAAACATTTACAAATAAAGATTTGATTATTATTTTGCATGCTGCCTGATTAAATATTCCACAAGAGAAAAAAAAAAACAGATTTGAAAAATAATTTTGAATTGTTTGGGTTGTTGAATAAAGAACTATGTTTGAAAATAGAGGTTTTACTTTTGTTGTGTCAGTATATATACAACAGATATGTTGAAATGGATGAATTCTGGTTGTGAAAAAATATTGATTTAATGTTGATTGTTTAAATATGATAATTCGGTAAAGTAGATATCAGAGCTTAAGACAACGTATCAGGGAAAAAAATAATACACTTATATTTATGGATAAAAAGAAAGAAATTGAAACATGAATATACATCAGTTGGAAATGGCTTCGAATTCTAACAGCAGAGCCTTGTTATAAACTCGAAAGCAGCAAGATCCAATTTATCTAAGTCTTCAAACTTCAACTTCCAAATTTTCTTTTGTAACTAAAGTTTTAGACAAAAGTTTGTATCCTCTCCAAGACTAGTGCTAAGTGTCAAATCTGATTCTGCCATTTTTCTGAGACAAGATTAAAGAATAGGATTGTATTTTGAGGACATTCTCATTTATAATTTGTATCTAACATTGAAAAACAGAACATCTTTGATTAGTATTTAAGTACAAATGATTGTTCCCTGCTTATATAGACAATTTTTAGAAAGATTCTCATTCAGGTGGCCAAGCCTGTCAAAACTTTGTTCTGTTTGTGTCTCTTGGTATTCCCCATCGAGGTTCTGACAGGGCTTGACGTTTGGTGATCTTACAAGAAATGGTATATTCAACATTTGGCCATAACCCCTTATTCCCAGGGTGATGTTCCACACTACTAGTCCTTGTGCTGAGTGCTAAGTGCATTGAGTACCATTTTCAAAGTCTTTGATGTGACTTGGTCTATCAAACCAATGACGAACATACTACCGTTAGGACGTGGTACTTGGTATCTTTTGTTAGTATATTACTATAATACACAGAAATGTACTGCCAGTTGAATAGATTTCTTTGGATTTAATAGGTTTCATCAACAGAAATTATTACAGAACTCAACAAAGGGTTAAGACATGATCTCTGCAGAGAATGAGCCCTGACTTGGTTTAATGGAGTGATTATAATCTTGAAGGTCATTCTTATCGAAAGAAAAAAAAAGGGAAAGGTCTAGTTAGTCGCTCAATAGAAACTGTCACATGAACAATGTCCTGTTGGGTGATCAATAAAAAAATTGGAAAAAATGGTAGATCAATGAATGATACTTCTCTCACATTTTGTTGGACAGTGATCACTGAAAAAATTCTGAATTAAAAAAAACAGGGGCAGGACACAAACTTAGAGATCAGTACATCATAAAATTTGATTGAAAATCGAGCCCCCTTCACTAAAAACTACTTGGGTGGAGGGTAAAAAATTTTTTTCCCTAAACATAATGAAAACTTTATGTTTGAATTTTCAGCCCTCTAGGTCTATTGATTTGGGCCTGGACACATGAAACATATTTACATACATACTCTCAAGTACTAAATAAATGGGGGGGGGATCAGTCTTTATAAAGGGGAGGGTTGGGAAAAAATCGAGAAATAAGTAGGTTGGCATAAGGGGTAATCAACAGGGGTTGTGGTGAAATTACATGAGATAAATGTATCAAGTCATACACGGTGGAGATAAAGTGAAAAACAAAGGGGGTCGGGAAATGTGGACACACAAAGACAATATCATCATCATCATCATCAGTCTTTTATTGTCTGTTGTTGGACATAAACCTTCCCCAGACCTTTCTATCATGGATGTAATGGTGCCAATACTTTCTGAACTTGTCTAGTTTGTCTCGCATCTTGTATTCTGCTGGGCACAGTTTTGCATGTGATCTCTGGGGGTTTGCCAGAATATCTCCTTTAAATATTTGAGTTTTTAAAGTTTCCCAAACACTGTTCTAGCATTCAACAATAGCTGCCATTACACATAGTTAATCAAATGATCTCACAATATGCTGAAAATTGGGGTAGGTATTACTAATAACTTTAGAAATATTATAATGGGTCAAAATCAGCTGAACAAATACTATTATAACTTACTGGTCAAAGCGAATTTAATATGTCATCTATAATAGCTCCTGCTGATCTCAAGCTAACTCATTTTCGTGTGAAAATTTAATTTACCAACTGCAACAGTTCCTGATCTCAAGCTAACACATTTTTGTGTGAGAAAATAATAAACTATGACAGCTGCTGCTGATCTCAAGTTAAAAATCTGCATAGCTTTCATTTGTGGTCATGATGTCATAGATGGAAGACGTTTTTTTCGAGCTCATCTGTTGCAAAACTGACCGCAAACATGAGTTATCGCTCGGAATGATTGCTTGATACCTGTTGTTAATATTGGGGTGCCAGAAGCATTTTGGAGATAATCATACTTGAAACCCTTTTTATAATCAATTGAAATCTAAAAACTAATATAAATAAATCTAAAAATGATGTAAAAAAATTAGCAGGTGGATCTACTGTGTTGCGACTGTTATAGCTTAAGAGTAAAAAGAAAAGCAATTTCAAAAGCAGTCAATATTCAGCAGAATGAGCCGTTCGCAATACATTTCCATTTTGCTGGACTCGGACCCTTTTCAGCTCCAAAAAGGAGTAAGACAAGGTGATACCAGCTCACCCAAACTCTTTACAGCCTGCCTTGAGATGATCTTCAGAGGACCAGACTGAGTAAAGGGATAAGAATAGACGGCGAGTATCTGAGCAACCTCAGATTTGCAGACGACATTGCCCTTTTTGCAGAGAACGTACACAACCTCCAACTAATGACAGATAAACTAAATGAAGAGAGCAAGAAAGTTGGCCTACACATGAAATTCAGCAAGACGAAGATAATGTGCAACAACCACATCGGAGATAAAAACACTGGGATCAAAATTGAAGACACAGAACTGGAGAAAGTAGCTTACTACATCTAGGACAACAAATCTCCAGGGAATTCTCAAAAGAAGAAGAAATCAAGCGAAGAATCACTCTAGGATGGCAAGTCTTTGGAAGAGCAAGCTCAACCTTCAAAAATAAGAAGATCCCATTAATCTTAAAAAGAAGGGTGTATAACCAATGCATTCTCCCAATAGTCACATGGAGCTGAAACATGGAACCCAACCACGAGACAGATCTGCAAATTGAGAACCATGCAATGTGCACATGAAAGAATAATGCTGGGCCTCATATGGAAAGACCACAAGACAGCATAGTACATCCAGGTAAAGAGTCAGGGACATTTTAGAATCCATCAAAAATCTCAAATGGCGATGGGCTGGCCATGTTGCACAAATGGCAGACAACTGATGGACATTGTGACTCACAACATGAGATCACATGCACAACCGAGACCGGCAGAATGTTAGATGGAAAGATGAGCTAGACAAATTCAGAAAGTACTGGCTCTGTGACACCCACGATAGAGAAGTGTGGCAAATCCTGGGGAAGGTCTATGACCAATGACGGACGTTGAAAGACTGATGATGATGATAATTTGGACAAGAACAGCAGTTTCTATAATAGAGCTCCATGCCAGAGAGTAAAGAGATTCAAGAATGGCACATTTAAAACAATGTTGAGCATTTCTTGAACATAAATCCCGTTGGAACTGGTCTAGTAAGAAACTATCACATGACCAGTAACTTTTTGCAGAATGTTGTGCAGGTGAGGAGGGGTGATCAATTAAAAAATAGGAAAAACAGTGGATCAATGTATAAGTTACTTCACACATCTTTTATTTGACAGTGATCACTAAAAAAGTCTGAAACAAAAAACAAAACAAGCGTGAATGCAGGCGGACACAAACTAAAGGACCAATTAAGCATAAACTTACACTGCAAATTGAACCCCCCCCCCCCCACTAAAACCTCTTTAGGGTGGAAGTTTTCAAAAAATTTTTCTCTCTCCATGACTTGTCAAGAAGTAAATATTTAGATTTTCAGCCCTCTTGCTCCATTGGTGCAGACTGTATGGATGATATATACATACATACATAGCCAGCCCATTAAGCAAGGAAACTAAAGAAACCTGTGTTGACAGTTTTGTTGACAATCCAGTTTGATGGTTCCTGAGTAAAAAAAGTCAGGAAAGAAGATTATTTCATGCTTTAAATTAAGCTTTGATGTAAATCCTAAAAGAGAAAATAGCAAAACTGATAATTTCAATGTCTGGAAAAATGAAACTTTAATATCTGTTTGTGGCAAATCAACCAAGTATAATTTTTAAAATAGAATATTCCAGAATTGTTTTGATAAAAGCCCTTGTTCATAAATAGTGGTATCAATTTATTTCTTTTATGTTTCTGTTCATACAATACAGAATATTAGATATACTTATATCTGTATGTATAAGTTTACTATGTGTATGTACAGATGATAATACTTATACAAATTTTTATCCACATTCAATTACGATATGTTAATTCGTGCTTGTACACATAAATAAATATATATATACATATATGCGTATATATATACGTACATATATACATGTTTATATTTGTAAGTATGTCTATATATATATATATATATATATATATATACACACACACATATATATATATATATATATATATATGTGCAATGATAAATGTGCAGATATATGCAATATCAATGATTATATTCATGATACATAAAGGCATTATGTTTTTCTTCTCTTTTATGTAAAAAAAAAGTTACATGTGTGGCAACCCTTGGCGATAAAATGGCATTTTCATAAAGTAAATCCTTTCGAGTGAAAAGAAAGCAGTCGACGCAACCAAATGACAGAAAGATAACCGTATTGTGTTCAATCTTCCACGAGCGTAATGGCATTGAATGTGGTTTTTATGCAAGGAGCTTTTGTGAATAGACGAATGATGAGGAAAAATATTTTGGAAGAAGGGTGGTGGAAAAGAGATAAGAGAGTGAAAAAGAATAAAAATTTAACGAAAATTAACCTCCCCAGAGAAGTTAAAGCAAAGATAACTTATTTCCCATTTTGAGGTTGAAATTTTTTTCATTGTTTTTTGTTGTGTGAACTCTCTGAATTAGTACATTGAATATTATTTAGACAAGTTCACATAAATATACGATCGATATATATATATATATATATATATATATATATATATATATATGTTTACATATTCTATATCAGCATTTGTTTATCATGTAACCATTATGGGGATTTAAAAACAAAATGGTTGTACATATATTTGTACATATATATATATATATATATATATATATATATATATATATATATATATATTGTTATTCTTATTGATACCTCATCGTCAAATATGTTTTTCGGGTAACCTACATAAGTATGCCGAGTGTTTAAAAAAGAAAAGAATTAAATGATGTGTAGTATAAAATAACATTCATATACAATACATTATGATAATACCCAATATAAAATAACAAACTGCATGTAAGACATAAGCTATATATTAAAATCATCGCTGGAAGTGAGGTGTTGTTTGATCAACACTGCTGAGTTGCCATGTTAATATAACTGTTTTATTTTAAATCTCCAAAACAGTTTCATGGTAAACAACTGATGATCCCCCCCCCCCCCAAATTTTAAACATTGTATCGTATTAATAAAGTATGTACAAAACATTACAAAAACACAGAAGAAAATGACATAAATTGCATTGAAAGATACTGGTAAATAAGTTCAGTTTTTGAAGCTGTAAAGCTTTCTAGACTATATATATATATATATATATATATATATATATATATATATATATATATATTATTGATTGTTATAATAACATCCTTAAAAGCACGATAATAGTAAATGTATATAAAGGAAAACCTTTTTGATATCCATGATTCTGTTTAGAAAAGGTGTTGACTAGAAAGGTCGATATATCATGAAAAAAATTGAATAAAGTAGTGTATTCACTGAGAATAAAAATGAAGATAAAAAATAAAGAATATATGTATATATACATATATTTATATATATATATATTTGTATTTATTCATTGTTATCATTTTTTTGAATGTTGTGTTACTTAAGAATGAAGACTGCTTGATATTGAGATTGAGTATTTGTAAATAGGTGTTCATAGAAAATTCAGTCCTTTGCAGTGACTCTGAGTCACATACCAGTCGATACCATTGATGGTGGACGGTTTGAAAATTGCACCACCAACTCTTCAAAGCATTGAATTTTCTTCGTACACACACACACACACACATATATATATATATATATATATATATATATATATATATATATATATATATATACGCTATCTAGGCCAAGTGATACATTCACTGTGTAGTAATGAGAGATCATTTCAAATGAAAATTTCAGAATAATAAGACACAATCTATAATCATTCTGTCGGATCACATATCCATTTCTTAAAAAACATACAAATAGAATTAGATATCATGGTACTATATGCGAATTCTTCTAGTCGGGATCAGAGGTAATTTATCATGTGACGGTTTTGAGGATTTAAAAACAAAATGGTCATATTAACACATTTCCCCAGCAGTGTTGATCAAACCTTACCCCCCCCTTAAGCTATGATTTTAATATTCAGCTTTGATTTAGTATTCTGAGGGGCATGTCATACTACATGTAGTTTGTTATTTTATATAGGGTATTATCATAGTATATTGTATAGAGTTATTATATAAGACTATACATCATTTAATTTTTTGAAACAAAGGCCTTACTTTGCATAGTTTACACAAAAAATGTATTTGATATTGAGGGATCAGTAAGAAGATACACATATATATATATATATATATATATATATATATATATATATTGTTCAAATATTCCAGACTGTATATATATAAGTGTACATAGAAAATTCAGTGCTTCGCAATGACTCAGACTTTCATGTTAATGAGTGCAATCATCAAACCATCTGCTACTCCTGCTAAGGTGCTCTCTATATATAGGGTGTTCGAACAAATATTTTACTAGAGACATTTCATGCATCCTGTCAGCCCCCATGTAACCTTGAATACCCTATGTATAGGGACATCTTAGCAGGAGTTGTAGACAGTCTCATGATTGAACTCATTGGCATGAAACTTGGAGTCACCCCCTAGCACTGAATTTTCTATGTACACCTACTTATATATGCTCCATCTCCAATATTGAGCACTCTCTATTCATAGATAACTCAACCCTAAAAGAACAATAAGAATACATATATGTATATGTATATACATGTTATTAAGAAATGGAATGAATGATCTGACAGAATGATTATCAATTGCATTACACTGTATTGAAACTCTTATTTGAAATGATCTCCCATTATTTCACTGTGAATATATCACTAGGTGAAGACAATGTAAATGAAATAAACAATTAAAGAAAATGGGGCTACAGCAGGAATTTCTTGGATTTTTCTTTAATTGTTTATTACTACACCACAGTATCTGGGAGGGCAGTGGTTTTCAAGGGTAGGTGATGAATGGGGTCCAGGTAGATTTGTTAGTTAGACAAAAGTCAGTTTCAATGAAAGATCAGATGTTTGCTAGATTAAATGAAAGTGCTGTTAAAAAAATTGATTTTTGCTAAAGCGAGATTGCAATTATTATTGTATGAGAAACAAAAGCATTCTATAAAGTTCCCTTTTGTCAAATAACTAATTTACCCGAGCGGTCAAAAATGACGGCGTATATAAGATATATGGATATACATATTGCATTTCATATACATGGATAATAGAGATTTGCATTGCAGTAGGGCTTGAAGAATAGAATTCTGATGACCATGAACTGATTTTCATAATTTTTTGTTTTTGTTTTTATTACTTATCTATTTATCTATTATTTATCGTTTTTTAAATGCAGCATTTTTTTACGTCATTAGAACATGAATGAAATCATATTTTACCATGTGAGATGTGTTTCTTAGCATGACAGAAGACATTTGCACATTGGTAATTGTTACATGTGTATGATTTGACCTTCCAACTACATAACAGGCTGTGTCTTCTGATAAACTGTATCCAAGCTTCTGAATGGAAGGGGAGAGAACATTGATTAAAAAAAGTTTTATTCATTGACTACCAATATGCTTTTGTTTAATACATTTCATTTTTACAGTTCTATTTTACCGGCATAAGTCAAATATATTTATTGGTGTGATGGGGTGTAGTTGTGTCACCTTTGTCATCAAATGGGCTGAAGGTGTAGTGAAATAGTGCTCCACCAGATATATCAGAGTTATGATAAGGGTACAAAAGGAAGTCCTATTTTTTTAATGATTTTCTGTGCGATTGAGCAAACCAAGAGAATCTTCTGTTTTTGATTTGGTATTTTGGTTTGATGGAATTATCAACTCTTGAATTTATTTAAAAAAAAAAAAAATTGAATATTATCAAGGGAAATAACTCCTGATTAAAATAATCAACCTTTGAACATGTAGATGTAAATATTCTTTCCTTCTCAATTCATAGGAG
>OY735227.1:8232054-8347054 GCA_963457665.1 Thysanoteuthis rhombus | reverse complement strand
TACAAAAGCATCAGCTTTTAGACAAACTAATATCTTAATAGACTTATAAATGTTCAGGTAGCAAGAATTTCCCAATGTTTGGTATTGAGAGAAAAGTGATAAGAAAGCCTCACAAAATATTCCACTTCTAAATGGACACTAAAAATTCCTTAAGGCATGAAACAAGATAAAATCCTAGATAAGTGAAGAATAGTTGAATGTTGCTCTCCTTTGAACATAAAAAGTGCTGGCCTTTCTTGAAGAACTTTTAAGTTAATGGACACATTTTTATTATTGGCTCAAGTGATCTTTAAGAGTCAATGAAGCTACACATATCTTGCAAGGTCTTCACAGAGATGAACTGAAGGCTATTTTTCAATATAAATCTTATTTGGATTTCATTATAATGCTTGTAACTGAATTTCCTATGGAAAACATTGTTGACACTCTTAGAAACTGAATGTCACTCTAGGTCTTAGTTGGAATCCTTAGATAGAATTGTTTACCAGAACTAAACACTTAAGTATATAAGGATGTTGCATTCCTTGGGAATACAATAATTGCTTTCTTTAAATAACTTGAAAACTAGTGATCCACAGGAAATCATTTTTTTTTATTAACTCATTGAACACAACTGTCTCTTGATGAAAAACCATAAACACAAGTGGCCACTTTAGATGCCGCAGAAATGTTTGTGTTTTTTACAAATATTGATATGTTTTGACGACCCTAATCTGACCAGGGGATGTTGATCAGACACATATTTGCTGTTTATCTACCCAAGTGAGCTTTCTTGCTCCTGGAATCGTGGCCTTCTGTCTGTCCACTGACAATGATATTGTTCAAGCATAGAGCATGTTATATAGCTTTTTGGTGTTGGTGTGAGGGAGTCATACCATTGGCGTCTGTTGCCATATTTCCTAGGTGGGGGGAAAGAGGATGAGCAAAAGCAGGGGGAGTATATATTTACAATATATTTTAGTGGCAAACCTGTTACATGATAGGTCTACCTTTCATGGGGAAGGTGCTGCACTCGCCAGTATTTTCAGTGTGAGCATGTATGACCTGCTGAATGATCTAGATATCAGATTGTGTACTTGATTGTTGACGGAGACACATAACCTGAACCTGGGTTGACACAATGGAATGAGCACCAGCAAATGATAATATTCAGCAAATACAGCGAACACAGTCATTTTAAATGGGAATATTGAGTTGGGGTTACATAAAACAAATATATCACATCATTGTACTTTGACTATTAAGTTCCAAATTTCAAACCCTTAGCCTAGTTTGAAATTCAATCAGATCTACCATGGCACCATCTTCTTCTTTCCTTTTCTTCTCTTCATCTTTCATTCAAATCTTTTGTCAGTTCTTTTTCCTATATTTTCTAATTTCTTTTTGTTTTCCTTCCTTTTTGAATACTTCGGTTTTCCTCTTTGTTTTCTCATTTTAACAAAACCTTTCTACTTTAAATTCCTTCTAAAGAGTCTATACTTGTTTTCTTCTTTTTTTTAATATTTTTATCTGGCACAGTTCATTAAAACTTTTCCAATCTATCGTAGACTCTTTCCAATAAAATCCTTTTCTTTCATTCTTGAGATTCACCATTTTTTCTTTGGATTTTTTTCTCCGTCTAAATCTCCTTATTCATTTGAAAAGAATTCTTCTCATTCTATTTTTTTCAATTCATACCTTATTTTTCAAAATCATTCACTCTGTTCTTCTTTCAATTTTCTCACTTCATTCTCATTCTCCTTTTCAACATCTTTTTCTTGCATATTTTCTTCAAATTTATTTTAATTCTTTCTTTGAAGAGCCTCCATTTTTCAATGAATTTCCTTCCATTTTCTTATGCTTCATCCTTTTACTCTTTTTTGTCCTCTTTATCTTCTACTCTTCTTTCAGTAGCTCTCTTCTTTTTTTTCCTTCCCCTTCTTGTTTAGTCTTCTTTTTCTTTCACTCTTTACTTCTTCCTTTTCATTCACCCTATTGTTTGGTCTTCATTTACTTTCACTCTTCACTTCTTCATTTCCGTTTACCCTATTGTTTGGTCTTTATTTACTTTCACCTTATTCTTTTGTTCTCTCTTTCTTTCACCCTATTCTTTTGTCTTCTTTTTCTTTCACTCTATTCTCTTTCATTTTCCTTCACCAAATTTTTCTTCATTTTCTTTCATCTTAGTCTTCTTCACTTTCCTTCACCCTATTCTTCTTCAATTTTATCTGCTCTATTGTTTGGTCTTCATTTTCCTTCCCCAATTCTTTTGTCTCCTTTTTCCTTCACTCTATTTCCTTTCACCTTCCTTCTCCCAATTCTTCTTCATTTTCCTTCACCCTAGGCTTCTTCATTTTCCTTCACCATACTCTTCTTCATTTTCCTTCACCCTATTCTTCTTCATTTTCCTTCTCCCCATTCTTCTTCATTCTCCCTCACTCCATTCTTCTTCATTTTCCTTCACCCCATTCTTCTTCATTTTCCTTCACCCCATTCTTCTTCATCTTCCTTCACTCTATTCTTCTTCATTTTCCTTCACCCTATTCCCGTGCCTAAAAAGACAGAAACAGAAGATAAACAATTGGCAAATTAGATAAAATTGTACAAAATAAGGTCAGAGATGATTTCGATCTCGTCACGCCTCAAGGTATCTATTTTATTGATAAGAATTTGTGTCTCTTTATTTCCCTTTTGCTGGTTCTATTCAAGTAAAAACGACGCGGAGAATAATAGCTTGTTTTTGCTCCCAGAAAAATACTGTCTTCCCAGAACATCAAGCAAATTTTATACGTGAGCGTAGGTGAATAGTTTTTTGTTTCTTATAGTTGATAGATACATACGATAATCAATATCTATCTATTACAAACTGTCAACCTAGACTGTCGCCAAAACTGTCAACATAAGTTTCTTCAGTTTTTAAGTTGATCTAGCTGGCTATGTCATGTAATGTATACAGGCCACACCAATGGAACTATAACTAGGAGGCTGAAAGGCATTTTTTTTATTGTTTTTAAATTTCCTACCTAGGTAGGTTTTAGTGAGGGATTCAATTTGCAATGTACATTTATGCTGAATTTGACCCTTAGTTTTTATCTAACAGCAATCATACTTTTTTTTTAAAGAAATCTGATTTTTGTAGTGATCACTGCCTAGCAAAAGCCTAGAGAAGTGATTTGCATATTGATCAACTTATTTTCAATACTTTTTAATTGATCATCCCCAACATGGCATTCTGCCAAAAGACATCGGTCACGTGATGGTTCCTATTAAGTGATTAACCAGACCTTTCTATCTATCTATTTATCTATCTCTGCGGGTGGAAAAGATTATATTTACAGATATAAGGCAATGTCAACCTGCTTTCATGTCTTCATACAGAGCAGTACAAAAATTTAAACTCAAGTGAAAACTTTGAATAATTTCATATCTGAAAGTAATTCAACACCATTTGTGATTGGTCATCAAACAAATATTGTTCATTCGTAAAAAGTTGTGCAGTGATCATGGATTTTTCGTTTAGTTTTAATGGAATCTCAATGATTGAAAATTTTTCTTGCGACTTGATTTCAAACATGAAGAGAATTGACACAATATCAAGGGTTCAAATTTCAATTCATTTTGTTAGTTAAAAAACAGGAAATCTTAAACTTTTAAAGAAATTGTTTTGGTAACTATGTGAATAACTTATGTTCAGGCCAAATGAACATTTAGATAACAGCCCTCTCATTACGATTCAACATCTCCTTAGGTTAGCTGCCTCTGTTCTTGGCTCCATAACTATCTAGCTAACACAAAAAACATTTCATTACTGTCTGATTTTGATTATTTGGCTATTGAGCAATTGAATAGACCTTGATTCTGAAGTTCAACAATCTTCATCATCATCATCATCATCATCAGTCTTTTAGCGTCCGTCGTTGGACATAGACCTTCCCCAGGATTTGCCACACTTCTCTATCATGGGCGTCACGGAGCCAGTACTTCCTGAACTCGTCTAGTTCATCTCTCCATCTAATATTTTGCCGGCCTCGGTTGCGCATATGGTCTCGGGGAATCCATGTTGTGAGTCGTGATGTCCATCGATTGTCTGCCATTCTTGCAACATGGCCAGCCCACCGCCACTTGAGATTTTTTATGGATTCTATGATGTCTCTAACTCTTGTCTTTTCCCGGATGTGTTGTGCTGTTTTGTGGTCTCTCCATGTGAGGCCCAGCATTATTCTTTCATGTGCACGTTGCATGGTTCTCAGCTTACGGGTCTGTTTCTTGGTTAAGTTCCATGTTTCAGCTCAACAATCTTACCACGTTCCTAATCAAACAGCTTTGGACTCTTCCTTATACTATATCATTTCTATAATTTGTGTTAGATATGTTGGTATAACAGTATATACAAGTGATTACAAATCATCAATCGGAACTGTCAACATAAGTTTCTTCAGTTTTTAGGTGGGTCCATCTAACTAGCTAACTGGTTGGATATAAATCAGGAATATAAGTTCTACCAATGGAGGGCTTGAGATTCAAACATTCACCTCTCTTTATGAGTAGAAAAAACTGTTTTTCCTTGTTTCTTTAGAAATTCCCCTCCTAAACAGATGTTTTGTGGGGTTCGAATTGCCATGAAAACTCATGCTAAATCGTTTTTCTCCAGCATCATTTACACATTTTTATGAAAATTCAAACTCTTATACTCTTCAAAATACGGGCAGCAAAATGATGATCTTGAGACACAAGACCCTGACAATCAGTTCGAGAACTTCCCAGAAATTACACCATGGGAAGTAAAACAAGCCATCAAACAAATGAAAAAAGGAAAAGCCCCTAGCCCAGATAAGATTACCATCAATCTACTCAAAAAAGCTGGTAAGATTGTCTAGAAAAACTAGCTATTCTATTCAACTTGTGTCTAATACAAAGTAAAATCCCAAAAGACTAGAACACTACTATCATAATCACCCTAGGATGGCAAGCCTTTGATAGAGCAAGCTCAACCTTCAAGAACAAGTTGATCCCAATAATCCTACAAAGAAAATTATACCACCAATGCATCCTCCCGATTGTCACTTATGGAGTTGAAACATGGAACCTAACCAAGAGACAGACCTACAAACAGAGAAGCATGCAATACGCTCATGAGAGAATCATGCTCAACTTCACATGGAGAGATCACAAGACAGCACTGTACATAAAGACGAAAACAGGAGTCTGAGACACCAAAGATTCTATTCAAAAACTTTTTGCAATGGGCAGGTCATGTTGCAAGAAAGGCAGACAACCTATGGACATCATGATTCACACGCAAAACTGAGACTGACTGAATAAGAGATGGAGAAATGAACTGGACAAATTTAGAAAATACTGGTTCCGTGACACACATGATAGAGAAATGTGGCAAATCCTGGGAACGTCTATTTCCAATGATGAATGATAAAAGACTGTTGATGATGATCAAGAAAATGAAAGAAATGTGACTTATTCATTGATCAACCCTTTTTCCAAATTTTTTACTTGATCACCCCAACATGGCATACTCTGAAAATTCTTGATTAATTCCATTATATACATAAATTTTTCCAGAAGTATCCAGCCGTTTTGAATCTTTCAAGAACTGGTTTTGATGTCTTGGAGTATTGATGTAAATTGAAAGATACGTCTTTACAATTACTTGAGCCTCTTGTTTGTTTTTTCATACATGCCTCTTTCCAACATAAACCTGTAGATCTAATATCCTGCATGCACATTTGAGATCACCAGAGGTCATTTCCAGGACATTTCTAGCCAATTTTCAAAGTTTTCAGCCACATTTATGCACTAGGGATGCAGGAATTCAGTATATGGGTTGATCATCTCCTGGCAAAGACTGTAATCTCTGTGATGCTAACTTCTGATGTCATTCAACTTCCCGAGAGGTCATTTCTGCACATTTTTTCAAAATTTTCCAAGTTTTTAGCCATAATGCGGCATCTATGAAACTGAAATTTGGCATATGGATAAATATTTCAATGGAGAAGGTCATATGCAATACTAAGTTGTCATTTGAGATTGCAAGAGGTCATTTCTAGCTAATTTTCTGAGTTGTTAGTCGCAATTTTGAACCAATAATGTTGAAGTTGAGCACATGAATACATTTCCGAGTCTTCGGCAATTATTTCACACCTAGAACTGACATTTTGCATAGGGATCAATCCTTTCTTGGCAAAAGTCATAGAAAAGGTGAGATTGATGTAAGAAGTCATTTGTAATCACCTGAGGTCATTTCTGGTCATTTCTAGTTAATTTTCCAAGTTGTTGACCACAATTCTGCACTTATATAACTGAAATTTGACATAGAAGTAAATCCTTCCACTCCCAAAGAATTTAGAAATGTGATTTTGACATTCATGTGTTATTTATGCTTGTTTCTATCAAAGTTGCTGGCCACAATTCTACTACTAGGGTTCAGATATTTTTGCTAAGAGATATATTTTTAGACAGCAAAAGTTATAGGCAACGTGAGGTTGATCCTGGGGGTAACTAGAGGTCATCTGATATAATTTCTAGCCAACTAATGCATGGCTTATATAGCATGATATTGAGCTTGCTATAAAATGCAAGAAGCTTTTAACTTCACAAATGGTCAAGCAAATCAGACCAAATTCAATTAGATACAATGTATATTTCAACCACTGTTTTATTCAGAATTGTCTGAGAGAAAATGACTTTTTCCAATCATTTTGGAGCCAAGCAATAACATCTTTGAGAGAAATTAGTATTTGGGGTTGATCACGGCAAAAACATAGTTGATATGTAAGTTCATCATCATCAGTCTTTTACCGTCCTTTGTTGGAAATAATCCTTCCCCAGGATCTGCCACATTTCTCTATCATGGGCATTGCAGAACCAGTATTTTCTGAATTGGTCTAGTTCATCTCTCCATCTTGTATTCTGTCAGCCTCAGTTTTTTTGTGTGATCTCTGGGGATCCATGTTGCGAGTCGTGATGTCCATAGGTTGTCTGCCATTCTTGCAACATGACCCATCCATTGCTATCCAAGTTTTCTAATAGATTCTATAATGTCCCATTTTCTTCCTGATATACAGTGCTGTCTTGTGATCTCTCCATGTGAGGGTGAGCATGATTCTCTCATGTGCACACTGCATGCTTCTCAGTTTGTGGGTCTGTCTCTTGGTTAAGTTCCATGTTTTGGCCCCATTAGTGAATATTGGGGGAGGACGCATTGGTTGTATATCCTTCTTTTTAGGATAAATAGGATTTTCTTGTTTTTGAAGGTTGAGCTTGATCTATCAAAGGCTTGCCATCCTAGGGTGATTCTTTGCTTGATTTCTTCCTCTTCTTCTTTTGTGGGGATATGTAAGTTAGCCAAGGACTATTCTGGATTAATATTGCTTTTTTCAGCCACATTGCAGTCAAAGAATTCTATTCTAAGATAAACTCAGCCAGAAGAGGGTGATCAGATAGGTGGTGCTGGCCCCTAAGGTCATTGGAGGCCAGCACAGGTCAATTTTGAAATAAAATAGCTTTTTTTAGCCAAACAAAACAACTTGAGGGACTAATAAAAATTGATTTTTTCCTCTTTTGGTTGTGAAAAGTTGTACAACTCTGTGAATTCTAACATTGTAACAAGGCAGAAAGACAATCTTTCAAGATTGCTGGTCTTTACTATTTTTTTTGTCCATTAGAATATTCCTTCTGTTACAGTTACTGTTTCATGTTGATATGGAGTATATATTCATTTTTTCATTTGCTGTTGGGATGAACAAGAGGAGATATATTAGGATATATCTTCCTGTTTGGTTATACCTTATTCTTAGTTATTCTTCCCCCAGGTATCACCGGATATCCTTGCAAGTAAAAATATACAATAAGGTGAACATTTTCAGAAGCTCAAGAAGGATAAAAAAATTGTAAATTATTTTTATAATTTAGCCGTTTTGAAAAATCTTTCATTTCAATCTAAATGGTATAACAGGCATACATATGAATGTGTGTAAATGTATGTATGTGTGTGCATGTGTGTGCATGAGTGTATGTGTGAGTCTGAGTATTTGCATATGCGTAAGTGTGTGTGTATGTGAATGAGTATTTATCTGTGTGTGCATGTGCGCGTGCCTGTATGCACATGTATGCATGTAAGGTTGTACTCATGTTTTAATTCCCCTCATCACAACAATTTGACTTCTAATCAGGGTGTCTTGTATTGAATTACATTGTTATCCTCTAAATATAGAAAACTGTAGTTTCAAATGAGGATAAAATCGTAATGTATTTTTCTTAGCTGCGGTTGTGTTTTGTTGTTAATTATTCAGACCTTCATGTTTTGTGCTCGTGGTAACGTCAAGTTTTGATGTACCTATGTTAAGCACTCCCGTCAAATTAGAACCAAAAGGCAGTATATTACGTACTGGGTGTTGACAATGAGCTTTGTTGTTTTTCTTAGCCCTATTGCTATGTGCAACATGTACTGGATCCTCCCCAACTTTTTCCCCCTAGCTGATAAACAATCTTAGCCAGAAATTTAAGCCATTTAGCTAAAAACACTCTTTTTTCCATAGAATGAAAGAAAGGGAAAGAGAGAGAGAGGGAGTATGTCTATTTCTCTTTGTGATACAGTGAAAAAAGGAGAGAGGGAAAGAAAGAGGGGGGTGATTCTTTTAATGATAATGAGAGAAAAGGAGATAAAGAGATAATGTTTATTTCTTCTTGCTTAAATTTCTGGCTGAGATAGCTTATTGGCTGGGATGGCTGGGGTGAAAAGTAGCAACTGAATCCGATGTTGGTTTTTTTTTCGTTACAGAGTCTGGTTAGGTCTCTATTCCCTGTGAAATGCTTAGAGGGACTGTTGTGAAAGACAAATGGTTCATTGAGAAAACATACCGGAGTTATAAAGCATTACACTTATTTTTAATCGACATTCTCAGTTACACTCGTGCGGAAAAAATGATTTTTTTCTTTAAAGACATGAGTACATGTTGCTATTATTCATATCTATGAATCAAACTTCTCTGTAGTCATTATCTGGCATGTAGGCCTAAAAATTACTATTGCTACTGTTGGTCACATTTGTTTAGTCTTCAGTCCTCTCCAACAATCTTCAGTCATCCTTTCTTTTTTCCTCCTCATCTTATATTTCTACACTCCATTTTTGAAATGCTGTGTCCAGTTAGAAATCCCACATCAGAAATGGACTTTGCATTGTTCTATTTTTTGACTACAAGTTTGCCTAATGGATGATAACTAGTATATTAATCATAGATATCAGAAACCGTCAAACAAAACAGCATTAACGTAGGTTTCTCCAGTTTTTGAGTTGGGCTGACTGACTGACTATATGTATGTATCACACGTACAGGCCACACAAGTGAGAGGGTTGAAAATTTGAACATTTATTCCTTATTATGTCAAAAAATCATAACCAACTGAATCACGAAAACACTAGATGAAAACCAACCACGAGAGCAAGCTGACTTTAGAAGAAGCTACTCGACCATGGACCACCTGCATTCGATGAATCAGCTGAAAGAAAAAGCAGCAGAATATAAACTACCACTTGCTGTAGCATTTATCGACTTGAAAAAAGGCTTTTGACTCAGCAGAAATCCCTAAAGTCATGGAGGCCATCACTAGACAAGGTGTATATGAAGTATATGTGGGAGTGCTGAAACATATATATAGTCACAGCAGCTTCTTTATCAGGTTACATAAAGACTCGGAGCCCTTCCAGCTCCAGAAAAGGGTAAGACATGGTGATACCAGCTCATCCAAACTCTTCACAGCCTGCCTCGAGATAATCTTCAGAAGACTAGACTGGGAGAGTCTAGGAATCAGAATAGACAGTGAATATCTGACCAACCTCAGATTTGCAGACCACTTTGCCCTTTTTGCAGTGAACCTACACAACCTCCAACTAATGATAGATGAACTAAATGAAGAGAGCAAGAAAGTCAACCTACATCTGAACTTCAGCAAGATGAAGATCATGTGCAACAACCACACCACATTGGAGATAAAAATACCAAGATCAAGATCAAGGACACAGAACTCGAGAAAGTAGATCACTACATCTATCTAGGACAATGAATCTCTATGAGACCCTCAAAAGAAGAAGAAATCAAGCGAAGAATCACCCTAGGATGGCAAGCCTTCGGCAAAATAAGCTCAATCTTCAAAAACAAGATGATCCCATTAATCCTAAAAAGAAAGGTGTATAACCAATGCATCCTCCCATTAGACACTTATGGAGCTGAAATATGGAACCTAACCAAGAGACAGATCCGCAAATTGAGAAGCATGCTACGTGCACATGAAAGAATCATTCTGGACCTCACATGGAGAGACCACAAAACAGCACAGTACATCCAGGAAAAGACAAAAGTCAGGAACATAATAAAATCCATTAAAAATCTCAAATGGCAGTGGGCTGGCCATGTTGCAAGAATGGCAGTCAATCAATGGACATTGTGACTCACGATATAGATCCCCTGAGATCACATGCGCAACCAAGGCCGGCAGAGTATTAGATGGAGAGACAAGCTAGACAAATTCAGAAAGTACTGGCTCCACAACGCCCACGATAGAGAAGTGTCGCAAATCCTGGGGAAGGTCTATGTCCAACAATGCATGATGATGATGATGATGATGATGATGGTGGTGATGTTTGTTTTTTTTCAAAAATTCCCCTCTTGAATAAATTTTTAGTGGGAGTTTCAAATTAAATTTAAGTTAATCCCCCAGCTTGTTTTTCAAAATGTGAAATTTTTTTGCTCTTTATCTCATGTTTCTAAACCTCATCTAATAACTTTTACATCCTCCTGGATTTCTCCAGAGTCCTTCTCAGACTAACTGCAACCTCTGAGAGGCTGTTTGGCACAGCTAAGTCTAGTCATCTAGTCAGGCTCTCTCTTGGACTGAGTTTTCCCAAACTATTTATTGGTATAGGACATTAGAATCCAGCATCACTCTGTTGGTTGCTATTAGTCCTCACATGGATCTCAGTTTGCAGGTCTGTCTTTTGCTTAGGTTCCATGTCTCAGCTCCTGGGGAAGGTCTATGTTCAATGATGGACGCTAAGACACTGCTGCTGCTGATGACGATAATTTATCCTTGGGTATTCTTCGCTTGTTCGTGTTTCAAAACTCAGTCACTGTTGCTTAACAATGATGCTAAATGCCAACTCCCTGTGCACTTATCCAAAAATAATCTGCGTCTAAAATTCATAATACACCTCAGCATTCTGCAACAATCTTTTACCTTTCTTTGGTTGGCTGTATACTTTTGAAATATATATATTTGAGTCTTCAGCGAGGACTGAAATTTGAAAGAACCTAGTTTGACTTTCCCGCCCAAGTAAGGGCAGAGAATATTTTGCTTCTTACTAATCAATGTGGAATCGTCATAAATGATAGGCAGCAGTTATCTAATCACCACCTCACATATGCAGAAGGTGTCTCAAGGTCTGCTCAATTTTAGGGTTCACCTGTGTACATGTGGGCAGTATATTCTTACAATACCTTATGTTCCCAAGTGGGCTTCCACTCAAGTACTGATTAGGCTTGGTATGGCATAACTTCAATGATCCAACAGGGAACTGAGTGTCAGTATGATTTGACTTTAAGTTTGACTTAGGGGCAATAACAAGTATATTTACCAAAAATATTTGGAAACTGTCAACCAAAGTTCTCAACATTAACATAAATTTCTCAAGTTTTTAAGTGGGTCTGGCTGGCTAGCTATCTATGAATGTACAGCATGTACAGGCTGCATCAGTTAGAGGGCTGAAAATTTGAACATCTACTCCTCATTATGTCTTGAGAAATGTTTTGTTTGTTTTTTAAAAATTCCCCCAGTAAATAGGTTTTTAGTGAGGGGTTGAATTTGAACTGTAAGTTTATGCTAAATTACTCCCCCAATTTGTGCCAGGGAGCATTCACACATATTTTTTTGAAAATGCGGATTTTTTTCAGTGATCATAGCAAGGCAAGAGAAGTAGCTTATTCAATAATCATCCTTTTTTTCAGATTCTTCAATTGATCACCTTCAACACTGCAAACTGAAAAAAAAAATTGGTTCCCTGATGGTTTCTATAGAGTGATTAACCAGACCTGTTACAGATCCTGAAAAGATAAGACAAAATGTTTTAACGATTTTCAATATCATCATCATTCTTTTATTGTCTTTTGTTTGACATAAGCCGTCCCAAGGATTTGCCACACCTCTCTATCATGGGCATTGCGGAGCCAATACTTTCTGAACTTGTGTAGTTGGTCTCTCTATCTTTCTATGGCATACCATAAAAACCTACATTATCTACACTAATTCCACTTTACCAGCATAGAATACAGCAACTTAAAACCTTCATTTCACCATTTTGAACAATGAAACTTTTAAAAATCATAATTAATATTTTTTGTTAATTTTGTTTACTTACATGTAAAAAAAAAATGGTTCAATCGTCCAAAATGAGAAATCTGATCGTAGCATTTCTTTTTAAGCTACTATAGAAACCTGTCATCACTGGTCTCTTAAATATAGATTTTTCTTCCCATAATGTTTTATCAATTTTCTTTTCCGACAGCTGCATTTTCCATAATTATGGTCGTTACCAATTCTAATGTTTCAAAATAAAATATGACATTTTAAAAATATCAATCTAAACATATTTGAACAGCTGTCAAACACTAAAACTTTCAAACGCATTTTGTCTATTCTCATGCAGAAACAAATTACATTCATTCACCAAGTTTTCAAATCATTGGAAGAAATAAAAATTACTATTTTTAACTGTGACAAAAGTTGACAGTTCTATGAATGCAAAAAAGTTTTTCCTTCAAACCAAATTTGAATAAGTTGAAGCTTTCATACTAAATTAAGTATAGAGGGAGTTGATAAAGATGAATGTTTTTTCCTTCTTATGCCACATGATTTAGATCTTCAAAAGAGGAAGAAATCAAGCAAAGAATCACTCAATGATGGTAAGCCTGTAACAGAGCAAGCTTAAGTTTCTACAAACAAGAAGATCCCATTTGTTCGAAAAAGAAGCGTATACAACCAATGCAACATCCTGATAGTCACCTATGGAGCTGAAACATGCAACTTAACAAAGAGACTGACCCGCAAACTGAGAAGCATGTAACATGTATATGTGAAAATCATGCTCAACCTCACATGGAGAGATCACAGGCAGCACAAAATATTAGAGAAAAAAGAGCAGTCCAAGACATCATAGAATTCACCAGAAAACTCAAATGACAATGGACTGATCCTGTTGTGAAAAGGGCAGACAACTGATGGACATCACGACTCACAACATGGATCCCCAGAGTTCACGTGTGCAACCAAGGCTGGCAGAATGCAAGATGGAGAGACAAAGTAGACAATTTCATTAAGTATTGGCTCCGCAATGCCCACAATAGAGAGGTATGGTGAATCGTGGGGAAGGTCTGCCTCCAACAACAGAAGTTAAGAGACTGATGATGATGATTATTTTGTATAACTCTTTTCTTTAATCAGTTCTCAAAATAACAAAAACTGTGCCGTAAGAAAAAGCATTTGTAATTTGAGGACATTAATTAAGGAACACAAGTGGGGAAAAATCTTTTTAGATACAAACAAATATTAAACAAGGCTCAAAAAAAAACAGTGTCCATTTTCAGAGAGTCTTCTTCTGAATCTCTTAACAGCTTTACATTATTTCCTTTTAGAAACCCGTCGAACAAAACTATAACTTTAACTGTATATATAGGTTTTCTTCAATTTTCAAGGTGGTCAGGCTGACCATGTCTACGGGTTGCAACAATGGAAGTAAAGGGCTAAGAATTTCAATTTGTACTCATAATTATATTCAGAAAAAATCTCCATTTTTTTTTAAATCAGGGGGATTCTCCAAAAGGTTTCAGATGGGGGGGGGGGGCTTTGCAATGTAAGCTTATACTAGATCGGTTGCATTTGCATTAGATTTTGAAATCTGAACTTTTTTTTATGATCGCTGCCTGACAATAGGTGGGAGAAGTAACTTATTCATTGATCACAGCCCTTTTCCAATTTTTAATTTTTTTCTTGATTGATCACCCCTAAGAGGACATGTTAACAAAAGACGTTAGTCTATTGAGTGAATAATCAGACCGGCTTTTTTAAATTGACTAGAAACAACTATTTTCATTTCTGAAACAAATGTTGCCAAATGTTATCAAAAATTGTGTAAACAACGTTGCAGGTTTTGAACAGAGTCTGTTCCCTCTCTAGTTAATCCATTGTTGTCAGGTAAAAAAGCCTGGGAAAAAATTTCCAAGTCATAAAAAGCAGAGAAGTTGAGTCTGAGGAAACCGTATTATCTGAAGAAAACATTATGATTTAGGTTACGTCCAAACCATTCGGATGTTCTCCCTCTACTTATAGCATCATGATCGATGTGGTCGTACAGTATCTACACGGGATAAGAGAGAAAGTCAGCAAGGCTACTGGTGAGGTTCAGCGTAAAATAACTTTACCTTGTTCTGGTCAGATGACGAAAGCAACCACTATAGTACGTTACGTGCTTGGCTTGCAACTTGAAACATTACGGTCACGGCTGAGTCCCACTAGCCGCAGCTAATGGACTGTGTCACAGACATTGGTCGGAACGTTTGTATCCGAGGAAGAGAGGCGGCAGACAGAGGTTTAGGTGATGGATGGCAGATAAGGCTGGAGTCTGCAGTGTGGTTGTTTTGATGAAGTTTGGGTGTGTCAGGGTAGATCAGAGGTAGGTGTGTATTTTCATCTAATAAGCAGGAAGCTCCCCCTTTGGCAGGATCTAAAAAGCATGAAAGTAGAATTGGGGAGGCATAGCCACATCGACCAAACCAGAAGTACAAGTAATGATAGTCACAGGGATTAGAAAAAAATGCAACAGTAGTAGTAGTAGTAGTAGTAGTAGTAGTAGTACTAGTAGTGTGATTAAGCAGAGGGTTGTTGAACAGGAATAAAGTCTTACTTATTAGACTCAGCCAAATCTGTCTTCTACTTGTAAAACCCACAATTAGTAAGTGTTTATATTTATATATATATGTATATAAATGTGAGTGTGTGTATATATATATATATATATATATATATATATATATATATATATATATATATATATGTATATATATGTGTGTGTGTGTGTGTGTGTGTGTATACATATATATGTGTGTATATATATATATATATATATAACAAAATATATGTGAAACAGGGAAAAAAAAACACTGAAGAAAATTACATAAATTGCATTGACAGATATTAGGAAATATGTAACTGGAGTCACACAAAAAATGTTTTGAATAAGTCTTTTAATGTTTAGTGCGTCAAGCTGTAAAGCTTTCTAGACTCCATATATATATATATATATATATATATATATATATACTCCCAAAACAGGGCTATGGTAAACCAGCTGAAAAACTCCCTAATAAAGGATAAAATTACAAATACAAGTAAAAACCAAATTACATGCAACAAGAACCTAAAACTATGTAATAAACAGTTATAAGACAACACGTTGAAATGACGCAGATCAGATTAAAAGAGGTTTGCATGACACACGGTCATCGATACTTGAGGACTATATAGAAAAATGGATGAAAGAAGTTCTTCTTTTTCAGCATTACAAGATGAAAGTTTACATCACTATATATATATATATATATATATATGTATATATATATATATATATATATACCTCACATATATGAATCACCATCAGCCACGTGTATACCGGAACTAACTACTTAAAGTTATCCAGAAAAATAGATCTTTTATTTCCAATTATTTAGAAAAAACACAAGCCCAAGATTTGGGCCTTGTTGGTCCCAAAATGACCATAGGGATTCTCAAAAAGCACTTTTTTGAAGAAAAAAAAGAAAAAGAAAGACAACATCTCAAAATGGTTCCTACTCATGTAAATTTTGAAGATTGTAACCCCACTTGGCTGGTCATTTGTAGGCTTATAGCAATTAAATGTGAATATATATGTATATATATATATATATATATAAACAATTATCATTAATAAAGTCCTAAAAAGACCATAATAATAGAGGATGTAGCTCTAGAAGCAGTTTAAGAATACACTTACCTAAAGCTCGGGAAAGACCATCAAAATGAAATACTGGTTGAAAAAACTAGGTATGAATAGACATACTAAAGCGTAAATTGCCTTTATGCTTGAAATGTAAAGGATGCAATCAATGCATTATACCAGATATAATGTATGATTGCGAAACCTGGAAACTTCAAAGCCACTCAAAAACACACTCAGAATAGTGGCGAGGGCAATGGAAAGAGCTATGTTTGGAATATCTCTTGGCAATACAAAAAGATCAAGATGCACAACAATAGAGAACCAGGGTTAAGGATATCATACAAATAGTCAAGCAACAAAAATGGAGATGGGCAGGACCCATAATGAGAAGAAGGGACAAGAGATAGACTAGTGCATGTGGGATAGTGAACACAGAAGGAAAGGAACATGCTCAAGATGAAAGATGTGATAGAAAAGTCTGCCGGTAAGACACGGCGGAGTTTGACGCAGTCATGATTGTCATGAAAGGAAATGGGAAAGAACTTTGTCCAGCAGAGGATCAATAATGGCTGCTGCTGTTGAGGATTCATCCATTCAAACATAAATAGAGATATCTATTTACATATGGTTACAAATTTATCACACACATATACTTTTTCATATTTGGAGTTATCATAATCAGTCTTTTATCTTCCGCTGTTGGACATAGACCTTCCTCAGGATTCACCTCACTACCCTGTCATGGGCATTTCAGAACCAATACTTCCTGAATCTGTCTAGTTCGACTCTTCATTTTGTATTCTGCCAGACTTGGTTGCACATAAGATCTCTGGGGATCCACGTTGTGAGTTGTGATGTCCATCAGTTGTCCGCCATTCTTACAACAGGACCAGTCCATTACAATTTGAGTTTTCAAATGGATTCAATGATGTTTCAAAATCCTGTTTTCTCCCTGGTATATTAAGCTGTCTTGTGATCCCCCCACGTGAGGTTGAGCATGATTCTCTCATGTGCGCGTTGCATGATTCTCAGATTGAGAATTGGCCTCATAGTTTTAGGGGAGAAGAGACACAAATAAACAAATAAGCAAACAAGAGGCACAGAGATTAGTACAGATATATTTATAGCAATAAATACAAGTAGACATAATTGCTTGTAAATTTTGTTTTTGATTTGAAATTATTTTTCAATTTTTCTGAGGCTACCTAGTAGTATTGCTAAACTTTGCATATATATACAGAAACATCTATCATCAAAAGAGGGGCAAAAAGTATTTTGTTTGGATAAATTGTGTTGCTCAGACAAAGCATAGCTGGTGGAACCAGAGGTCAAACGGGGTGGAATTCAAGTCCCAAATATTTCCTGAAAATTGTTTTTTTTCAAAACGGAAGAACTATTTCAGATTCCAGGGATTCCGAAAAATAGGCTGCTTTCAAAACAAGGTCTATTTCCGGTTCATGGAGGACTATTTTGAATTCCAGGGATAAAGAAAAACTGAGAGGGGCAGTATTCCACTTACGAAGGGTACGCATGGGTGGGAGGGCAAGTTTGGAGGATGAGGCAATGGAGCCCAGAGAGAAGGGCATATATTGCTCAAATGACAGCCATTTTGAATTTCAGGATTTTCCCTCCGTACCATTTTTGTAGACTTTTTTTCTCTCAGAACATATTTGATAAGGCAACGTTCTAGGGCCTTGCTACCTTTGCAAGTATCCTGAGGTCCACTGAACAGGAAGCAAAGATCATGTGGTGGAGTCCTTGAAAATGGGGCCATGCAGTGGGCATCTTCTCACCAGCAACAAAGTCAGCATAATCACTGATCTTCTCAAATGGAGTTTTGGCAGGGTTATTGTTTGAATCGCCTTGGTTTGGTCGAATCAGCTGCTATCTATTCATTTTTTGCTTTTGAAGTAATTTTAGGAGCATTTCCAAAGCTACTTTTAATATGCGTAGACCACAATGACCAAATCACAGATTGGTATAGGCTACTAGGTAATGTTAACATTTGTAACAAAAATGGATTCTTCTTATTTCATTAAGTCTGTAGTATGGTGTCCCTTTTTTTCACATTTGTATTTCAGATTAGGATTTTTGTGTTTTTGTCCTCAACATTTTTGTTTTACTTGCCATTTGTTTCCCTGAAGTTTATGTGAAAACCAACATTCTTGCTTTCTTCATTCAGTTCGTCTAACATTACTCAGAGATTGTGATGGTTTTTTGCAAAGGACGATGTTTGACAACAAATCTGAGGTTACTTTCGTATTTGCAGTCTATTCTGATTCCTTTACTTTCCCATTCTAAGTTTCAGAAGGTAATCTTGAAGTTGGCTGTGAAAAGTTTGGGTGAGCTGGTATCACCTAGTCTTACTCCTATAATCACAAAACAGCACAGTATATTAGAGAAGAAACAGGAGTCAAGGATTTCCAAAAATCTATTTGAAAACTCAAATGGCAATGGGCTGGTCATGTTGTAAGAATGTCAGACAACCAAAGGACACCACAGCTCAAAACATGGATCTCCAGACATCATATGCAAAACTTTGTCCGGTAAAATTTAAGATGGTGTGATTGAACTGGACAAGTTCAGAATGTATTGGCTTTGTGAAGTCCATGATAGAGAGGTGTGCTGAATACCAGGGAAAGGTCTTTGTCCAACAATGGACGCTAAAAGGCCTGATGATGATGATGATGATGATGGTGTCAAGACTCAGTCATCAACAGTTAGGGGAAACATAATCAACCTGCATCATGAAAAGATAAAATATCATCTTCGTAATATATCATGTTTGATACTGTCTTCATCATTTTCAGAATTGTTTAACAATTCTGACAGGAACTTTTGTACAATCTGCCCTTATATGTAAATCCTCTTGTGTAACTTGATTATCAGACAAGGATAGAGTTGATTTCAAACTCCTATCCTAAATTCGTCAGGTCCACTCAAAGAAGCTATACCACTTGTGCCATTTGAGAATTTTTTCGTAGCAATCGTGCTGGCAGCATCAGAATAACGTGAGGTGATATCTTCACACAAACCTTTGGATTCTGGTTCACAGAGTGCAATCATGTCGGTTGCATCAGAATCCTTTCACAAACAAAATTAAAAGATATCAGCAGAATATAATCTTCAAATACAGCAAAACCAGAGGTTTGGAGTTTCTTATTTGTTTTATTGGAACACTCCAGCATGTTTTGCCAAATAAGTGTTAAAATGGCATATTCCAACTTCATCAAATCATCATCATCAGTCTTTTAACGTCCGTTGTTGGATACAGACCTTCCCCGGGATCCGCCACATTTTTCTATCATGAGTGTCGCGGAGCCAGTATTTTCTGAATTTGTCTAGTTCATCTCTCCATTTTGTTTTCTGTCGGCCTTGGTTTCACGTGTGGTCTCTGAGGATCAATGTTGTGAGTTGTGATGTCCATCGGTTGTCTTTCATTCTTGCAACATGACCAGCCCATTGCCATTTGAGTTTTCTAATGGATTCTATGATGTCTCTGATCCCCGCTTTTTTTCTGATATATTGTGCTGTCTTGTGATGTGGTTGAGCATGATTCTCTCGTGTGCACGCTGCATGCTTCTCAGTTTGCAGGTTTGTCTTTTGGTTATTTTCCATGTTTCAGCTCCACAAGTGACTATCAGGAGTATGCATTGGTTGTATACTCATCTTTTTTAGGATTATTGGGATTGTCTTGTTTTTGAAGGTTGAGCTTGCTTTGCCGAAAGCTTGCCATCCTAAGGTGATTTTCCACTTGATTTCTTCCTCTTTTGTGGATTTCATAGAGATTTGCTGTCCTAAGTAGATGTAGTGGTCCACTTTCCCAGTTTGGCATATTCGATTTTAACTGTTATGTCCTTATTCTTGATGTGATTGTTGCTCATGACTTTTTAGTGGTATAAATTCTTTGCGTCTCATTCACATTTAGGTTTCAAAGCCTTCAAAAATATGTTTGAGACTTTGAAAAATACCAGTATGTCCGTAAAAGGACAAGACAATACCTGTTATTGAATTTTTGATGTTCAGTTTGTTTTTTTTTGCTTTCAAAATTTCTCATTTATAAAAACACGGTATAAGTTTTTAATTATGTAATGAGGTTGAAAAAAGTAAAAAAATAAACAAAAAATATTGGTCAAAAGAGGGACTTTTTAATCTTATCTATTGTTTTTTAAAATTATGTTTTTACTATATGGGATTAAAAATCATAATGTTCAGTTTATTTTTTAGTCACTGTAGTTTACTTCATAGTGACTGCATGGCAAAATGGTTAAAGTATTTGTAAGGATTACACAGATGTATTCATGTTGAATGCAGGATGTATCTCAACAGCGAAATGTTGCTGTTTTCAAATGTGTTAGATATCATTATACTTAGCAACCAATCACTTATATCTGCTCTTGATCTGTATATAAACTGCATTGATTTTGTTGAAAAATCCACTCATTCACCCATTAAAAAAGAAAAGTTGCTTCTGGGTTCCTCAGGGATTTGGGGGCCATGAAGCTTAAGCTTCGTTCATTTCATAATAGATTTGCCACTGATTGTAGCAGGTGCATTCAACGATAGTACAACTTTTTGCTCTGTATTGGCTAAAGATCATCTTTTTATGACTTCCTTCATGTTTTGAAATATGAAACTCATGCAGGATTTAGAACGAATGTTAGGTGATTCTTTCACAAAATTACGTCTAAGTAGCTTCTAAAATTAGCTCACCTAATGGAAAATAAAATGGTGAACCAACACAGATTTGAAGACTGATTTGCAACTTTACTTTCAGGGAGAGGCATTGTCAAAAACTGCATCCATGTGCAATGTATAAATAAAAAGATATGGATAATTAGGAAGCATTTGCACACAGAACATGCTACAATGAACATAGGCTCCACAGTTGCTCTTGGTCATCAAGTGCTGACTAGGCTGACTCCAGAATTTTTTTTCAAAGGTGGGTTGTATCAACAACTGTGTAGGTCTAGGCTAGCTATGTAATTAGCCTTGAAACTATATACTTGCGCTGGAGGTATCAGGGCTGAGTGGCCTGAAGCTGAAGTAGCTTGTACTTGGGCAGTTTTTTTCTTTTTTTATAAGCATCGCTGAACCAGTGACAATTTAACATACATAACCCCAGATTTGAACATTGTAGCTGTATATTTTCAGGCAATAGGAGTCATTTGCGATATGACCATTTTATCAATGTTGTGTTACACGACTATTTGTTTGTTTTCTTTTTTTACAATTATGAAATAGTAAGTACTCCAATGACTTTTTCACACTAGTCTTTCTTTTCCTTTGAAAATCAAGATTTTAGCTGATAGGAGTGATATTTAGTTGCATAACTGTGTAGTGTGTAGATATCACGGTAAGGATTGAAGACAACCATATTATGGCCAATCAGCTCATCAGATAGACTTATAGCTCTATCTGATAAGCTGATTATAGCAAAAGCATTGAGCACTGTTGAAATAAAGTTTTTCAAATTAATCTATACAACTTGTTATGCATATTTCACCTACATATACATATTATGTGTATGATGCAACACTGCTCTTGCCTTGCAAATATATATATATATGTATGTATAGGAAAAATCTATTGGCAATAAGGAAAACCACATATTGGATATTCACAACGCTTGTCTCATTGGAATGATCCTACAGCTTCAACATGATAAGAAAAAGGGGAAGGCTTTTTGGTGGCGGAGTTATATTTATTATAAGTGGATGGGGTGGGACTATGTTTAAAATCATTAGCACATGACCTGGGTTGAAATTGCGTGAGACAGTTGAGATGAGGGTGATCAAATATCTGTCATCATCTATCTATCTTGGAGAGGGGATAGGTATAAATGTAAGGAGTTAAGGGGTTGGATTGGGTTCCTGCTGCCTTTCTGTGTGAGGAGAATTTGTATCCTGAGTGTGTATACATGTGCGTGTGTTTAAGTGCATGTGTACATGATTCTTGTGTGTCTATCCCACCTCCCTTTTATCTTTTGATATAGAGCTTATGTCATACATGTAGTTTGTTATTTCATATAGGGTATTATCATAATGTATTGTACATGGGTGTAATTTTATACTAAACATCATTTGATTTTTTTTAAAACTTGGTTTACTTGTGTAGATTATCCCAGACACGTATTTAATGATGAGAGATCATATATCTAACAATAGACGTGACTTGTTGTACATATCACTTCTATTGGTTGTTCACCCATGTGAATATCAAATCAGTTGTGTTGGTTTTAATCTCAGACTTCATGCAAATCAAATTATGATATCATCTTTAAGAATACTAATTACGCAGAAAAACTTCTCTGAGTTGATTCTCTACCAACATATTTGACTGAAGAATTTGACAATTTTTTCCACTAACCCTACAGTCTATTTTTCCCTGTACACACATATATACATGCAGAAGTGTGGTTGTTCATGTATGAGCAGATTTTATCAAGTAACATAGCAGATGAAATCATTGCATTTCATAATATTGAAATATTGAAAGATCTATTAGTACCATCATCATCATCATCATCATCATCATCACCTGCCTTTTTGAGTCCAGCATTTGACATCAACCTTCCCAAAGATGCATCAGACCTCTCTATGTTTGGCGCCACAGAGACAATATTTTCTGAACTTATCTACTTTATCATGCCATCTAATATTTTGCCTGCCACAGTTTTGCATATGATCTCTAGGGATCCACATTGTGGGTTGTGATGTCTAGTGATTGTCTACCATTTTTGCAACATGACCAGCCCATTGCCAATTGAGTTTCCTAATGGATTTTATGATATCTCCTGTTTTTTCTCAAATATACTTTGTTGTTTTGTGAACTATCAATGATTTGTTGAGCATGGTTTTTTTCCTGTGTCCGCTGCATGGTTTTCAGCTTGAAAAAAATAAGACTTTAATATAAAGATAGAGACAGAATAGTATACAAGTAAATAGTTTGGTCATTACTGTTCTGTAATCTTAATGGGAGAGGATAATATTTTGCGTTGTAAAGATACAATGTAGAGATATGATTCTTGATGATTTATTTATTGATGTTTTTGTTTGCCGGCATCCTTAGAAAGCCTTTTAGAATTCATCAGCTTTGAAGCCATTGTCATAATGCTCCTTGTAGAAAAACTACTGTTTGCTAACATCCTGAGTGACTTGCACATGAACCATTGAATTATAGCAGATGCTAACCATTCAACTGCAACAGATAAATAATACTTGAAGAACACTTAAGATAAAAGACGACCGAGAACTGTTTACAATGTACTGCATTTAATCGAGTACAATGCAATGTTGGATATTATGCAACCCCCTTCCCTTCTTCATGACTGAAAATCATAAATATATTGTATCTTCATATTTTTTAACAGCTGAATACAATGGTATTCTTCCAGTCTGACCTTTTTTTACGTCAAATTTCTCTCGTTAAAGCACCAATCAAAACTATTACTAAAACTGTCAACATTGCTTTCTTCAGTTTTCAAGTTGGTGTTGCTGGCTATATATATATTTGTATATAGGTATCATGTGTACAGGCCACACTCATGGAGCTAGAGGGCTGAAAGCCAAAGCATTTACTCCTTAGTGTGTCAAGACAGAAACGTTGCTTGCTGTTTTATTCAAGTTCATTCGCAATATAGTTTTTTGATGAGCTGTTCAATTTGCAATGTAAGTCTATGCTAAAACGGTTCCTCAGTTTCTGTGTGTTAGCATTCATGCTCTTTTTTTGAAAATGGAACTTTTTCAGTGACCACTGCCCCACAAATTGCAAGAGAAAAAACATTCATTGATCACCTGTTTTTTCCTCCCACTTTTTAATCAATCACCCCCAACATAGCATACTGCCAGAAGGTGTTGGTTACGTGATGGTTTCTATTGATGACTAACCAGACCTGCCTTTTTTTATATTAAATTCCTCACATTATAAAAGATGTTCTGTCACGAGTATCAGTGTATTTGTGTACTTGTAAAATCCAGAGCATTTTAGTTGATTATGTCTGAAATGAAGAGAATCTTGCCGATTGTTCCTTCTCTTGAGATATGAAGTAAGGGTGCAGACAGTATGAAGTCCCCCTCACTATTACAAGACTGTGGAAACCACCCTGGAGTCACTAAAGAGGCTTAATGTAGATCAGAATGTAAACAAAAACAGCTGCTTGTGTTTATTATTGGATCTTTCTCCTCGTACAAGATGCTGGCTCTTGTAACATCTGGGTGATGTGCTTTACCTATTTTAATCGACAAGAAGGAATCTTGTCATGTCTCATCTCAGCCTACACAATAAAATACAGGAAATGGAGAACACACAGGAGGGTAAAACACTTGCTGGCATTAAGTGCCTGGCTCATATTGTTTTGGTGCTATTTCAAAAAAAATAATCTGCTAGAGATGAAAGTGTTGATAGGAATAGTGTCAAGCAGTGCTGGATTTAAACCTTGGGGGCCTGGGGCACTTCAGGTTCTAGGGGGTCCTTCATACACAGAAACACAGCAAATCACAGAAAACTTGTAATTGGAACTGACAAATTATGCGTATTACTCCATTGGCGTAGCCTGTATGCATGATACCTACATACATAGCTAGCAAGCTAGACCACCTCAAAAACTGGAGTTGACAAAAACTATGTTGACAGTTTTGGTTGACAGTTTCCAATACATACATAGAAAAGTTACACACCTGAAGTAAATACATGTATACATGGAAATACATGCCAACAAAAAGTAGATTTTTAGTATTCCTGTTTCCAATTACTGTAGATCTGAATTAAAAGCAATAGTTATATTGATTCATTGAAAACAATTGAAGGCATTATAATCAAGTGAATTCCAAGCAGTAATTAATACCTCATTTCTTATCCAAGAGAGTAATTTTTTGGGTTACTTTATTTTTTTATAGAGGGCGGGGGCAGGGACAATTGTCACTCTTGCCCCACTTTTAAATCTGGCCCTGGTGTCAAGGCATAAATGAGTACCACTGATTGTGACAGCAAACAGAATTCAAATTTTTATGACAATAGAAAGAATGCTAACTTCCTGAAGTTATACGCAGTCATTTGTTCATGGGAAAAAATGATCAGGGGAATGCTGTGCAAGTATCATCATCAGCAGCAGCAGCCTTTTAGAATCCATCGTTGAACACAGACCTTCCCCAAGATTTGCCACACTTCTCTAATGGGGGCGTCATAGAGCCAGTACTTTCTGAACTTATCTAGTTTGTCAAACCATCTTATATTTTGTTAGCCCTAGTTTCTCACATGATCTCTGGGGATCCACATTGTGAGTCGTGTTATCCAGCAGTTATCTTCCATTCTTGCAACATGTCCAGCACATGCATTTAACTATGATTCATCAAATGTCTGTCTGTCTGTTTTTGTATTTGTCAAAGACAGCTTGAGTAATGGCCACCAAAATTTCTGTATTTGCTAATGAGACCCCAGAACTTTTGTGAAGTTTTTAGCAAGGGGTTCAATTTACAATGTAAGTATGATGCTAAAGTGGACCCTCTTTTCTTTCCTGTCAAGTTAGCTGAACTGGATCTTCATCTTCTTGTTCAACTGTATAAAGCAGACATTTAAGTGGAAACCCAGCTGTAGTGTAGGTTTTCTGCTAGTGTTATGGGCAAAAAACAAACGATCCTTGTCATTATACTTGGAGACATTTCACTTACCACCACTAATGACAAGAATTGAAATAAGATCTGTCAAGAATGTCAATGTAGTTTGAGTATAAGACTACATGGTGAGAAATATGAGGTTTTAACCTTATTCCTTATGTCACACTAAAACTTGGCAATTTCTAATTAATATTCAATGATTAACATAATGAAAACATAATGTGAAAATGAAAGGTGTCAATGCACAGTTAACAAACCAGATATGTGACTGAAATCAAGAATCAATGAAAGTTCCTAGTGCCAAACAAAACAAAAATATATAAATAGTTTGATTATCAGAGATCACTAGTGTTTATCAAGACACACAGAGCAGTACCAACATAAAAAAAAATACCTGGCTGCCAAAGGGTCAGAGTCTGATTCTACTTCTATAGCAACAGAAAATGATTACAGCAACTTTTGTATTGCATATATAATGAATGAAAAGACTGTAAAAAATTATTTTTTTAGTACATAAATAAATTATAATGAAACAAACCTTTGTATATCTGTAATATAAATTTTCACAGATTTTTAAGACTTATTAATTTAGCTAATTCAGTAAGAACAAGAACCGCTGACCAGGTGGTTGTGATTTCAAATCAAAGGTAAGGGAATGTTAGTTTTTACCCCCCTAAATTTAGCGAGGATTGTTCTTGTTCTTGTTGTTTCTCAGTGTTATAAATTAGCATAAGAGGAGGTGTGAGTGGCTGAACAGTTAATAACTTTTAAAATAGGATCAGGGAGTCAGCTTCAAGCATTATGTGCTCAGTTAGCGTTAATGCCCTTAATGATGCCAATTTAAGTTTTTCACACTAAATTAAGCGTTGTTCTCTCGGCAGCACATGAAAATTCAATGTTTAGCTCTATTTTTAGCCAATTTCAGCACAGCTTTTCAGAAATCTAAGCCATTTTAAGCCATTTTCTGGCCATTTTCAATTATTAAGAAATCAACTCGAGTGGTTTGACAAAAATTAAAGATGCCAATGCACTGTTGACAAATATCTGAAATAAGGAATCAATAAAACTTCTTAGTGCTTAAGTAAACAAAAATATAGAGAAGTTTTGATTTTTAAAGATCACTTATGGTCATCAAGACACACAGAACAGTATCAACGTACAAATATCCATCTTGGACCCTGCAGTCCAATTTATTGACCACAAAGCTATCCTTGATAATGTTTCTTCATTATCGGAGAAGTTGCAATTGACACACATTTTGAAAAAAATATATATCAGTGGCTGCCTTGAAGAAATATTGGATTTTGAAAAACAAGAAGTTCAAGGCACAAAAGTATAAAACAAAGCAAGATTTCTTGTGAAAGAAAAATAGAATCTTTAAAAAAGATACGTTTTTGAAACATTCCAGTTTTGTCTTTGTTTTTATGAGTTTCAAATGATTTGCCTGACTCTCTAGCCTTTATCTTTTACGTCCCTTCTGACAGTTTCCACAGAATTTCCTCTGATTTTAGTTATCAACAAATTGTCTCTTCAAGCTAAACCTCACTGAAACAGTTCTGGTTAGTCAGCAAATAGAAAACGTTACATTTTGGCTGCATTCTATGTTGGCGGTGATCAATAAAAAAAATGGTGAAAAAGTGATCAGTGAATAAATTACTTCTCTCACCTTTTGCTGGGTAGTGATTTTCAGAAAACGAGTAAGAATACTGCTGGATATGAACTGAGGAACCATTTTAGTATGAACTTACATTGCAAACTGAACTACCCTCTAAAAACCTATTTGAGGGAGAATCTATTTCTAGATATGATAAGGAGTAAATGATAAAATTTTCAGCTCTCTAACTCCATTAGGGTGGCCTGTACATACAGTACACTTATAGCCAGCAAGACCAACTTGAAAACTGAAGAAACCTATGATGACAGCTTTGGTTGACGGTTTCTAATAATAGGAGATTGCTATCGCCCACAGCCAATGGTCATCACTTCTTATATCTTTCTCTGTCTTATTTTCCTTTGTCTTTGTTAAAAAATGTCAAACAAAATTGTCAAGATAATCAACATCTATTTCTCCAGTTTTTAAGTGATTATGGCTGGCTAGATGGCCACATCAATGTAGCCAGACAGCTAAAAAAAATTAATACTAACTCCATGTTATGTCTAGGAAGATTGATTTTTTTGTTTATTTTCCAAAATTTCTCTCAGTCTTTCTAGGGGAGGGTTCAATTTACCATATGCTAAAATTTGGTTCCTTAGTTTGTGTACAACAATGTTCATGTTTGTTTTTTTTTTCAAATCTGAACTTTTTAGTGATCCAAAGGTGAGAGAAGTAACTTATTCATTGATCATCCTTTTCTGCAATTTTTTGATTGATCACCCTCAACTCAGCATGTTGGTCACATGACAGTTACTATTGAGTGACTAACCAGACATGCCTTATATCTTGTTTTCCTTTCACACCCTCCTCTCTAGTTTTCCCCCTTTTTCTTCTCTCATTTTCCCCACTGTTGTTCTACTACTCATTCAGAGCTGGCTTCAGGGGGCTGATTCTGGGGGCCCCGAAATTCAATTTCAAAAAATATGTTGCGGTGAGGAGGCCCAATGCATTTTTCTCCTCCTTGTTGAATAACAACCTCCTCATTCCTAACTCAGTGAACCAGGGCCTCTAAGAGCATTTTTTGTTTTTGAACACCCCCTCCACAATCATACTCCCTTGTCCTTTAACCATCCTGTTTCTAACAGTGATAACCCTTTTAGCACACTATACTATATTTGCTTGAGCTTAAACAAGAGTAAACCTATTTTATAAATGGATATACTTTATCAACTCGGAAGTTTAACTCTCTGATCCCTTTTTAACTATCTTGGGCTTCCTTTGGCCCCGGGCCTGAATGCTATGCACCTTCTGCACCCATCTTTCAGATTCCTGATACTATGCATCTTATTTCTACCATTTCTTTACAACTATTTTCTCCGTGTAATTCTCAAACTCCTACTGTATCTCCCATCTCCCTCCACTCCCACCTCCTTAGTCTTTTCTCTTTCTTTCTCCTCTTTTCTACTCTTTCTTTATTTCTTTGTTATTCCCCTCTTTTTTTTTGTAATTGTTCATTATTATGTTCAATGTCTTTTGATGGTCAATTATTTGGTTAGGTTCCATGTTTCAGCTCCGTAGTTGACTATTAGGAGGATGCACCAACGGAGTAGAAACATAGAACCTAACCAAGAGACTGACTGAGAACCATGCAACGTGCAAATGAGAGAATCGTGCTCAACCTTACATGGAGAGATCACAAGACAGCAGAGTATATTAGAGAAAAGTCAGGAGTTAGAGATATCATGGAATCCATTAGAAAACTCAAATGGCAATGGGCTGGTCATGTTGCAAGAATGACAGACAACTGTTGAACATCACAACTCACAACGTGGATCCTCAATGATCACTTTACAAAAACGTGGCTGGTAGAACATAAGATGGCGAGACAGAAGAGATAAGTTCAGAAAGTATTGGCTCCACGAAGCCCATGATAGGGAGGTCTGGCAAATCCTAGGGAAGGTCAAAATACAACATCAGATGATAAAAGATTGATGACGGTGATGATGATAATGAGAAGATCCACCCCATCCCCCAACAACAATGTCACTTGCTTCTCTTCAATCTCTTCCTCCTTTTCCCATCTTTTCTTTTCCTTCTCCTCCTCCCATTTATCATTCCTTGGCATTTTTCTCTCCTCACGATTTAAACCTCTCACTCCAACTTTTTTTCCTCTCTCTCTTCCTCTCTCTCTAATATCCTCTTTTTCACTCTATTTCTTTTCCATTCATTTTATCAAAATCCAATCCAAGTCAGTGGCTTGAGTTGACTTGGTTTTTGAACTGTAACAAGAATAACTAGAATAATCCTCACCTGATAGAGGAGACCAAACTCTCCATTAATTGTCTCTCTCATCATGTCAAACCTAATCAATAAATCTATGATTAGCACCTCCCAACCATTATTTTAAAATCAAGACCGAGTGATCAGTAGGTGGTTCCCTTACCGACTGAGTCAAACAGACAAATCTTGAATATCTATTAGAATTTACACTACAAATATGCTAGGGCTCATTTCATTCTTATGAATAAATGCATTTACACTAGGGAAATATTTATTTTTATAATCCTTTGTTTATTATTCATACAATACAGAAGTTGAAGCAATCGTAGAGTTTGACTCGCCAATAGTAAGGCTTGTTTCTTTTTTCACTTTCACTTTCTCTTTCCTCTACCACCCAACCATCTTCCCAAAGGTAACTGCATGGAAGAGACAGCCAGCAACAATGGTATGGAATCCAAGATGAGCAACAATGGCATACCATCGTAGATGAGTGATAAGCCAGCATAAAAACAAAACTAGGCCAGAGTTCCCGAACTGAGACCGGATTTCAGAGGTACAAATAATGAGATTGAGTGAAAGACAGATCTGGTTAGTCACTCTATAGAAACAGTCATGTGATTCACGAATTTTGGCAGCATGCCATATTGGCGGTGATCAATTAAAAGAATGGAAAAAGGGATGATCGAAGTTACTTCTCTTGCTTCTCATCGGGCAATGCTCACTACAAAAAAAAGGCTGAAAATTCCAGAGACAAGTATGAATGCTACCAGACACAAACAAAGAGGTTGATTTAGCATGAACTTACATTTCAAATTGAACCCTCCACTAAAAACCTATTTAGGGAATGAATTTAGCGAAAAAAAATAACAGTTTTTTCTGGACATAATAATAAGTAAATGTTTTAATTTTTAGCCCTCTATCTGTATAGGTGTGGCATATACATACGATACATACATCAATTCATAGCCAGCCAGACCAGCACAAAAACTGGAGAAATGACAGTTTTGGTGACAGTTTTGGTTGACGGTTTCTAATAGAACAGAGAAGTATAACTCAAGAAAAAAAGAGCAACCCATAAATTCCAGACATGACCTATAACCCCCTCCACCCACACCTCTTATTTATATCTCCTTTGGCTGACTCTCTCTCTCTCTCTTTCTTTCTGTCTCTCTATCTCTATCTCTATCTCTGTGTCTCTCTCTTTCTTTTGCCATCTTTCTCTGAATCTGTCTCCCTCCACTTCCCCCCTCTCTCTCTCTTTCTGTGTCAGTCTATCCCTCTCTTACTTTTGCTATTATCTCCCTCTCTTTCTGTGAATCTGTCTCCCTCTCTCCCCACTCTCTCTTTCTACCTCTGCCTCTCTCTTTCTCCTTCTCTCAGTCTATCTCTGCCTCTCTCCTCCTCTCTCTCACTTTCTCTCTCTCTCTCTCTCTCTCTCTCTCTCTCTCTCTCTCAAGCATTCTCCTTTCCTCTTGCACTCCTGTGTAGTCAGAGATAGATAGAATGAATACAGCTGCACACACACACACACACACAGAGTGCAGCAGAGGACATATGCAACAGAGCTGGGTCCATGATGGAGTTAGTTATGTGTAGAGGTGGATGAGAACAATGGTGAAAGGAAGAGAGGGAGCAGGGGGATGAGGATGTCTTGGGATTAGGATAGTTTCTGGGTAAGAAAAAAAAAAGAAGGAATGTTACACATTTAATTCATTCCACACACACAAAAAGAGATATCAATAGATTTCTATGCATATGCATACATTCCAATGAAAAAAGCAACTTAAGATATATATATATATATATATATATATAAATATATATATATATATATATATATATATATATCCTAAGTTGCTTTATATATATATATAGATCCTAAGTTGATTTATATACATATATATATATATAGATCTTAAGTTGCTTTATATATATATATATATATATATATATATATAGATAGATAGATAGATAGATAGATAGATAGATAGATAGATAGATCCTAAGTTGCTTTTATATATATATATATATATGTATATACATACATATATATATATAGATGAATTATTAATTGCTTTATATTATATAGCATCTTGTTTGAAATGATATCCTGTCATAACATAACGGTTAATATATGACTCAATTTAGACATCATAAAAAGAATAAACAATTTTAGAAAATTGGGTTGCTGCAGGAATTGAACCTGCCACCGATAGGGTGGCTGCTTCAACATAGCAGTGCTCTTATCATTGAACTAAACAGACACCAGTAATGAAAAGGCCAAATAATGGCTTACAACCCATTTTCTCTAATTGTTCATTCTATTAACATTGTCTAAATTGAGTGATATATTGACCATGTAACAACAGGAGATCATTTCAAAAGAGTTTCTATATAATATAATGCAATTTATAATTCATTCTGTCAGACCAAATACATCTGTTCTTAAAAACATTTATATAAATATATATAGGTATAAACATGATCAAATAGTAATAAATGTACAATAAGCATGTATTAAATAGATATTCATTTCAAAATAGTGTTCAACACCATCTGTAGAGCAGTTACGACAAGATGTGTTTAATGAAATAATCTGGAAGTTACGAGTCTGGAAAGAATATATATTAAGTAGATCTTTAATTCAAAATAGTGTTCAATACCATCGGTGGAGCAGTCATAGCATAAGTAAAGATTTTCAAACGAACTGTTCCTTTGAAAATCATTTTGAATATACAATCTGTAATGAACCAGTGAAAAAATCATCACTCATGTTATTTACATACACACACACACACACACACACACACACACATACATATATATATATATGTAATGATTTCTATATTTTGTGATGAATATTAGTCATATAGCTCTAACATTATACAGAGAAAATTTTGCATCAAAATTCAATTGATAACTATGTGTCAAGTTGAGGACTTTTTGATGCAACATGTTCTTGTTTGCCTGGTTTGTTTTTATATCTTGGATTCACTGGAACTGCCAACCAGATCAGATTTGTTTCATCGAATGAATCAATCAGAAGGTGACAAATCTGGAAAGAATATGACACGTATAGAAGGACTTACAATCCAAGTTCCATGATTACTTACTGCATCACATTTGTAATAGAAGGACAGTCACTGTCATCCAGTAAAATCACTACTTGACTATCTTGATAAAAAAAAGTCTGTTCCAATGTTTCATTCAAATGTGCCATTTGCTCACTGGAATGTTTCCCCAGTAACAGTTTATTCAGGTTCCAGCAATTTACAATTGAGAACTCCCTTTGAATCCCACAGAATACAGGCAAGAAAATTTTTATGTAGATTCAGTTCAAGTTGAGATGTTGAAGGTTTTCCTAGTATGCAAAAAAATTAGAAAGGTGGTCTACCTGGCTATGTAAGAAAGTATTATTTGTACAGGCCTCCCATTGGAGCAAGAGGGCTGAAATTAAATATTCACTCCTGATTATATTTTGTATTTTTGAAAATTTTCTCTCAATATATGTTAATCCAACAATCAACTTTATTGATTCCCATAGATAAAGAAAGAATATATATATAGATATATACAAAATATAAATTGTGTTATATTAGATAGAAACTTATTTGAAAGGATCTCTTGTCATTACCGAGTTGATACATCTCTCAATTTCTTAATTTTTGACAACGTAAATAGAATGGACAATTAAAGAAAATTGGGCTGTTACAGGAATCAAAACTGTCACTGATAGTGTAGCTGCTTCAACATAGCGGTGCTCTCACCATTGAGCTAAACAGTCGCCGGTAATATAACGTAATTTCAGATTCATTCTGTTGGACCAAATATGTCCATTTCTTAAATACAAAACTGTCATGTCGAGAGAAATGAATAGACTGAGAATAAACTAGATGAGAATTTGAGCTGAAAATACTTATTTGGCCTTTCGTATAATGGGAGATTATTTCAAATAATTTTTATATATAATATTACGCAATTCATAGTTCATTTGGTTAGACCAAGTACGTCCATTTCTTGAATACACACACACACACACACACCTATATATATATATATATATGATAGAGAGGCCAGGTGAATTTTAAAGAAGGTGTATGTCCAATGAAGGATGATGATGATGATGATGGATGAGGTATTGAGAATTTTAGTCAATGAATTGGAAAAGTATTATTCTGGAATGAAGACGTGATAATTTTGAGAGGAAAAAAGTGATCCGACTGAAAATGAGATATAGACGAAAAGAAATCTTGTGATAGTTTCAATCTGCTAAATCGGGATTTGGCAAACTATGGCCTCATTTCCATCCATCCTGCCGTCTTCCTTGGATATGTGATGCTGCATACAAAAATTCTATTTTTCATTTATCTGTTTTTGGTTAGAAAGCAATAAAATACAGTATTGATAGACTGAATAAAAGTCTCATTTTTGCTGTGGCCTGAAATGAATCACTGATTTATAGCTAAAAATGTTTCAACTCCAGTATTCTTGCTGTTCTATTGATATTCGGACCATCCTCATCTTGGTTGTTTTTCATACAATGTTTCGGCCGTTGCACTCTATGGCCTTCGTCAGGTATCATCTGGTAGGTGTGGGAATGTAACGAACCGAACCCTTTATTTATCCGACGGGGGTATATTGACCACACTCCCCTCTTAGCATTAGTAGTATTGTTATGCTGTCTCGCACTAAGATCGAACCTAGAACCATCAGATTACTTTACAGTAATTTGTCTGATGCTGTAACCACTGCGCTACGTGTCCATGTGGAAAAACAACCAAGATGAGGATGGTCAATAGAAATAATGATAATACCTCATCTCAAAAATTCCGAGATATCCAGAATTCTGGCTGTTCTATTAGTATACATAAAATTTGAGCCACAATTTGACCATATTTTGCCCCTAGGAAGAATTTCATTGTTCTGATCGATTATTAGTAAGTGTAAGTTGATGTTGGTATATATTCTAATGATGAAAAAAACATTAAGATAACTCAACATCATAGTCAATAATGGAACAATTACAGCATCAAATTTTAAAGTCATGTAAAAAATAATTCCATCGTGGAATAAATAACGTCATAATAAATTTTATTTATGCGATCACTGGCATTTTCTACTGGTAATCATCTAAATAGAGTCAAAAAAGGATCTAGAAAAATCTTGATTCTGGAGAATCTAGATATTACTAATAACCCTTCAAAATAAGGCCCGCAAGAAAGTCAAAAAACGTTTTTTCCAAAATTAAAGAGAAAGATTTTTTAGAAGAAACTTGGAGTTCTTGATGCCAATTTTCAAGTCTATAGACAAAATGGTATGGCCAGGAGTGCTAGAACAACAAAAAAAACAAAACAAGCAAACATATGCACACGTAAAAAAGAATAGAACCCTCCACCATCTTTGACTGCTATGATTACTCATCCCCCCTGCAGGGGGGCAAACCCACCTGGTTGAGAACTACTGCATTACAATATATCTGAAAATTACCTCCATCTCATATTGACTCTCTGGCCAACAGATCCTGACCCTCTGTGAGGCGGCACTGAGATATGTTACCCAGCATGCAATGTCAGTGGTCAACATGTTCCCTCCCTTTCTATTTCAGTGTCCACTGTCAAGAGTCACCCTAACGCATCAATACTGAATCCTTTTCCCCTCGCCTAACTGCAAAGTTTGAGCCCTCATCTCCAACAAGGCCGTTTATATTCATTATAGCCATCTTGACAATTGATGCACGGAACTGGTTGCACTTCTGTCCTTTCAAGCCTGGGTGGGGGAGAGGAAACACGAGACGCTGGTCAAGGAAGAATGAAAGGAGATAGGGACGAACAATGTAAGAAAGGAAGAAAGAAAGAACTGTCGCAGAACTTTTCCCCAAAAGCGAGATCGAGGATTGAAGGGGAAGCTAGAGTTGGGGTTGTATGCAAATGGATAAGAAAAAAAAAAAATGGCGGAAAGAGATTGGTTCCCAGATATAGATTGCCTTTGGAATGAACAGAGAAAGACATGAAAGACAGGGGTGGGGGTAGGGGTGGTAGAAATGGGGGGGGGCAAAAAGAGTGGGCAGGTTTATAACAGTTGGAGGAGGTTGGATTGGGCTATCAGTCAACAGAGTATGGACGGGGAGTGAATTAGGGGATTAATACTGGCCGAGGTCCCACAAGGTGGTTGATACAAGGCTGAGATGGCCCTAGCCTAGTCAAGCCGAGACACAAAGAAATTTATGAGGAATCAAATAGATAGGAAGGGAGAGAGGAAGATGAGAGGAAGAGGAGGAGTTTGGTTCGTTCCTGCACAGCGTGAGTCAGTCGGTCTAACACACAGACAGACACTCAGTCAGCCGTGGTCCCTTGTTGCGGCTCCAACCCTTTTCCTCTTCCTTTCTCTTGCCACTTTTCCAATTCTTTTCCGACCATCTTTTTCCATTAGAGACATTCTCAGAATTCCAATGGCTGGATCCGCTGAATTATGCACAAACAACAAAACTCCTCGGAAAATCAGGGAAGAGAGGCAGAGGAGTGTCGGGCGGGGGTGTCTGCAGATAAGAAGCATCAAGAAGGAGCGAATTCCGACTTGCACAGACATTGGAATGTCAAGCTAGATCGTAATCGAGGGTTAATGTATGAAAACCCTCAGCTAGACTTCCTAACCCTCACTGAATAACTGGAATTCTCCTTAATTTCCAAGCTTCGTACCCAGCAACCTCTTTCCTTACCATCCATCACGTCGCTGTACCACTTGTTTTCATTCCAGCCATTATTGCATGTTGATATAATAATACCCAGGCTATTAACCACTTGATGGCATTTTCAAGGGGGCATTCAATAGTTAGCCATGATTTTACCATTATTGGAGATTCAAATTAGCTTAAAAAATTGCTTAGAAATCACTTGGCAGCTCAGATGATTGACTGACTCATGCAATGTGGGAATTTATCCCTGGCAGGCTAGTGTTGCAGCGTAATTGAATTTCGGGAAGATAATAACACAAATTTTTAAATCAGAAAACTATCTTTGTTTCTTAAGGAAATCTCGTAAGTTTAACCTGCTATTCTTTTTTATTGTTATTAATGCTGACTTGTTTTTTTATCTTCAGCCAAATTTTCAGGTGTTTTTTTTATCACAACTTTGAATGCAAAAGAAAAAAAAACAATTGAAAATTTAGATGAAGGTAAAAAACTAATTAAAACTAATGATGATGTTGCAATGCATCATTTGAGAATAAAAAAATTGTAATTTACAATATAATTGGTTATTTTTTGCTTGCTTGTTTATGTGTGTTTGTTGTCAAACTCAAAAGCTTTATTTTTTTACCGTAACAAGAACAAGAATGATAAGAGCAACCCTCGCCAAAATTAAGAGTGGAAAGCTGATTTGTGAAATTCACATTCAAATACCGGAATTTGAACTCAAGACCCACTGATAACCAGGAGGCTGTCTTGCTGATTGAGCTAAATTTTATCAGACAGATACACATGGGCTTTATTCATTCTAACAAATAAATACATTTTTACAAAAAACATATTTCTAAAATTCATTATTTATTATATAAATACAATGCGGAAGTTGCTGTAATCACCTTTAGTCAGAATAGAAGTTGGAATGAAGTTTGGCCCTGCAGCAACCAGTCTTATTTTCTCTTTATCTTTGTAAGAAAACAGTATTGGGCAAGACATTGTTTGCGCCAGGTTTCAATTTCTAGTATTGCACTTCTCCAATATCATTTCCATTGCTGAGTAAAGATGTTTCATTTGTCCCCCCCCCCCCCCCTCAATCCCCCAACCCAGTGGACTCACATATTTTACTGATATTTTGGCAACTAATGTTTTTGTATTAGTCCAGACAAAATTAAGGGAAACCACTTGAGATCCTGATGAAGGAAAGATTACATTTTAGCTGCTTTAATTTCACATAATCCTAGAATTGACTTGTAAGTCAATGTTCATTTCAAGAACAGAAGCATCCCCTTGATATAAGAGAAGGTTGAAATGTTCAAAATTGGATCATGCTGGGTATAATTTGAAACCATTACGAGTAACTGGGTGTAAGTATAAGCAGTGGTGGTGTCTAAGAAATGCCAAAGTTGATCTAGTTTAACAAGCACCAAATGTTTCATCTACAAGTTTCAATGAAACGTATTGAAAGAAGAGAATATTGGGATCAAGACAAAGATTTTGAGACATTATTTGAGAAAAACTAATACTCGGTCATGGGTGGCATCGTGATTGAACAATTACTTGGAATTTCCAGTGCTTTTTGGTTTCACTTTTTGCTCTTTTAGATTTGAGTTATTACTCTTGCATTGGATGTGTTTTTTGTTGTTTTCATTTCATTGATTTAAAAAAAATCTTTTTGTTTGTTTAACATTATATATTTTAGTTTTGTGTTAATCCTTTTGTGATACTCACTATCTTATGTATTTTGGATTTAAAATTCTATACTTAATGATTTATGTTACTTTCTGTAATTGTTTCTTTTGATTTTGTGTAAGATGGTTCATAGTTAAATTCATTTTGGTATTTATTATCATAATTGTCTCGGGGCTCATTTAATGTCTCCATGGGATCATACAATTCTGCTCAAGTATTGGAACTTACAGGATTGTATATATTAAACACAATGAAAAAATAGTCTAATCATATTAGAAAATCACAATAAACAAAAAAACAATAAACCAGTGGACTTTTTAGCCATAAAACTAAACTCTAACATTAACTCTCAGAAACCTTTTGAAATGATAAAGACCAAATAATTTACATCCATATAAATTCAAGACATCCACCTAACAATATCAAAAAAATATCAACATCTATAGCAAAAAAACTGTCGAATGATTCCAAAAATAAACATATATTCAACAAAATTGTAAAACTGTAAAGAAACATCTTCAAATAAAATGAATTAAACCTAGAATTAGAATACCAACCCCAGAAAAATACATCAACAAAGAAAACTGGAAAATCTGTTTCAACCCACCATTCAATTTGAACATAAACGCAAACATTGGTAAATCATTTCTAAAGGTAATGATTGAACACTTCCCAAAAGGAAGTATATTACATAAAAATCTTCAACAAAAGCACATCTTGAATAAGATTCTCATGTATAAACAACATAACCAGAATAAAAGAAAATACTCACCAAAACAATCATGAATAAACAGAACAAAAACAGCAAAAAAAAAAATAAACTGAAAAATGAATTGCAACTGCAGGAACACTAATGAATGCCCAGCAAGACGAAACAATTGCACCCAGCAACATAACTTACAAAGCAACTGTGAACTCCATTGAAGAATCAGACAATAGCAAATTTTATGTAAGAGCCTCAAGCACAAGTTTCAAAATCAGATTCAACAACCACAAAAAAAAATATCATTCAACAATGAAAGATACCTAATTGACACAGCATTAAGTACTAATGGGATCTAAAAATACAAAATGTAACATCAATGATAAAAAACAAATTTCCAAAATCAACATTAACATGCAAAAACAATAACCTAGAATGCCTATTATATCAAAAAGAAAAATTACACCTAATAATATTCACAAAAGAAAAATCATTGTTAAACTAAATAATGAACTAACGTGAAATAGTAGACACAAGAAAAATTGCTATTAGAAAACTATGACAAAAACAAAAAAGATTCTAATTACTAAATTAACAGAACTAATTCTGAAAAAAAAATTTAAAAAAACCCAAAAAACTTGAAACAATAACTCCCCAAGACAATTGCAAACATGGTAATGAAATTAATTACAAATAACTATGTATGGAATTAAAAGAAGCTAATACTAAAAGTAACACGAAACATTAAACAGAATTCCAAATATATAAGTGAGACTGACCCCTACAGCTAGCTTGGGCATCTGCTAGAAAGGAAATCTCTCAAACCAAACATCTTGGGGTTCTGCCCCAAATCGTCCCACCTAGGTAGACCATAGGATGCAAACTCTCCGCACTTCACCTTAAAAGTTTATTGCGCAGACTTGGGGGTTATTTTACGTACATGGTCCTACCATCTAAGGATCCCATAATCATGGAGAACCTTCTCAAAATCTTTGTACATGAAGTCCAGTCATTTATTCATACATATATATATGTATTTTTATTCTTTGATCTGTATTTATGAGTTTATTGTTATAGATATATAAATATGTATATATTTATATAATTATGAATATTAAGTGTGAAAAATATAAATGGTTGTGTCTTGGTTGTATTTCCGAGGTAATTTTTTCCAGTTCCGTTCACTTTTGTTTATGCCTGCATCTATTTATCCTTTTGGATTTCCACATCTCGTCTTTTGAGCCTTTTTAAAATTTTTTGATCTCTTCAATTTTTTTTTCTTCCATCAGGTAAATCTGTTTTATAGCCTTTGTTACTTTTCTCTACCAATATATTTGTATCTTTTATTTTTCTCTTCAAGCAGAACCTCACTTGCTTGATTGACTGGGTAGAGACTTCTAAAAAGGAAATTACTTTTTGTTCTGAAAAAGCGAAGGTGCTGGCAGTGATGGTTATAATGGTATCGACTGAAATAATTTCACTTGGGGGTAGGAATCAGATAATAACAAGCATGGGGTGCAGCACTGTCAGCGCATACTGGAGCACCAATCTGATACCTCTGTGATAAAAAAAAAAATAGCCAAAATAAATTAATGGGATGATACGCATTTCCTAAAACACCCTAGTGGTTACTGTCCTACCCTGTCAACATTTGTTAATTCCTCATCCCATTCACATAACATATATATATAGAGAGAGAGAAATGGCAAGTATTTTGTCAACTCCGGTACTTAAAAAGTTAACACAGTATCTCTGATTATACACACTTACAAAGGGAAAGAATTGAAAATTCTTTCAATATAAACAAAAAAAATCACTGGAATTATAGAAAATACGTTTGCTTCATTGTTTGCCTCTGGAAGATTAACTGATGAAATCAATAACCTCATTAATTAGATGAAAGTGAATTTATTATTCGACCACAATAGATTATGAATGCTCAGATGGTGTAATAATTAACACGTCTGCCTCACAAGCAGAAGGTCCCAGGTTCAAATCCCTGTATGAGCAAAAAGCATGGGAAACTCTTCATTAAGACAACTTTCACTGTGTACACAACAGCTAATTGAGTACACTCTAAGCTGTGTGATTGTGGTGGTGGAATCTTTTCAGTGGATTTGCATTCTGCCAAGGGGTAGTCATAAAAACTTGTAGGAATAAAGGTCCTGATCAGATTTGAAACTTATAGAGACCATGCAAAGGAAACTGGGATTTTGCCACTGGCTGTGTATACTCTGAAGGGAGTTGTCTCTTAAGAGATGGATGCTTTGAATACCTTTTACTGCTTTATGAATTTGGTATCCCCTTAAATTTAGGAACCATGTAAAAATGGGTACCAGGTATTTTCATTCAATGTTTTAGATATTAGATTGTTTGAAATATAAAACCTATTCAAATATAAGTAACATGAAGGATCAATGACAATGACAAAAGGCCACCATTAAATGAGTTCTTTTATCCCTTGATGAAAGAATACAGGATTCTGAACTAATGGAATTCTGATAGTTTGGAACTGATACCTTCTCTGCCTTTAATGGTTTGGTTACTAAGTAAATGTTCCAGTGATCTGATCAAATAGACATATAAAAGTGCTCAGTTTGTTGAATTTATTAGATTAAGTATAATAAATCATTATTTCAAAAAGTTTTTGTGACTATTTCACTGAGTTAGCATTGATCAGAAAATAAAAAATAAGCCTCAGATGGGAAACACCATTTAGCGTGGCCTGCTGTACCAATTAAGCTCCCCAGACTCAACTGAAAGAAATCCCCAAAATACCCCATCCTTTGTACCAAACAGTAGCTGTGTTTGTTTACATTCTTGTGGTTTTGGTATTTAACACATTTTTCCATCTTTATTTGATGAAGTATTATAAATCATTTTTATTTTCAAAAAATTTTGTGATTTTTTTTCACCTTCAGAATTTATTAGTTTGTATCGCAACATTTTGCTAGGTCTGATTTCCTTCCAGCAGTGAGTAAATAGCTTTGATCAGAAAGTAAAGAATCGGCTTGAACAGAAAGTTGGGATGAAAATTGGTTGATAAAATGAAAAAAATAAAAATGATTTAATGATTTGATATTTTGCTGTCTTTACTTTACTGTGTCTGGGCTAGCCTTGTCATTCTGAAAAATTGAGGTTGGAAATCCGGGATGTAAATTTTTCCTCTTCATTCTCTGAAGTTGTTGACAATGAAGATATGCTTTATTTATTTTTCTATATTGTATGAGTTTGTAATAGAAGAAACTTGTCATCCGATTTTCTGCCACCACACTTTCACATATGATATCTGGGAATCTACGTTGTGAGATGTGATGTCCAGCGGTTGTCTGAAAGTCTTGCTACAAGACCGGCCCATTGCTATTTGAGTTTTTCTAATAGATTCCTTGATATGTCTGACTCTGTTTTTTTTCCTCTAATATACTGTGCTGTCTTGTCATCTATCTCTCCATGTGATGTTGAGCATGATTCTCTCCTGTACACATTGCATGGTTCTCAGTTTGGGATTTCTCAGCTTCTTTCAACAAGGAATAAATGAAATAGTTTCATATTGAGCTTTGATAATAATGATGATTTATCCTTGAGAAATTCAATGTTGTGATAATGCATAACAAGCAAATACAACCATAGTTATTATCTGATGAAGTTAATCACAGTTTTAGATAAGATACCTAATAGCCCTTCATGTCATATGAATCGGGATGTTACAAGATCTTGAATCTCAAGACAAATGAACCAATTGATGCTGAGTGAATTTCTGAATTTTCTTGCGAAGCAATCAAAGTTTGCAACAATATAATTTTTCAATGAAAGCTTTTCTTTTTTCAATTATTTTTCTAAATATATCTACATAGATAGGTGAGTCAGTTTCTACTTTGATGTGATCATTATCCACAAATGTCACAATAATGTATGTCAGTAAACCAGAATTGAAACTGATATAAGATTCCATCAGTTCAAGAAGCAAATCATTCCTTTGAACTTTCAAGGAAAATCTGAAAGTGGAGAGAGGGCGGAAATTTCAAAAGGTCACCTGTGCTGCACTTCATTACTCGTATTTATCTACCGTTAACAAAAACCTTCACATTTTCAGTATTGATCCATCTTTGATTCTACATCAAAACATGGAAGTTTTATTTGCCAGTGAAACATAGCGACCAATCGATATTCGGTGATTGAATCAAACTCTGTTGGAAAAAAATGGAGGATTTGAAATTGCATAAACAAAACATCATTGACCTTCACTTTTTAGTATGACCATGGCACTATTTTTTGTCTGGTACATACCAAATAAATTCTATGACTTATAAGGACCCATTTTATGAAGATGACTATTTTTTTCTTCCACTGTATCCCTTCAAAAGAAAATATAGATTAAGTGGAATACTAACAGTTCTGGTTAGACACTCAATAAAAATCTCTGTTGGCAGCGTGCCGTGTTGCAGGGGATCAATCAAAAATTGGAGAAATCAATGAATGAGTTAGTTCCCTCACTTTTCGATGGGTGGTGATCAGTAAAAAAAAAAGTCTGTTGATAAAAAAAAAAAAAGTGTGAATGCAGCCGGACACAAAGGGACCAATTCAGCATAAATTTACATTGTAAATTGAAGCCCTCCACAAATAGTCTTACCACCGAAACAAATGCAGACAAAGGCTGTCAAAACTAAACATGCAACGTAACTGTTTTTGAATTGAATTTGTTCTTTTTCTTGTTCTTATTTGATGAGGTATTTGGAGATGAAAGAAATACGAAATCTTCCAGAATGTCAAGGGTAAAAGCGCAACAATCAAAATCAAAAATGCAGAGATAAAAGAAATGGACCACTACATCTTCTAAAGACAGCAAATCTCCATGAAAAACTCAAAAGGAGAAATTAGGCAAAGAATCACTCTAGATTGGCAAGCTTTTGATAGAGGAAGCTCAACCTTCAGAAGCAAGAAAATCTCATCAGTTCTAAAAGGAAGAGTCTACAACCAATGTATCTGGCCGATAATCACTTTTAAATCTGAAATATGGCACCTAACAATGAAATTGCCTCTCAAACTAAGAACCATGCAATGTGTATAGGAGAGAACCATGCTCAACATGGAGGGATCACAAGACAGCACATTATATGCAGTAGGAAACAAACTGGGGTCCAAGATATCATAGAGATCACTCGGAAGGTGATAGGCTGGGCAGACAACCACAGGACACCATTACTCACAATGTGGATCCCTAGAGATCATATGTGAACCTGGAGCCAGTAAAAAATAAGATAGCGTAATAGACTAGACAAGTCCAGAAAGTATTGACTCCATTTTGGTGGATATTTGGGAAGATCTATGACAGATGCTAAAAAGTTGATGATGAAGCATGTCCAAGAAGCTGAGTATTTCAAAGGATATTGGGTACTTTAATTTATAGAGTCAATAAGTGATCAACACTGATTAAGGAATGAGTTAATTATCTCACCTTTTGTTGGGCATTGATCACTAAAAAAGGGTGAATGTTTGAAAAACAAGCGTGAATGCTACCGGACTCAAATCAAGAGAACAATTTAGCATAAACTTACTGTGGAAATTGAACTCATCCCAAAATCTATTTAGGGCTGAAATTTTGAAAAAAACTAGAGGACCGTTTTTTTTTATATGATAAGGAGAAATTTTTTAAATTTTCATCCTTCTAGCTCCATTGGTGTGGCCTGTACTTATGATACCTACAAAGCCAACCAGTCAGACCAACTTGAGAACTGAAGAAACCTATGTTGACAGTTTTGGTGAAAGTTCTAGTTGATGGTTTCTAATAATGAGTTCGAGATGACTTTCTAGTAAAATTTGTCCAAGAAGAATCTTTCTGAGTGAATTTTTATTCTAATTTTTTGTAGATTATTTTCCCCTTTGAGCACTTATGCAGCAGCCAAAAACAAACCAGTAGAAAAACGCTCGAAGGGGATCAGTTTTCTCCTTCCTTTGTGAATCTGCGATCATAATAATTACTTATGTAGTAATGATAACCACAAAGAATGGGTGATAAACCATCAACTTATTAAAACTAAGCTATGACAATAAATCCACCCAATATGAAACAGAAAGAGAAACACAATCTAGGCTTATCATCATTTTACTAGCATATATATAAATATATATATATATTATTGTCATCCACAGACAGCTGTTTTGATGTATTACATCTCTTCAGTGTGGCTATAGACTTTCCGTTATCCCATTCAGTACTGCAAGACAGAATTGAAACCTTCACTTTAGACCCGGAGGCCGATATCCTACCTCTAGACTACAGAACTGGACGGTCAGTAAGGCTGAAATTAAGCGATATATCTATTTAAGCAGAAATTCCTCATCCACTTGAGTGTTCTATTCCTATGGAAGAGCATTATATATATATATATATATATATATATATATATATATATACACATATAGCTTATTTATGTATGGATCAGTATTGAGAAGCCTAAAACTAATTCATTAGGTAATTTATTATTAATAATGCAAGTATCCTAATTTGGAGTTTGTTTAAAGTCTCAACTCAACTTGACTTCCATAAAGGATGGTCAGACACAAAACATTGAGAGTTTTATGATATAATTTTCATTGTTATGTCATAACAGGAAGGTGATTTAACCAATGAGATCCAAGCATAAACAAATAGGAAAGATATTTGCATATATGGCTTTTATGTGAAGAGATTATTTTATTATGCTCTCTTGGGCATTCCCATTGATACACAATATTTACATATCAAACAAATACAAAATCCATAAAAATATATTTAATGTACATAGATACAAACAATGTCTACAATCAAACACAATTCACAGATCAGACTCTCATGAAAATCTCAAAACAGATTTCAAAAATGTCCTTAGTCTGTGTTCTTCCAATTATTGATGAACTTTCCTAAATTATCTAAAAAAGCATGTAGACTATTACTAATTTTAAAATGACTAGGCAGCTAAATTTTCTTTTTTAGTGATCACTGCCCAACAAAATATGAGAGAAGTGACTTATTCATTGATCATCCTTTTTTCCATTTTTTTTCAATTGATCACTCCCAACATATGTTACCAAAAGATGTTGGTCATATGACAGTTTCTACTGAATGACCAACCGGACCTGTTCTTATTAAATCATTATATGAATTTTAGACTTGTTTTCGGAGAATGCTAAATAGAGGAAAATTTTTTTAAATGGAGGAAAGAAACTCTGTGCTGATTGGTTTTTAGAGATTCTGCTCCAAGACCAACGCCAGACTTCCTTGAAAATGATTTTGGTATTTTGCCAGCTGTAACAGACAGAAATGAAGGATGGAACTCAATCTTGGTTGTCAGTTTGCAATAAACCAAATTGTATTACTGAATGATCTCAGAGTGCTCTAGCTTTCACACTATTCTCAGCCGGGCTTCTCATAACTTTGTCATGGCAGGACAAGGCTAACTGAAGGGGAAGAAGTCATAAATATTACTAATAAAAAATGCCAGTCCCGGGTTTTAATCAGAGAGAAATGAAAAGAGTGAGAAATGAGAAAGAGAGAGAGAGAGAGAGAGAGAATTGGAGAGGAGAAAAAAAGAAGAAGATTTAACAAACATATCCGGTTAGTCGCTCAACGGGAACCGTCATGTGATCAATGTCTTTTGGCAATGTGTAATTTTTGGAGGGGTGATCAATTAAAAAATTAGAAAAATGGGTGATCAATGAATCAGTTACTTCTCTCACCTTTTTGGGGCAGTGATCTCTAAAAAAAAGTCTTATTTTACAAAAAAAACAAGTATGAATGCTGTTGGATGCAAACCAATGAACCAATCTAGTATCAACTTATATTGCAAATTGAAACCGCCACTAGAAACCTGTTTTGGGTGGAGAATACCCCCCCCTCCCAAGTTCTTTCTTGGCCTAATAAGGAGTAAACTTTTAAATTTTCAGCCCTCTAGATCCATTGGAGCGACCTGTACACATGATACTCACATACATACGTACATAGCCAAACCAGGCAGCCAGAACCACTTGAAACTGAAGAAACAATTATTGACTGTTTTTGTGACAGTTTTAGTTGATGGTTTTCATCGGAGAAAGAGAAAGTGTAAGACAAATTGTAGGAGAGAAGAAGAGAGTGAAGGAGAGCACTGAAGTAACTGGGAGTGACAAAGAGAGAAAAAAAGAAAAAAGATAGAAAATGGAGGGAAGGAAAGGAGAGACAGAGAGAGGGGGAAAGAGAGACAGAGAGAGAAGAAGCAAATATTTACAGAGGAGGAGAATGGATTTATCACTAAATTTCCATTAAAAAAAAAAGTAAAAACAATGAAAAATACAAGAAGCAAAAGGCTTTTGGGAAGGCAAGGTTGAAATTGTCAGAGAAATAAATCCCTTTAGGAATATTTACTGAGAATTTTGAATGTAAATTGAGAAAGTAAATCTTGGAAATTTTTTGTTTGATTTTACTTATCAAACATATTTTTTTACCAATGACATTTGTACTTTCTTAAATTTATCTTTTTTATATTTCTATCTGTTAAACAAGAGAAAAAGAACCACTGCATGTTTTTCACATATTTATTACATTATTCCTTTTTCTACATCATATCATTTTTAAGGAACATATTCTGCAACTTATATCTAAAAATCTCGCTTTTCTCTTTATCTATGTGTTGATTATACAATATTATATGTTATACACTTTTCTATACATACATACGTTATTGAATCATTGCAATAGGTTCTATTTCAAACAGTGGTAGGTCTATAGTTGGTGTCACCTGGGGAGGTGACTCATGGTATCCTTCCCCATCCTTCCAAAACTGGCTTTCTTCTTGGGATATCTAGAATGTTGGTGATCTTTTTGCACTAATACATTATACATTATTCATCATAATTTTCCTATATCATTCAATGTGATGGCATAAGCCAACATCGGCTAACAATATCATTCATCAATATTTTTCCATTTTTCAATTCTGACTTTGTGAAATGATATGAAGAGAATAATTAGGGGCACCATGAAAATGTTTCTTTTTCAAATTTGATCATTTCTTCCATAATCACTTCATCCGTTTACAAATTTTCATTTTTATTCTTATTGAGAACCTTTGGAGATATAATGTGGACAGTCATGAGCATATACAAAAATGTCTGAAAAAAGCGTGAATATCTCTCAATCAAAGAAAAATTCCTGGATCCTCCCTAAATTCCAATCAGTTTTTTTTTACACCATTGTTCACCCTTCGACAAAATTTAATTGAAACTCATAGAGATATTTTGGAGTATCATATGGATAACACATGTTTCATCGGAAAAAAGAAATTATATGAATATTTTTTTGGGTGGGGGATCCTGTTGGTGTCACTCTCTCTGATGGTATCATTTGCCCCCCCCCATTGGTTTATCACTGATCTTAAATATGTTTCATTATCTGTAATGACTACTCATATCATCTGACAGCTCTCCAAAGGTTACCGTGCAGACAGTAAAATGAAATAATACTTGATTTTAGTAAATTTATCATAAATTCCATTCCATATCAATCTGAATAAACATCATTTCCTCGATGCCATTTAATTTACTGTCAATGCTTGCATCAAATTTGAGTAATCTACAGGGCTCAATAACAAACCAACACACACACACAAGATTCTCAATTTACCTACCGCTGTAGATTGATGGCCTGTGTTGGGTTGTGATAAGAGACAACTAAAGAGTATGCAGTAGAATATATTTATATATATATATATATATATTTCAACAAAAATATAATTCTTTCTATTTTGTGACAAGTGGTGTGTCACTTGAAGAGTTCTAAAGCAGAAAGCAGAAACCTCCCAGAAAAAAAGCCTGATCTCGTATTTTCTCTCTCCGGTCGAGGTAGACGTAGTATTTAGAGGATTTTCTCAGGTGTACTTGAATTAGAATACCCTCCCCCTAATGCTTGTATTAGCAGACAGTTTTCAGTTTTATTACCATTTTTACTTTCAAGAATTTTATCGATATTCTTAGTAATTTCAATAAACCTATATTTTTCAGTAAAATATTTTTCAGTGTTGAAATAAAAACCGAATTGTTGTTATCGTTAACGCATTTCAAATGCGGAGAGACTGACTCATGAGTCAGGAACGAAACAAGTGATATTGGATAGAGCATTTTTTGCATTATATTTTGATACCATGCAGGAGTTTATCATCATATTTGAAAGCATGGAAATTTTGGATGTAATCTCCTGAATCGATCTCTTGAATATTTCAACTGCATTAATCTGCTTGAACTTCATACGATATTGAAAATTGATTTCTCTACTAACTCATGTTGGTTTAATGGTAATATTTGATGGGGCAGTCACCCAGACATTTTATCAAAAAGTACTTCATTCTGCGCTGAGAGAACTGTCAGAGTGTGTTTCAGCTGTTGTATAAACATTGAATCGGGAATTCACTGTAGAATTCATTTTAGGTCAACCGATGAGAAATGAGACATCAACAGATTCAGAATCGGATAGTCCATGCATCAAGGCACGTGATGCTCACCCCCTTTTTTCTGCAAACCTCACATTTTTTTTTTTAATATAAGGACTTCATGTGACTCTGTGTCAAACTCTATAATCCTATCTGTAAAAAAGAGGAAGAAAAAACATTATAACTACTTCTGATTAATCGAGAATTCTGCATGATTTTAAGAATCTGATTGGTTAATAATCTGAGGTGCAGCTTGATCCGTTATTTTGCATTGATGGAAATCAACAATGGATGTTGATCTCTTCAAATGTCAGGGAATATTTCGACTCCTTAACAATGGGAAAAAAAAAATGATAACTTCCTTGTGAATGAATTGAAATATCTTGTTATTTGCACGTTCATTCTTTCTTTGTGTTTTTGAGAAATTCCTTGTACAATCCAGAAGTGTTTGTCTTTTCTACAAAATATCCAGTTTCAACATTCATGTACGCTACTTCCGTTCTGGTGTCATTTCGAAATCTGATGATCCAGTTGAAATGGGGAATCCCAAGGGATAGAAAGAAAGACAAGAAGAAAGGAAATACTTCAGTAGAGTTATGGAAATGCGTGCAGTTTCTTGATAGACAAGGGCTGGTGTTTCAAAGATGTACATCTCTTAAAGACAACAACATCATCATCATCATCAGTCTTTTAACATCCGTCGTTGAACATAGACCTTTCCCAGGAACCACCATTTTCGCATGTGATCTCTGGGGATCCATGTGGTGAGTCGTGATGTCCATCGGTTGCCTACCATTTTTGCAACCTGGCCAGCCCATTTCCATTTAAGTTTTCTGATAGATTCTATGATGTCTCCCGTTTCCTCCTTGATATACTGTGCTGTCCTGTGTTCTCTCCCTGTGAGGTTGAGCATGATTCTCTCATGTGCGCATTGCATGATTCTCAGTTTGTAGGTCTGTCTCTTGGTTAAGCTCCATGTTTCAGCTCCATATCTGACTATCGAGAGGATGCATTGGTTGTATACTCATCTTTTTAGGATTATTGGGACCGACTTATTTTAAAAGGTTGAACTTCCTCTGCCAAAGGCTTGCCATCCTAGAGTGATTCTTTGCTTGATTTTTTCTTTTGTGGGTTTCATAACTTTACCCAACAAATGAAATTACGTGGAAAGTATGATTCACATATCCTGGAACGTTTATCAAGTAGTCAAAAAGGCCAGAAAAATACATTCAACTGGTTTATCAAAACGAATTTTTGACAATTATGGCAAACCAAATTTTAAAAACAGTATAGTTGTGAGAAATAAAAGAAACAATTTCTTCCTACTTATATATGATGAATACACTGACATCGTAAACAAAGGGCAGTTTTCCTATGTATTTGCTGAAATACTCAGTCCCTTTGTGTCCAAGTAAACTTTTTTGGTTTTTACAAACTGGCAGATATACAAGTGGTACAGTAGTTTCTGCAATAAAATATAAGCTAATTCGAATACAGTTCTCTTTGTCCAACTATAGGGCCAATTGTATGTTGGAGCAAGCAACATGCTGAAAAAATCAAGTTTTCCTCCCCGAAGTTCGACGATTCAGCTCAAAGCCTGGCTTAACCATTGCCATGGACATTCCTTGAGTTTGTCAATGAAAGACATAACACCCAGATGTACAATCGTTGGTGATACAATGGGAACTGTGGGTGAAATACAAATTTTTGTTAAGTTCTCTCCAAAACGAGAAAATACTTTTTTCCATCCAGGAAAACTTTGGAGGAGAAGTAGATGCCGAGGAATATGCAGACGACAAGGCGTGCTTGCTTGACAAGCGTTGGGTAACAGGTGAACTGTTTGCACTTCGTATTTTCAGAAAATACTTGTTAATTATAATCAACTGCTGGATTTTTGGGAATGTATCCTCGTGAGAAATTAACAGTGGATGTTAGAGCGGGAATGGAGAATGTGGACATTTTCATTTTATTTGGGTCTTTCATTCAGACAGAAGTTATGTTTATCGATAGACAACTTGTTTAAAACTTTGCAAAGTGAAAAAAATTGCAGCTATTAATGGACTTCGGCTCTACAAACCTAACTGATCAGACATTTAAAGAGGTGCTAAGTGATGCTTTCTTCAAAATGTTCTTTGGAACTGTAATTGCGAAATAAACACAACACCAATTGGTGGAAGACCCTTCTATGCCAAGAAAGCAAACCAGACCAAATTATTTGACGATGGGACTCATTGATGGTTGTGGAGTGGCATCCGATTGCCATCGTGTAGTGTCGAAGATCACAACAGAAGAATTTACTTTGGAGCTAGAGATACAATGGTTCATTCAATTAGGATAAGGGTTGACCATACAAGTTTCAAAACCTTTGAAATGTTGGAAAATCTTTTCGATGCCGTTCATAGCAAGCAGTACGGTGATGAGCTGAGTCACCCACAAGAGATCTATGGAAATGACATCAAAGTTGATGTCTTGGAAATAAAATTTGTGATCTTGAAAACAGTATTTCAAGGCATCAAGGCAGTTTGCTTCAACAAGATCTGAGAGCAGTTGAAAGAACTTCAAAGAGAAGAAAAATTATTCATCCCAAACATCATTCTGATACGTAAATTACTACTCATTAATCCTACCGGGACTGCATCGCTGGAGCTATCATTTTCACTGGCACTTACAGTTAAAACATTATTATGATTGAGGATGTCTCAGACGAAGTTCAATTCTCTCTTTATATTGAGCAGCTATAAAGAATTAACGGACGATCTTGACCTTTTAAACGCTGGAAGGGATTTCGTTGCACTTCACGGGAATACGATATCAACGTTTGGTAAATTTGATACATATTTTGTAGCTTTTTTTTTGTTTTTTGTTCAGGATGTATTTATGTTGAAAAAATTGCAGTCGGAAATCGAAGGAATATGATGAACATGATACAATTCTCCCATTTCCTAATGTTCTCTTAATCATGTTCTATCAAGAGGAATCGATTGAAAAAAATTCATTGTGGCGCTAACCATGGGGATGCCTCTGATAAGAACTAACTTTGTGCCCCTTCACTTCTAAAAATGCATTGTCTACCCGGACACTATTCTATTAGTCAACAGCATGGCTTTTTAAAAAAAAATAATACAAAAATAGTGTTGCAGGACATTTTTCACCAGGGATACCGGGGCGATTGGAGTACCTAAAGTGTTTTCACATTTAATTCTCTTCATTGTCATGTTCAATAGAATTAATATTGTTGTAAAAAAAAAGTTCTTGATAGCAATCTGTCGGGGAGTTGGCCCCGCTGTCCCACAAATCCTGGCGATGCCCCCTGGTACAGAGTAGATTTGCACGGTAGGATTTGGACTCATCTGAGCCATAAAAACTCGTTGTAGGTGTGTTAAATCTGGCAATTCTTCTGGCAAGAGGGATGCAAGTTTACATCTCGCCGAGATCTTATTCACTCCTGATCAACGCTATTTCCTTACTGCTCGAGTTATGGCTGTGAAAAAAGACAAGTAAAAAGAATCAAGATGAGGCTGGATGGCAATCAAAACTTATTATTTCAATAACTGTAGCCATCAAAAATGGCAAAGGGTTCAATTAAACCCCTTTTTATATTTGCATGAGGTTGTGTTCATTCATGTGTTTCAACACTCCTGGTCAGACTTAAGACTTGAAAATTGTGTTCCCCTTGACCCCTTTAAAAATGACCCTTTTGGGGCCTTATTTTGACCCCTTGGGAGCTTTATGTTGATGGATTTATAAACAACCTGTAAATGACTTTTTACACTTTTTTTTTGAGTTTTGCAATGGAAAATATAATTGAGGTCACTAATAAATAGAAAAAAGTTTTTTATGTGTATAAGTATTTGGATATAAAACTAATGAGTGTTTTAAAAGAGCAAAACTTGTTAGTTTTATTATAGGAATTCCCTGTGGATTTCTGTCTCTCTTTATTCTAAGATTCTAGTTTCAATTAGGAAAAACATGGATACTCATCACTGCTACCCTCAACAGACCAGTTTAAATACTGTTCCGAGGCCTATGTCAGTCATGTGAACTTTACCCAGCCCTAACCATCCATTGTTGAAACTTGAAATTCCGCACTCACACTCCCCACAGAGAATTCTCCTTCAAAATAAGTTAAGAGTAAGCTGCTCAATTTATGATGTAAGTTAATACTATATTGGTCCCTCAGTTTGTGCCTGGCAATGATTCTATGGTTTTGACTATTATATACCTGTATTTTCATAGAGGTAAGTGAATTTTTCCTTCTCCACTTCTTAATCTACAAGGTAAAACGAAGCGTACATGGGTGGTGGTGATTCCTGATTTTCATTGAAATGCTAGTTTTCATTGACTCAGGCTGAAAATATTTTCACACATACAAGTTCAGTACATTGTAAAATGAAATAAAGCATGTGATTTTTCGTTCTGACCCAAAACCTTTGAAATTTCTCAGTCATAAGAAAAATCCGAACTGAATGTTCACAGAAATGATTTTTATCTTCAAGAGAAGTTTTTATATAACTGCTGTTTCTTCATCGTAATGGAAGTCATTTTTGTTCCTATATGGGCAACAACCTTATATAAATTGATTTAAGATTACTTCTTGTTCTTCTTGTACTATTGCCAGTGGTGTTGGTATCTTAAAGTTTGAATCTTGCAAGCTTTGAGGGGATGAGCATATGCATAATACACTCTCTTCATAGATACTTGCTGAAAAAAGAAGAGTCCTTGTCTGCTATATACATTAGCATTCATGACAGAAAAAAGCTGATGTGATGCACAGTATCAGCATCAAAAGTCAATAATTCCAGACTTTTAATATACTCTCTCTTACATATTTTTTGGGGGTTGGGTGCTACTTATACCTCAGTGGTTTGTAGAACATCTTTTCTTTTTGAATAGGTGAAGGTTCTTTTCATATATTGCACTCCAATATATATATATATATATATATATATATATATATATATATATATATATATATATGCGTATGTATACTGGAGTGCAATACATGAAGACAGAACAAAGTCCCATGCATCATGATTACCCTAAAGGAATCCTCTTCTTTGATTTCCATTTTTGCTTCCCAAGCTAAACATCTATGTTAAATTCATTTCCTACAGAAACCGTTTAACCACTATAAGGTACACACACACACACACACACACACACACAACACTACTGAAGATGGTAACCCCTCCCAAAACATGTATAGCGTACTAATTAATTGATTTATGGATTAATTAATAATTAAAAAAATCTCCATATACTTTTACTCCAGAGTCTGTCTCATTCTCTATTGTTCACACACACACACGCGCATATATATATGCATATATATATGTATATATATATATATATATATATATATATATATATATATATATATATATATATGTATGACTGCTTCTATGACAATGTAAGAACCTCTAATCACATTTCTGAATAATTAAATTATTCACAATATCATTTTACATGCTTCTTTAACACTTCAAGATTCTTATCCATCAACCCTTCCTAGTTCTAAGCCCCTCCCTTCTGTCATGCTTTTCACTTCCCACAGGGAGTGTTTCCATGGCAATCTGCCTCTTGGAGACCTGACCCTTTAATGACCTCCATTCATATTAGCAAGTAACCAATTTTCAAGACAGCCATTACTATCACTAACCCAGTTCACTGACCCACAGCAGTAAGGTGGATGTAAAATGAAATGTCTCAATTTACTGATACATAAGCAATTACTGCTCTACCAATGATGTAGGTCCCAGACCTTTCCACGGATGATGAAGTTTTTTTTGCTTCAAAACATGTTCAGAATAATTCTGTGTGAAAAGATAATTCCATAAATGCAACACACTTCAGCTTGATCTCAACTTTTTGCAGTACAACTATATATATATATATATATACATTTACACCATGTATATATACCTGCACAGAGGTAGCTGTACCGTCAGGGTTCTCTGAAAGGATGAAAGGGTGGTAGAACTCTATAGCTAACTTTGGCATCTACCAAGAGAAGATAACTCCTGTCAAACATTCAATGTTGGGCGTTTCCCCTTATGTGTGCTACCTCAGTTGATCATTGGTTAAAAACCCTGGGTTTAATGGATGAGGTTGGTTGTGCACATGTCACAATTCACCTTAAAATGTCCAAAGATCTTATGATTGTGGAAAACCTTCTCAATATCTTTCTTCCCAATGCTAAACCATTCATTCATTCATAAGTGAGTATAACCAATAATAAATGTTTATAATTATTACGTACATAATGTTTGCATGTGAGTGTATGTATATGAGATCATTTCAAATAAGAATTTTGATATAATATAACGCAAATTCATTGTTATTCTATTAGATAGCATATGCATTTCTTAATAACATAATTGTTGTGTTGGAAGAAACAAATAGAGCAGATATAGATCATGAATAAACAAGATGAAAATTTGGAGTTAAAACAGTTATTTGGGCCTTTGCATTACTGTTTAGCCCAATGGTAAGAGCAGCACTACGTTCCTGCAGCAGCCCCATTTTCTTTAATTGTTTATCCTATTAACATTGTCTAGGTCGAATGATACATTCACCATTTAATAATGGGAGATCATTTCAAAGAAGAGTTTCTAGATAATATAACACAATTTATAATTATATATATATATATATATATATATATATATATATATATATATTACTCCCAAATATATATATATGGTGGTTTGTATTGATGCACAGCATCATGACTCAGCAAGAGATCCTCTCGATCACTGGGCCTTAAAGTTTATTCTTAAAAATGCAATTTCACTTGCATCTTATTCTAGCCCTTTTCCTATGGTCTTATCTCTAAGTCAAGAGAGAGAGAGAGAGATGGATATTAAGAAAGTGAGAATGATATGAAATCCTCCCTCCATTTAGTTACGATTCACGAAATTGAGGCTACCCCAAAAATAAATAGATGAATTTAGGAGAAGGTCTACGTCTAATGACAGAGATTAAAAGGCAGGTAATGATGAAGACGATGCTGATGATATCTTAATACTAGAATAATTTCTTGGTCAAGATCCAATCAATTCTAAAGGCTATGAATTAATGTACACGCCATGTTTCTAAATTTAGTCTTAAAAAAGATCTCAGCCACCAAATGTTTGATCATGAATTTTCACACTCATCATCATCATCATCAGCAGCAGCAGCCTTTAATGTGTCTTAACATAGACCCTCCCCAAGGTTCATAAGATATCTCTCATATGGATGTTGTGGTGCAAATATTTCCTGAACCTGTCTAATTTGTCACACCATCTTATTTTCACAATACCCTGTATTATCACTGTTCATGTTTTGAGTTGTGATGTCTGACATTCTTGTAACATGTCCTGCCCATTGCCATTGGAGTTTTCTAATGGATTCTGTGATATCTCTAACTCCTGTATTTTTCTCTAATATACTTTGCTGTTTTGTGATCTCTGCATGTGCTTAAAGAAGATCATTTTTTGTGCACGTTGTATGGTTCTAAGTTTGAGAGCCAATCTCCTTATTAAGTTCCATTGGTGACAATCAGAAGAAAGTATTCTTGCTTGAGATGCATTGAGATAGATTTACTCCTCGATTATCAAATAAAACAAGCATTAAAGAAAACAATACTGGTTTGATTTTACAAGTCAGCAAAAACCTCAAAGATTTCATAATAAGCAATATCTTCTCGATGCTAGATTCATATTTCATTGAATCCTGGATGCATAATTCTCTTCATTTTGAGTTCCTTTTGGGACAATGAAGAGAAAGGAAAAGAAAAGCTTCAACTCTCTAAAATAGAGTAGCCTTCTAGAGTTTGCATTTAATATTAATTGTTTTATACCCCAATGTCTGTTCATCTTGCATGAATGTCAGATAACCCCTGGGCATCATGACTGAGAATGGATCCCCAAAGATCACAAGCAAAACCATGGCTGGCAGAATATAAGATAGTGAGACGAACTAGAATTCAGAAAGTAGTAGCTTCACGACGCCCATGATAGAGAGGTCTGGCAAATCCTGGGTAAGGTCTATGTCCAACAACAGATGCAAAAAGGCTGCTGCTGATGATGATGATTATTATTATCATGATTATTAATCCAACATTTCAGTTTCCAACATACATCTAGCCAAATCCTTGATCCTAGTGCTGAGTCATGTGCTGCGAATTTCTCAAATTTTTCGAATAGAATTTGAAAGTATGAAATGACGATAAAAGAATTAATTTTTATTCCATTTCAAATTTTGTTAATCCTACAGCTGCAAAGATTAATCTGTATTTTAGATTTATTCAATTTAAGAGAAATCAAAACATCCGCTTCTTTAAAATTGTTTAAATTGAGGGGAATGTTTGGGCAACAGAATAAATATTTTATCCCTTGTTTGCATTTTAATCTTCAGCAAATATGCCCACAAATCAAACAGGAATAGTAAAAGCCGTGGCAAGATAATTTCTGCATAATGCAGACACGTTTTATCTTTACAAGTTCATGTGCTCAAAGTGGAAAATTTTGGGTTTAGAGCTGGAGTCAGGAAGCAGAGGTAAATTAACCCAAAAAGGGTAAAAGAGAAATGTTTTTGGGTAATGGAAGTTAAAAATACAGATGATATGATTTTAAACATAATTTTTATATGTATGTGTTCTTTATGGCATATACTCTGAATGTGATTGCTTCCACGCGTTTAAATCATTTAAAAATTCTCTGTGGTGTCTTCATTATTTCAGATCATAACATTAATTTTAATGTAGGTAAAGGCAAATAATTCAATAGTGGATTTCTTACTTTACTGTACATAGAGCTGAAACATGGAACCTAACCAAGAGACAGACCTGCAAACTGAGAAGCATGCAACGTGGGCATGAGAGAATCATGCTCAACCTCACATGAAGAGATCACAAGACAGCACAATATATCAAAAAGAAAATGGGGGTCGGAGAAATCATAGAATTCATTAGAAAACTCAAATGGCAATGGGCTGGTCATGTTGCAAGAATGAAAGACAACCGATGGACATCACAACTCACAACACAGATCCCCAGAGACCACATGCAAAACTGAAGCCAACAAAAAACAAGATGGAGAGATGAACTAGACAAATTCAGAAAATACTGGCTCCGTGACGCCCATGAAAGAGAAGTGTAGCAAACCTGGGGAAGGTCTATGTCCAACGACGGACATTAAAGACAGATGATGATGATGATGATGATGATCAGTGTGTTGAAAATAATGTGTTTCAGTGTACTTTGATGGTTTGCATTGTACTGTTATGGTAATAAAATTTAATCTCTAAAGGTAACTTACAGTTGCTTGGGGTGGGGGATAATATCATTTAAAACAAAGAAATTTGGCTAATGCTCCTAAAGGTTCCCCCACACAAATGCTGGTGGAGGATTGATGACAACTGTTTGATATATTCATCAAAAATGAAAACCTTGAACTCTGAGTGTCTAATCTTGCACTAGTAAAATATTTGTCATTTTCAGCAAAAAAAAAAAAAAAAAAAAAATTGGGGCCCAAAATATCCTCTTTGTATTTCTGCTGTGAGTGCAGGACAGTTTGCCAAAAAGGACTTCAAATCCTGGTGTTGAGTCAGCAATAATTGCAACAAATCATTTACCTCCAAAGAAGAAAAAATTCTATTTGAAATCAGAGTAAAGAACTTCCCTCTTGAAGAGTCAAGTATCAAAATAAAATAAGATCCTTTTGCGAAAAATATTTAAGAGGGTTTGTGGTTTGTGTTTAATTAAAGGCCATAGATGAATGAGCCTTTAAGTTTAGAAAAATTATTTGTTCACTTTTTGCAAAAATGAATTTTTTCTTGGGTGGGCTTGGTTATTGCTGCTTGTAGCTACATCTAAAACAGATCTAGTTGACAGATTTAAAGGAAAGGTCTTCCAAATATATTAATCACTGCTACCCACAACAGACCAGTTTAATCACTGTTGCTGATTTTAGGCTATTCATATGTTCTTACATTTATATGTATGTATGTATGTATGTATCAATCTATCTATCTGGACTTCAAATTTTGCGTGTACATTCCTCTCCATAGGTAAAGAAAAATCTTTTTGGCTTTTTGAAAAATCTACCACAAAATAGTTTTTTTTTAAAGAGGGATGTTTAATATGCAATGTAAATTGTTATGGATTGGTCACGAGATCATGCCTGCTTGGTATATTTTAAAAAAAAATTCAGCCCCTTTTAAAGTGAACCTCCCCCCAAAAAATGAGAAAAAGTAACATTCATTGATCACCCCTTTTTCCAACTTTTTAATTGATCAACCACAGCGCAGCATATATGAGTGGTTGTGATTCATAATTTCCCTTGGAACGCTAATTCCTTTAGGTGGGGAGAAAAGATTTTCAGGTTATCCATATGCATACACAAGGTGTCTAACTTCTTCATATGATTTTGTAAGTCTATTTCCTCCATTGCACTACCATTGAATATGGTTGAGTGGTATCATTGCTATGGTGAGCAGTAGTAGAGAAAGAGAGTCAGGCATTCTAATATCCAAGGTTATCAAATTGTCATCTAACCATTAGTCTAACCATTACCAAGGCTGGGTTCTTCTTTCTTGGTTATACTCCTCCCAATATATTTTGATCAAGAAATGGCAGGTCATTCATTCTCCTGGTTTCTCTTCAGCATCCATTCTGCTCTTCAGGTAAGATTATTCAGCTTTCAAGTTAGTCGTAGATTGCTTCAACAAAGTATCCGGTTTGGATTTTTCACAGTCAAAGGGAGGCACAATATAGGTCTGTAATTGTTTGCAATTGCTCCTTTAGGGGCATCTTTTGGGATCAGGATAGTTCTCCATTTTGCCATCCATTTGGTGATATTTGCTTCTATCAGATATTAGCTTAACTGTTGTGCTAGTTGCTTATGTCTAGCCATGAATGTCTTGAATCAAAACCGACGGATTCCATCATGGTCCAGCTCTTTCCAGATTGGTATTTATCTAAGGGTTCATCATGAGGTGTTTTCTTTCAGTTTATTTCGATGTCATATCCTTCTTTGATCTGTTGCATGTAAGTAGAAAGGAACTTTTTCGAAATATTTTTTCTTTTATGATTTGAGTAATTTCAAATCATATTTACTGTTATTTTTTCACTAATCAAATTGTTTCATTCAAATCAACAACTAATCAATAATTCAAATATAATTGGGTCATAATTCAATTTTTGTTCTTGAACCATCATTTGTCATAATATTGTGATTTTGTTTGGGTGATTATTTGATTCATCTACTTTCATCTTATCATAATGTCAGCCTTTATTTTGATCTATGATTATTTTTATACACAAATTCAATAAATTGAGCCCTGATTTGAGTCTTCAGACTACTATTTGAACCTCGAACTAAAATGTAATGAAAAGCATTATTAGAACTTGAATTTCTCTTTTTGCATGCCTATTCAAAATGATCTTTTTCAGAGATATCTTGAGATAGTATTTAGATCATTGCTTCAGCACAAAAAGAAGATGAGTGTATAAATCTAATATTTATTAGGCTCTGAAAAATATTTTTCCTGTAATCATATTAATTGTTCAATCCATTTTCCATTACAATGCAACGTCATGCAAGAAATTTTACTTTGTTAGGAAAGGTATTCGAGTCCATTAATTGAATTGAATATTCCTGACGAAGGAGACACACGATCAATTATTGCTCAAGCTGTTCCTCTACATCTTTTTATAGACACCATCAACCAAAACTGTCAACATAGGCTCCTTCAGTTTTTATGCTGGTCTATCTGGCTGCCTATGTATATGTTATGTGTACAGACCAAGCTAATTGAGCTAGAGGGCTGAAAATTTAAACATTTGCTGATTATACGTCTAGAAAGAAATTTCTTTTTTTTCAAATTCATCCCTCAAAAATGTTTTTTGAGGGGGATTTCAGTTTACAATGTAAGTTTATGCTAAATTGGTCCCTTAGTTTGTGTCTGGTTGTATTAATAATTGTTTTTTGAACATTCAGACTTTTTAGTGATCACTGCCCAACAAAAGGCAAGAGAAATAACTTATCTATTGATCACCTATTTTTTAATCTTCTTAATTGATCACCCCCAACACTGCATGCTGTTGAAAAAAACATTGATCACTTGACAGTTTCTATTTGGGTGTAATCTAGAACAGATAAATTACTTTTTGGCAAAAGCCATAATTAGAGATATGTTATTTTTTTCTGATTTTGCGGATAATGAAAACCTAAATAATGTTAATGATAATAATTGGTAGAAATAATAAATGATGATGATGATGATGTTGACAAGCCTGGCTGCTGCTGGCTCAAATTCCACTCCAACTTCTGTTCTGACTGAAGATGATTCCCACATCTTCGTATTATATACATAACAAATAGAAAATTAGAAAAACATTCATTGTTGGATATTCTTGTATTATATTCATTCATTAGGATGAAATAAGTCTTTGCTTTTCTGTATGATAAATTTCTATTAATATCAAAGACTGATTTAGCTCAATCAATTAGACGGACTCCTGGCAATCAGTTGGCCGTGAGTTCGAATCATGACATGGAAAAGTGGATTTTGCATATCAGTTTACACTGAGGATTATTCTTCTTATTGTTGTTCTTACTATGGTAGGATAGCAAAATCATCGCCAAACTCTGTATGGGAGCTTGACAATAAGAAGAAAAACTTACCAGTGAATAAAAAGAAAAGTATTGCTAATAGAAAAAGGGGTATTTTTATTAATCATATTCATTTTCCTGCTATTCTATATGGTGACTATAAAACTGCTCAATTTGGAGGAGGGTATAAGTTTACAAATTCACTGAAAAAAGTGAACCATTCGATGCATAGGTACAATCTAAAATTATTTGCCTAAACTGTACTGAGCATATTAGTTAAAAAGATCAGGATTTTTAGGATACATATTAGAAACTGACTCTGTCAACAAATGTTGCTTCAGTTTTTAAGAGGATCGGTCTGGCTGGAAATCTATATATGTGCTATACATACAGACAGCATCAATGCAGCCAGAGATAAAATATCTAGGAAAATATTTTTTTGCTTTTTTGAAATTCCCGCTCCCCCAAATAAGTTTTCAGTACAGGTGGGGGTGGGGGGGTCATTTCACAATGTAAGTTTATGTTAAGTTGGTCCAAAAGGAGAATTCAAAGACCAAATGTCACAACAATTACCTTTTGAGATAAGGCTAAAGAGCAAAGCATTGATAAAAATCCCAACTCTTGAATAGTATCAATCATAAAATGTTCTGGGCCTTTCCTCAAGTGGACTAGAGAAGAACTGACATTTTTGTATTAGAGAATTAGGAAAATTATTCAAACGTCTACCATAGGAGAAGCTAACTTGCCACTGTTCTGAAAACGTGTCTTCCATGGTACAGTATTCAGCCATCTCTGCTCAATCTAATGGTTTTAATCAGCAAGTTTCCTTTGTGTTTTGCCACGGTTCACAATGCAATTTTTTGGCACATGCAAAGCTCTGGTTTTGTGAGAGATTGTAGCCAATGGGAGCACTGGATTCCGCAAGAACCCGCCTGCTCAGCCAATCAGTGACCACTTATGTCTCTCTCTTTCCTCACTCACACACATGGACATCGTTGCTAGCATCTCTGATGTGTTTATCGCTATTATTTTTTTATCGCATTAGACAAACACGAAGACTTCCATTTCCAAGATACTATTCTTGGTAGATTTCCTATGATATCACGTAAAAACAACATAATGATCATATTCCACATAATATACAAATTTTTTTGAAAATCAACCCAGAAATGTGGTCGGTATGTGGTTTTAACTTAGTATCTCAATTTCTCAAAACCATGTTTTGGTTAGTTTACACATCCTACAGTAAATGCCTCAGTTATTATGCATAATGCAAAGTTCCAAATAATTGTTTTCACACCTAATTCTCATTTATTCTTGGTCTACTTGTCTCTTTCAACACAACAGTTATGTATTAGGAAATGGACATATTTGGTCCAACAGAATAAATTATGAATGGCGAAACTTAAGATGATCCCTGTCTTTTCACGGTTGATATATCACTTGCCCCAGATAACGTAAATAGAATAAATGAAGAAGAAAATGGGATGGCTGCAGGAACCGAAACTGCCACCAATAGGGTAGCTGCTTCAACATTGCTAATGCTATTTGAGCCTTTGCATTACCGGCAGCAGTTTAGCTCAATGGTGGAAGCATCGCTACATTGAAGTGGCTACCCTATCAGTTGCACGTTCGATTCTTGCCATATTCTTTAATTGTTTATTCTATTTATGTTATCTAGGGCGAATGATGTATTAACTGCGCAACGACAGGAGATCATCTCAAATAAGTTTCTATTCAGTGTAACACAATTTATAATTCATACATGTATGTGTGCATTTGTGTGCACGGAGGGAAAGACAGGAGTAGATTACATTCACAAATTCAATGACTGATAAGCTTTTCATAGTTTATCTTTGAATTTAGCCCACCTGCATATTCCAGACAAATTGATTTCTTAGAACTTGAATGCGGGAGTTGGGGGCTCATAATTTTCTACTGCGTTATAAGTGAGTCCATGTTGTAACGAATTTTCCATTTTTACAAACCTTAATCCAAGTACAGACTTCTTCAAGACTGGCCCTCACAATTTGTGCAGAAATGAAAAGTGCGATTAGGGTGAGGCTAGTCTGGCAGGAAGAAAAAAATAGATATAGTTTTTTTTGGAAATTGTGGTAGCTCAGTAGTGAAGCTTACCTTTTTATAGTACATATCAAGCGTTTAGAGTAGGAGTTTGACTTTTTAGTAGCAGGGGAAAGGGCTATGAATTTGGTTTATCGACTATTGAAATGTTTTTGCCAAATTCATTTCCTTTTTACAGTTGGTGTAACCTGGTTATTCAGTTGTTATTTTTAGATCCAAATTTAACTTGTTGAAAATTTGGGCCTATACTCAAATCTCGTTATAAGCGATTCCCCCTTATATTGAGTTGTGTTATAAAGGATCTGCTGTGTATCCGATTGTTCTTGAGATTCATCCTTAAAGAGTGTTTCTCTAGGATTTAATTTTTCTCTTTTCTATCTACTGATCATCATTTTTCTTTTATCTTTTAGAAGAATCTATCTCATGAGTGCATCTCATTATTAACACTTCATGTGTTTCTAAAATCCAAAATAATTGTCCTGTTACTTCAGGCCGGATAAGTAAATGCAAAAAAGAAAACACCGAACAGTAATTTTTTCAAGGTCAACACAAAATACGATTGAACAATCAGTATAGCATCTTACTTTTTTTTTCTCTTTTCCTCTTTGAAATAAATAAATCATAGAATAAAAGAATTGATAAGAATGAAAACAGGTCTGGTTGGTCACTCAATAGAAACTGTCACATGACCAACATCTTTTGGCTGCATGGTACGATGAGGATGATCAATTAAAAATTTGGAAAAAAAGTGGTGTTTGATGATATGTCTGTCGTTGGGCAGTGATCAAAGACATATTTTTCCCATATTGCCAATAACATCCTCCCAACTAAAAACCTGTGTGGAGGTAACAAAAAATTGTTTTTTCTAGACATAATAAAACGAACAAGTTGAAATTTTCAGCTCTCTAGCTCATTGATGTGGCCTGTACACACACACACATATATATATACACACATATATGTATATATAATGCTCTTCCATAGGAATAGAGCACTCTGGTGGATAAATAATTTCAGTGTAAATAGATATATTGCTTAAATTTAGCCTTACTGTCTGTCCAATTCTGTAGTTTAGAGGTAGGATATCGGACTCCGGGTCTGAAGTGAAGGTTTCAATTCTGCCTCGCGGTACTGGATGGGATAATGGAAAGTCTAAATCCACACAGAAGGGATAAAATACATCGAAACAGCTGTCTGTGGATGACACAATGATATATATATATATATATATATATACATGGATGGCATATATATATACATATATATATATATATATATATATATACATGGATGGCATATATATATACATGGATGGCATATATATATACATGGATGGCATATATATATACATATATATATACATGGATGGCATATATATATACATATATATATATATATATACATGGATGGCATATATATATACATATATATATATATATATATATACATGGATGGCATATATATATACATATATATATATATATATACATGGATGGCATATATATATACATATATATATATACATGGATGGCATATATATATACATATATATATATATATATATATATACATGGATGGCATATATATATACATATATATATATACATGGATGGCATATATAAGTACATATATATATATATATATATACATGGATGGCATATATATATATATATATATATATACATTAATGGCTTATATATATATATATACATATATATTTATATATATATATATATACATTGATGGCTTATATATATATATATATATATATATATTGATGGCTTATATATATATACATATATATATATATATATACATTGATGGCTTATATATATATATATACATATATATATATATACATTGATGGCTTATATACATATATACATTGATGGCTTATATATATATATATATATATATACATTGATGGCTTATATATATATATATATATATATATATATATATACATTGATGGCTTATATATACATAAGTACACACATTGATGGCTTATATATATATGTATATATATATAGATTGATGGCTTATATACATTGATGGCTTATATATATGTATACATTGATGACTTATATACATTGATGACTTATATATATACATTGATGGCTTTTATATATATATATGTATATTGATGGCTTATATATATATACATACATTGATGGTTTATATTTATACATACATTGATGGCTTATATATATGTATATACATACATTGATGGTTTATATATATATATATACATTGATGGCTTATATATATATATATTGATGGCTCATATATATACACACACATTGATTGCTTATATATATATATATATATATATATATATATATATATATATTGATGGCTTATATATATATACATACATTGATGGTTTATATATATACATACATTGACGGCTTATATATATGTATATACATACATTGATGGTTTATAAATATATATATATATACATTGATGGCTTATATATATCGATGGCTCATATATATACACACACATTAACTGCTCATATATATATATATATATATGTATATATATATATATATCTACATTGATGTCATATATATATATATGTATATACGCATTGATGGCTTATATATATATATATATATATATACATACATTGATGGCTTATATATATATATATATATATATATATTTATATATATATATATATACATATATATATATATATATATATATATATTTATATATATCTATATATATATACATTGATGGCATATATATATACATATATATATAATGCATAGGTGGATACGATAATCGACAATATTGTTAAGTGAATAATACAGGAAACAGTAGTCGAAATAAGAGTAAACATCTTAATTCCATTATCAAATAATAAAAATACACGCATACAACATAACTGTCGCTTGAAGAGCACAAAAAAATAACTCTGAAAATTCTCTATAATCTTTGTTTATAACCCCAACCTGTATTGAGAATAGAAGGATCCATTTTTGGTTTTGCAGTTTCCTAGGAAATCAAGATATTCAGCGTTAGTGTTCACGCGGTATGATATTATGTGATATCATTTATTTGAAAAAAAACTTTTGAATATTGTTTCATTCAAAATCAGTACTTTGACAAGGTCGTGAAGCGAAACGTGTTAGCATAATTAACTTGATTTTAATTTTATTATTCTCCGTATTGGCCTCTAAAATTGACTTATATTCGGAGAGAATATTTATGAATGTGTTATAACAACGGAAAACGATTTAACTTATAAATGAAGAAACACATTCATAAATATTCTGTAGGATTACATATCCATTTTTTGGAAATATAATAGTAGGCGTTACAAACAAAACTGTGCAGACATGGACAATAAAAATGAACATAAACCGGTTATTTGGACCTTCTCCTTGATGCAGAGTTGTTTAGTTCAATGGTGAAATGAAACGCTACGTTGACTCGGTTGCACGTTCGAATCCTGCAGCAATCCTTTTTTTCTATTTACGTTTTCTGGGCCAATATTACTCGGCCCAGCTGCAGGGAACCGTTACCCGGGGCAGCACTGCTCCATTGCACTTAAAGGAGCAGGTCCCCTGGTGGACGCTTTCGTGGCGGAGGTTGTCTAGCCATTACGATGCGCTTTTCAACCTTAGCCGCGTCGGCTGGAGCCAATTTAAAAAAAAGTTTTTCTTATCTTCCCCACATTAAACTCGACCTTGTGTCATATATTGCTGTGGTGGGACAATGATTAAATAGAAAACTCATTCTCTGTGTCATAATAGGAGGTAATTTCAAATAGATCTTCGAATAATACAATGTATTTATGTATTTTGAAATCGAGTTTGCTTGACATGTTTTCCAGACGTTTTCTTCCATTACCCCTTCAAGTAAATACACCAGACTGTCTATCAACATGCAAGATGCTGAAACTCACCTAAGAAACGCAAACGGGTTCATAAAACAGCTTCGAAAATCTTCTGAAGATATCAATATTTCAGCAATACAACTTGCTCAGTTGGGGCGGGGTATAAACTATCTGTCAAGGAAATTCGTGACGGTAAAAAAGCTTTGATGAATTAAGTCAAGACGATAGAATTAGAAGCAGTGAAAAGTGCTTCCAAGTGGATATTTTCTATGGGGTACTTGACATCTTATATTCGGGTACATGAACGTTTCCAGTCTTTCCTATGCGTGGTTAAAAAATTCGAATCACTAAGCCGAAATATTTTGGACAATGTTGACAACAATGAACTGTACAAATCATTAAAACTTTCAAGTGATGAATGCAACGATATTTTGTACAACTCACCTCCCCCTAGAAATAATCAATTTTCGGATGGTCATGGGGCATATGCTTAAAAAAGGTTTCATATAGCTGACTAAATCAATTATTTACGAAAATTCTACCTTGTCTTCCAGCTTCCCAGATGTTTGCATGGCTTCCATTTTGTTTCCAACTCTGTCCGTTACAACCGCAGCAACCAAATTATCATTTTCAAAGCTGAAGTTTATTAAAAACTATTATGCCACAGGAATAACATTCAGTTCCTACAATAGAAAATGCAACAGTTCGTAAAATTGTCTTCAACCACTTAATCAACTCGTTCTTCAATGCAAAGTCCCGAAAGATAGGTTTTCGAATTGAAAATATGAAGTTGACACGAAGCAATTTTGAAGTTCGTTGTGAATAAAAGGGAAAAACTTATGCGTGTTCACAGCGGGTTTCTGAGGTAATAGGTCAAGTTAAAAAAATATTTCCAGAAAATTTTCTTATGAAAAGATTTTTTTTCAAAATGGATGTTTTCCGTAGGGTACTTGACATCTTATATTCGGGTACATGAACGTTTTAATCTTTCCTATGCGTGGTTAAAAAAAATTCGAATTTCTAAGCCCAAAGGTTTTGGACAATGTTGACAAATCATCAAAACTTTCAAGTGATGAATGCAACGACATTTTGAACAACTCCTCCTCCCTACAAATAATCAATTTTTGGATGGTCATGGGGCATATGATTGAAAAAAAGTGTCATAAAGCTGACTAAATCAATTATTTACGAAAATTCTACCTTGTCTGCCAGCTTCCATTTTGTTCTCAATTCTGTCTGTTACAACTACAGCAACAAAATTATCCTTTTCAAAGCTGAAGTCGATCAAAACTATAATGCCACAAGAATAACATTCAGTTCCTACAATAGAAAATGCAACAGTTCGTAAAATTGTCTTCAACCAGCTAATCAACTCGTTCATCAATGCAAAGTCCCGAAAGATAGGTTTTCGAATTGAAAATATGAAGTTGACATATAGCAATTTAAAGTTAGTTGTAAATAAAGGGAAAATACTTTTCTGACAAAATAAATTTTTCTGAAAAGAATATTCATTCAAAATTGACACATGAAAAAAATTCAATTAAAATCGGTCTGTTGTTATATCTTAATGAAAACCAATTACATTTCTTCAATTTGGGTTTAATTTCCTGATACAAATTTGCACACTTCACTTAATAATTGCAGACTACCTTACTAGTGTACTCAAGTTTTTTGCCAGGGTTATTCCCGGATATATGTATATTGTGTACACAAATAATTTTCAGTTGATAATCTTCTATAATCTCTCTTATTATTAATAATACAGAGAGTGTTACAATAAAATCGATAGATAGTTTCAGACCTGGTCGATTTTTGTCAAAAGTCCGTGGTATTAGCTAAAACTTTATTCCTTAGAAATTTACAACTCAAGAAAGTGGATTATACACCTCATTTATCTTGGTGTAAATTTAACAATTTGCAAGTGCACAGTTGGTCCTAGTGCTGCTACTGTATATATACGTGTCCTGATGAAAGCTGTGCTAGAAGGGAGAGATCATTGGCTCAAAGAAGGTGGGTAGGGAGAGGAAGTCTGGACTCATTCTGAATCGAAACTAAATAACTAGTCCCTCTTCTATTCTAGTGGTGGCTCGTCCTTAGTCTCTCCCATTATTACTCGGCCCAGCTGCGGGGGATCCGTTACCCCGGGGCAGCACTGCTCCATTGCACTTAAAGGAGCAGGTCCCCTGGTGGACGCCTTCGTGGCAGAGGTTGTCTAACTTCTACGGAGCGCTTGGCAACCGTAGCCGCGTCGGCTGGAGCCATTTTTGGAAGGGTTGCTCCTATTTTTTCCCATGTTAAGCCCGACCTTGTGTCAAATATTGCTGTGGTAGGACAGTGTTTAAATAGATGCTCGGACTTGGGCTCCAGGCTGCTACATTGTCGAATCACTACTCCGAAAGAGTAGCTGACAATAATCAGCAGGCATCTGCTTCATTGGAGTGTCTAGGATTTTTGCTTTTTGTAGGGAGCCATAACATTCAGAATATCTATGCTTTAAGTTGCTGACAACTGTACTGATTCTCCTTCAAAAGGACGGTAGAACTCTACGGCTAACTCAACATCTACCAACAGCAGATTGTTCACGTCCTATGGTCTAACCAATCCTTGATATAGAATGAGGGCTGGGTGGGGAAAAAAGGAGTGGAGAATGTAAAGATGAATAAATAAATGAATAAATGAAAAAAAAAAAAAAAGCAGAGGAAAGAGAACTCAAAACAGGGTACTGAGATCAGTTATTTGGAATGGTCAAAGGAAAGAGCCGGTGTGGAAGGAAACCTTTTACCAATCTGGGACAACAATGATGCGAAAAGGACGTGAGAAGTACGGAAAGTTTGTTTTTTGCATTCTATTTGATCTAATTGCATATAACTATAAAACACGGGGCAAAAGGTATTTCCGTTTTATGTCTTCAATTTAGTTGTTTTTTTTTTTTACTTACGAAATGTATTTTATACATTTTACATATAATGTAATGTTTAAGCATTGATACGGAATATTTTAAAAATTTTCTAACGTTTATCTTATTTTACTTTATATTTTTGAATTTGATATATCTAATCATCTTTCGAGAATTTATATTCTTATTTTCCCATAGAAACATATCGTACCAAACTAATAGTAATTTCTATTAGTAATTTTCTGAACACCTACATTAAGCAATCAATAGTCCCCTAAAATGGAATAGACTTGTTCAATAAAATCTATGGCATTGAATTAGAAAAATAAACAACACACATCTAATATAGATAAATAGAAATTTTAATTATCAAATAGTAATTAACAAACTCTTACAATTCAATCCAAGACATCTAATTACTTAATTACATAACAGTAAAATAAATGTAAATATAATGATCTAAATAACGATAGACGAGAGTTAGCCAAACAAAAGAAAATTCAGGTATCCTAAATTAAACGTTAAAGCTGAATACATGTGGGAGTTGTCTTTGATCAACACAGCTAGGGGAGATCATAGTAAAATGCCTGTACTGTTTTTAATCCCCAAAACAGGTCCGTGGTTAAACAGCATATGATTCTCGCTATAACATTCAACATATAAGATAAGAATCTAAATTTTAAGCAACAATAATAAAATCTAATATTCTGTGTATAACGCAAAATCTGAACACAGTACATGAATATTGATCGGAAAGTAACTGAGTTGCACGACGGTACATCGTAGAAATACTTTGACAGTTTTTATTTATATTTTTTTAAACAAAAATTCTTTTTCATCTTATGTGTAAAGTTTATGTCCACGCACTCACACACACACACACACACACACACACACACACACACACACATATATATATATATATATATATATATATGTGTGTGTGTGTGTGTTTGTGTGCTCAGCGAGAGATGCTCGTTAGAAGTCTCTCGCAAAACAGTGTTAAGGTTCCTTTATTTTTTCCAATATTAAGATAATGCTAAATTTATTTATCATGTAGATATTGAACACTCAAAATAAGTTATATCAATTCAATATTACTGCCTTTTTATTCTATATTTCATTTTATATTTCCAAAAAGTACGAGCTGAAATATATATATATATATATATATATATATATATATATATATATATATATATTTATATATATATATATATATATATATGATAAAAAAGCTAAAACCATCTCTTTTTTAAATAATTTTTTTTTCAGTCAACTAAAAAACATAAAACAGATCCTAGTTAATAATATATTCCCAAGTTACATCGTCGACGAACAAATTAAATTAATATTTAGAACTAAAAATGAAAAAAAAAATCCTCACCAAAGTAAAAATACTAACAACATAAACTTATATTACGAGAACCAAATGCACACTAACTTCCGACGAGACAAAAGTGCTGTAAGTCCAATTATTCGTTGATACATAACACCTCAACTCCATCATCGATGATAAGGAATTCAAAACCTCAGCTCTGGTGATTTGCAACAATTCTTCGCCTAAAATTACCCCCTTGCAAAAAACGAACCTGGTCTACCGGTTCACTTGCCCTTTGGGAGATCTTATCTCCAACAACAAAAGGATATCTAACAACGGTTTCTCGAAGATGAGTATGCCACTTGTCCCAACAAAGCTCCTTCTACAAACACCACACACAGCACTATTGTCCTTCCTCCAGCATCTGAAAGATTTTAGTCTACAATACCAAAATACACTACGAATGCAACAACATTAGGAAACTCTAAATTCTAAGAGCCGTATACATTAAAAATACACAACGTGCCATTAACAAAATATCCTATGAAACCGGAGAAGGCATCATCATCATCATCATCATCATCATCATCATCATCAACCTTTTATCGTCTGTCGTTGGACATAAACTTTCCCCAGGATTCGCCTCATTTCTCTATCGTGGGTGCCGCGGAGTCAGTGTTTTCTGAACTTGTTTAGTTCGTCTCTCCATCTCATATTTTGCCGGCCACGATTTCGCACATGATCTCTGGAAATCCATGTTGTGAGTCGTGATGCCCATCGTTTGTTTGCCATTCTTGCAACATGACCTGCCCATTGCCATCAAAGTTTTCTCGTAGATTCTATGACGTCTCGCACTCCTGTTTTCTCCCTGATATACCGTGCTGTCTTGTGATCTCTCCATGTAAGGTTGAGCATGATTCTCTCATGTGCGCGTTGCATGCTTCTCAGTTTGTAGGTCTGTCTCTCGTGTCTTTAATCACACGATAACATATGACGACAACGACAACAACTGAAACATACTTGAATAGACACAAACCCAATCAGTCAAATTGAAAGACCTTTTGGAAATGTCTAACGATAGTCGAGAGCGCTCGTGGCTAACTTGTCTGAACAGTTCCTGTACTCGTGTGACAATGCAAGAATTCGCAAACAATAAAATGATCAAGAAGTTGAACCGATTGAAATTATCGATTGAATTCGACAAAACATATTCAAGAGAAAAATTGCAGCCTAACTACACATTATATATATATATATATATATATATATATATATATATATATATATATATATTATCATCATCAGTCTTTTAACGTCCGTCGTTGGACATACACCTTCCCCAGAATCATCCACATTTCTCTATCATGGGCGTTGCAGAGCCAGTATTTTCTGAATTTGTCTTGTATTTTCTCGGTCTTGGTTTTATCATGTGATCTCTGGGGATCCGTGTTATGAGTCACGATGTCCATTGGCTGTCCGTCATTCTCGCAACATGACCAGCCCATTGCCATTTGAGTTTTCTTATAGATTCTATGATGTATCAGACCCATGTTTTCTTCCTGATATATTGTGCTGAATTGTAATCCCTTCGTGTGAGGTTAAGCCTGATTCTCTTATGTGCACGTTGCATGCTTCTCAGTGGGTCAATCTCTTGGTTAGGTTCCATGTTTCAGCTCTATAAGTGACTACTAGGAGGATGCATTGGTTGTATACTCTTCTTTTTAGGATTATTGGGACGTGTGTGTGTGTGTGTGTGTGTACATATCCTCATTATAAGTATGTACCCTAGCTTAAATTTCATGAATTCTCCTTGTAAGGGCAAAGGTTGCATTTTTAATTGTTATGATTACACAAAAAAGATTCATTTTGTCTCTTCAGAAATTCCAAATGTTTCTGACATCGAAACAAAAGTCTCACTGATTTGGTAGGGTAAGGATTAATGAAAATGAGAGAAGGCACCCTGATAACCAGAGGTTCACCAAAGAAGACGACCAATGCCAATAGCTGAATTGATTTAATGAAATACAGGTCGGCTTAGACCCTCCATAGAAACTGTCACGTGACCAATATCTTTTGGCAGCATACTGTGATGGGGGTAATAAATTAAAAAATGGAAAAAGAGATGATCAATGAATAAGTCAAATCTCTCGCCTTTGATCACTAAAAATGTTTGAATTTTCGAAATAACGTGCATGAATTCTGTTGGAAACAGATTGAAAGATGAAGTTAGCGTAAACTTCCATCGCAAATTGAACCCACCGCTCAAAACCTATTTGAGGGAATTTTTAAAAAAAATCCGGTCCTTTTTTCACACTATGATGAGTAAATGTTTAACTTTTCAGGCTTCTAGCTCCATTGCTACATACGTACATAGGTAGCCAGCCAGACCAAAAAACTATGACAGTTTTATTTGACAGTTTCTAACAAATGAGATTTAACAAAAGTTTTTGACAGCTGCTATTCCAGCCAAATCCTTTTAATTCTATTAAGTGTTGTTTTCTGATTTTATAATGGATTATGCAATACCCAGGAGGGTATATCCAAGAGTATTATTAGAGGTTAATATCAGGGCTATCTTGAGAATATTTTAGGCCCTTAGGCATAGTAACGTACTGGGGCCTTCAACCTCTTTCTAACCCCCAACACATTGAAAGTAAATTTCCAAATTGAATTTCAGGGTCCTTGAAATTATGTGCACCCCCAAGCAACTGTCCAGTGAGTCCCTGCAATAAGACGTTCAGAGACCATAATTTACTGATCGTCTCTAACCTCTGACAATCCTTTTGGATTTCAAAGAAATAAAATTAAGAGAGAGTTTCATTCAATTGTGTGAAGGTTTCAACTTGTCTTCGAAACGCTTTTATGGCTAGTTGATTTTGTAATTGAAGATAAACAATATGAACGCAGATGGAAGAGTAAATTTGATGCTATTAGAGCATTGAGCAGAAAGATCAACCATTGCCCATAGATATGGATAAGTTTTAGCTTAGCTTTGCTTAGTGATATTTTATTGAATAGGTTTTATGGTTAATCCTTTTATTCAGACTCCTGTAATCATTTCAAAATTCTAATATGACCTCCAAATGTTTATAGAAGAGTTGTATTGGAATAGAATTTCCTCTTTATCCCAATATTCACTGAGTCTGTTTTCGAAAGAATTTACACTTTGGAACACATTATTTCATTATTGAGACTATTCCATATCTACACGATGCAGATATTGAAACTATGTATATCCAACTTGACTGTTTTTGGCATATTTTATCTAGTTGTTCCCCTTGTTTCCTGTTCTCGATGTTTTTTCTTCCCTTGATGAAGCTACCGACATTCTTGTCATAATTTCTGTTCATGATTGAACAACCGTAGCCATCAAAGATGGTGAGGGGTTCCATCCTTTTTATGTGTGCGTGTGTTCATGTATTTGCATGTTTGTGTCGTCCAGCGCTCCATGCCATATCATTTCGTCTACAAACCTAAAAATTGGCATCAGTACTCCACTAGACCCCTTCTAATTTTGTTATCATTTTTTTTTTAAAGAAAGGTCTCTTGACCTTTTATGGGCTTTATTCTGACTGGTTTGTTGATAACATCAAGATTCTCCATTATCTTCTAGATCTTTCTTTAAACCTATTTTTGATGTTTCCCAATGGAAAATACCAGTGATGTCATAAATAAAATTCATTCTGATCATATTTGTTCTTCGACGGAATTTTTTTTTACTCTTCAAATTTTGATGCTACGATTACTGATTGTAATGGTGAGTTCATACTCTTCTATAAAATCTCCTCTTATTGTTTTATAGCTGGGATTAGGTAGCTTTAGTTTAGATTGGCGCTCTTCATCTAAGATTTGCCATTCCACGTATTTACCCCTGTTGCTTTCCTTTGAACTCCTTCTATCAATTAAATATTTTTTTCATGGTGCCCAGACTAAACTTGCATACTCTTGTTAGGTCTAAAGTAAGGATTTTCACAGGGGTGCAAATGGAATATTCTTTTTATAATTCCCTTATGGAACTGGCTTTTTTTACTTGTACACAAATCATTTTGTGAAATCCGAGAAAAGTTGGTCTACACATGAACTTCAGTAAACCGAAAGTCATGAGATCACATGCGTAACTGAGGCCGACAGAATACGAGATGGAGAGATGAACTAGACAAAATACTGGCTCTGCGACGCCAATGTGGCGGATCCTTGGGACGGTCTATGTCCAACAATGGACGATAAAAGACTGATGATGACGATGATGACTCCAATATCCTTTCCTTCCTTCATTATTTCGTGGTGCATTTCCTGTAATTAGAGTTGCAGCAATTCTTCAGTAAATTTGTTTTTCGAAAATACAAAAAAGCAAAACAAAAAAAATCAAAAAAACAAAAACAAAACAAAAAGTTATATTTCTGCTGACACGGACGTTTTTATATGTTCGTTATACCATAATGCTTATTGGTTTGATTGTGGCATTACAGCATTTGTGAGTTTCATGTGGGCAAGGTAATTCTTCCAGGGCTGCGCCAGTCCATGAGTTATTTGATGCAATTGACTCAAACATCAAATGATATTACCAGCTGCACTTTAATTGACACGGTTTGCTACTTCCAGGGAAGTAGATAAAAAAAAAAATCAGAACCCTAAGTTGCAGAGTCCGATTCTGATGTTGAAAATCTTTCTCACTTCAGCTAAGTTCCGCTTTCTAATGTCATGGTTGCTCTCCTAGAAAATTATCTCATTAGATGCATATCTAACGAGAATTAAGGCACATAATATACCCCGAAAGGTCTTTTCGGGGCCACGCAAAGCTGGCAATAGGCACAATCCAAAAAGGAAAAGTAACCCTCTCCTTCCCCATTGTAAAGCGCTCATTAATTATTCTTGTAATAAGTGCTAAATACGTATGATTTATGTATCGCTTTGATATATACATGTACGCGTAGAGTATATGATGTTCTGTACTTACGAGCATACCATGATGACTCAGATGCTTCTTTGAACGCTGAATCAGCAATTTGTCGAGAATGCAATTTTTTTTCCAAAGATCTCTTTAGAAGATGAATCTCTCAGGGGAATGTCTCTTAATATGAATTGAATAGACTGAGGTTACCATCGTAATGGAGAGTTATTTGTTCAGATAGAAATTGAATGCTCATCTGATTATAGAAACAATGTAACACGGGTATTGTGTTTTGAATAGTAAACATGTAAATATTTATGTATGTTTCTAATAATCCTTCAGTCTAATATAACAGTAGAATACATGAAATATAAATACAAGCAAGACAGAAATAAAAACCGATGTATTCAATTACGTACAAAAGAGATGTCAGTAAGAAGATACCTACATGTCAGTTGTTGAATAATAATGATGCAATATGTTTTAAGGCAATGTTAAAAGTGATAAAGTTAGCGTTAAAAACTCTACTCAAAGTAGAGATGATATTAGAATGTTAGAATGTGCACATTAAGAAACTATCTTCGAAGCTAGGACATTTTACGTCATTATTATGCATGGATGGGCAGTACAAATTAGTATGCACTGATATTGTGTAAATTCCTGAGTTTACATGGAATGCATGGATGTCACACCATGCAGATACGCTTTAACAGATTTCGACCCAAATAAATTTTATATTTTGTTTAGTGTGAGGGTAATTTGGAATTTAGTTTTTAAAGCACTATCAGAAAATGTATCTATATTTTTTCTAAATATACTGTGAGTTCGATATTCTAAACTTAGTGGAAATTATATAAAATCTTAGTTTTGATCAGCACTAGGAAAATATTGTTTACAAGCATGATCAACAATATGCAAAAAATTTAATTCACAAAAAATTCAAAAATGACATAGCCTTCACTGATAAAAACTATGGCAAAGAAAGGTGTTAGTTCAAGTATGTCTATTAGCGGCAAAAAGCAGTCTCTAGCCTTCATGTAAGCGTTTATGATAATTCCTATCTGTGTCAGTAGAAGCAAACAGAACGCTACGTGAATAATTGTTGCAGGCTTATTGCACAGACAATCAAGTAGCAAAATCTAGCCAACAAGTATAGGCCACTTGATGCAATAGTGTTGATGCTTGAAAAAATTGGAATTTTTTCTTCTTCGAAGAACTTCCTCCAACCCTGTGGAGCATATCATTGCACATAAAACGTGCATATCAACAATGTTAGGTAGAGTTCATGCTCCGATTGTTGAGGAGATTTCACAAAATCCAACTGACTACAGACATATTATAGACGACAAGGAAAATTTGTCATCCAGTATTGTAATTGATTATGCCTTTGCTCCAATTTCCCCCAAGCCACGCACGTATGCAAAATGTGAAAATTAAATCAATATCTCTGCAGATTGAAAGATAATTCTTGCTGTAAATTTCGCAGATGTAATGTGATATATCCGAATCCATTTAAATATAATATTTAGATTATATTTTTTGCCCGTTCAAATTTTGTTTTATTGCTCAATCATCTAAGACATTTCCAGATCTGGATTTTAACTTGCATAAATTCCTTAAATTACAAATAATTTGCTGAATATAACCCTAATGCACATTATACGTGCATATTCGTTTACTTAAAAAATAACTTGGCTCGATTCTTTTGAATAAATTGCCAGACTTTTAAAATTTTCACCTGGCAAAAAAAGCATTTACTGATTTTACTTTTTCTTTTTTGACTTACGATCGTTGCCAGTGAACTATGAATGCTCATTCTATTCTGTAAAGAATGAAAAACAACTTGAATATATGGGATTGATTTTCATGTTTTTAAGAAGATATCTTTTATCTGGTGTCTAGAGCATAAAGCCAAGAATTTTTACCAAAATTTCAGCTTTGTACCAGATTTTTCAGACCAAGTGAAAGCTTACGGCAACTTAAACTAGGATTTCTGAATTGCCCTAAAATGACCTGAAAAATGGTCTGATAGCGAATTCTAGTTCAATATGACCATTCTTCAAGAATAATTACCTTATTTGGGCTTCTGTGACGTTTTGAATTCAATATGACAGCTAAGTAACCACGATCCAGAAGACGACTTGAAAGTTTTTTCATCTTTTATGCCTATGTAATTGGTATATAAAAATGAGGACTGTTTACGTTCACTCTGCACGAATGGTATTGGGAAGAGCGTGAAGACTCCCCAGCTGTGAGCAAAATAACTGGGCGTATTTGGATCACTAGCCTTAGGAAGGCAACCAGTCTAGGAGAAACACAATTCTGATTTTTTTAAAAACAACAAAAACAGACAAAACAAAAAAAAAAAAAACCAGGGCGTGGAGTTGCCCTAAAATGGTTCGACTCCTGATTTGAGGTCCTTCTGGTAGCTCCTGCAGCCAAACTTATGCTCGATGCTCTCTCCTTTCCTCTGGACTACATCAGCAAGGCTGATTGGGGGATTCTGACAATTTTGCTCCCCAGGGTCTCCATACACTTCACCCAGGTGTGTGCCCCTGGGGGGATGTTCCAGTTTCTGTAGAGGCAGAACGGAGGCTACTCAGACACGTGATGATAAATTTTTCTCGATATGATTTTTGTTGGAATAATCAACAACAAATTGTCTTTCTTTGGTTTATAATTTAAGAAAAGAAAATGAATGGAAAATATTTCAGGGAAGGAAAGAAAATCAAAAGTGGTTATCGCTGATGGTGATGATGATACTGGTGGTGATAGTTGCTGCGGTAGTTACCGTTTTGTTTGATGATCTTAATTGATTTTCTTTTGGATGAAGTTTCATGTAATAATAATAAAAAAACCCAAACAACCCGTTCTACGTTGGCGGCAGATATGAATAGAATACTTTCATAATTCATCATTTTTCACTGTATACATTTTTTTCTTTTAACAGAAATTTATTTGTTTCCTAAAACATATTTTTGATCTGTCTGGTGTTGATATCACGGGTTGCATTTTAATTTTCCTTCTCATTCAAAGGGAATAGTGTAGCCCATAGCAATTCTTATTTCTCATACAGTTCGGACCAGACAAGTTTCAATATAACTGCAAGCTCTTTTATCTATGCTGAGCTAAACATAGGAATTCTAGACCATTCACAGAAGAAAGAGATTTTGTTTAATTGGTTAATGCAAAATGAAGGAAGGAAATATCATTAAAGAGTGTAAAAATGAAGGACTTTAAAGAAAGGCCTGCTTAGTCATTCAATAGAAACCGTAGCATGACCAATGTCTTGTGGCAACATGTCGAGATGGGGGTGATCAATGAATATGTCACTTCTCTCAGGAGTAAGAGATATTATAGAATCCATCGGAAAACTCGATTGGCAATCGACAAGACATGTTGCAAGAATGTTAAACAACCGCAACAGATATCATGACTCACAACGTGGATCATCAGAGATCGTATGTGGAATTGCAGCTGATAGAAAATCAGATGGTGTGACGATTTCAACAGATTCTGGATATATTGGCGCTGCGACGCCTGCAATACAGAGATGTGAATCTTGGGAAGGTCTGTGTCCAAAGACAGATGCTAAAAGGATGATGATGATGATGATGATGATGATGATAACTATCACCACGAAAAAGTTACAAATTGAAGAATCAATCTAGCAAAAATTTATATTGCAAATTTCATCATCATCTTTTACCGTCCATCGTTGGACATAGACCTTCCCGTCTTGGAGTCGTGGCACCAATACTTTCTGAACTTGTCTAATTCATCTCGCCATCTTATATTCTGCCAACCACATGTGATCTCTGGAGATCACTATTGTGAGTCAGAATGTCTGCCATTCTTGCTACATGGCCAGCCCAGTGTCATTTAAGCTTTCTGATGGATTCTATTTTCTAGTTTTCCTTAAAATATACTGTGCTGTCTTGTGATCTCTCCATGTGATGTTGGCCATGTTTCTTTGATGTGCACGTTGCATGTTTCTCAGTTTGAGAGTCAGTATCTTGGTTAGGTTTCATGTTTAAGCTTCATAGGTGACTATCGCGAGGATGCATTGGTTGTATACCATTCTTCTTAAGAATAGGATTTTCTAGTTCTTGAAGGTTGGGCCAGCTCCACTGAAGGTTCGCCAACCTAGAGTGATTATTCGCTTGATTTCTTCTTCTTCTTCTTCTTAGGATTCCATGGAGATTAACCACCAACAAAAAATTATTTAGGAGGTAATTTTGAAAAGAAATAGAAACACTTTTTTCTAGATATTAATAAGAAGTAAATGTTTGAATTTTCAGCCCTCTAGATACATTAGTACTGTCTGTACGTGTGATACATCGTTAGCCAGCCAGCCAGCCAGCCAGCAGAACCGATTTAAAAACTGAAGAAACCTATGTTGATAGTTTTGGTTTCTGATATTAAGCAAGACTGGAAAAAACATTTAGACAAAAAAAAAACACTATCTCATATTTTACCGGTTGCATTTTCCCATATGATCCACGTTGTCCAGCAGTTGTCTGACACTCTTGTAACATAGCCAGCCCATTGCCATTTGAGTTTTCAGATGGTTTCTACGATATCTCAGACTCCTTTCTCTCCTCTTATATACTGGTTTTGGTTGACGGTTTCAACTAGAAAATATCATAATTGTTTTAAAGTACTTCCTCACTTTTGGGTCACTCTTGGGTATGCTTCCAGTCAGTGAACGATATTAGTGTTTGTATTTTGTATCGACAATCTATCAAAAATACCTTGTAAACGAATTTTTTTCCTTCAAAATCTATTTCTACTGTCTGAAGGCCTTAATTTGTACGCTGGTATTTCCCTACGACTTGGACTTGTTTCTCGTCTTTGATTTTCATTTTTCATTTCATTTACTTCGCAAGTATTGAGTAACACGAAAAGGTTATTTAGTTTCAAGGAAAAATGAAAGACTGGTCAGGTTAGTCACCCAATAGAGACCGTCAGGAAACCAATGTTTTTGGGGGCGATCGATTAGGAAAATTAGAAAAGTGGGTAATCAATGATTAAGTTACTTAAAGGTTATAAGTTCGATTCTTTTTGCTCATTAATTTGTTCAGATCTGGTTACTAACTCAAAAGAAACCAACATATGACCAACGTTTTTTTGGTAGCTTTTACAGACACGGACTACGGGACCAATTTTGCGCAAACTTGCATTGAACCTCCTCTAAAGAAATTAATACGAGAAATTGGGTATTTTGAAGAAACAAAAAGAGACGTTTTTTCCACACATAATAAGCAGTAAATGTTTCCATTTCCAGCCCTCTAGCGCCATTGGTATGGCCTTTCTGCATGATAGATACATACATAGCCAGTCAGACCAACTTGAAAACTTAAAGAAATCTATGTTGACAGTTTGGATGGACGATTTTTAACAAAAACAGAATTAAATTTTGGGCTACGCTACCCAATACATACAAACTTGGTCACAAGATTGATATCAGCCATTAATTACTTACATTACGAAGCAGCGATAAAAGCTATATGCAACAAAGGATCCAGAGGTAGCAAGATACAATCATATTCTTGTACACGGATACATAAGTATGTAAAAGATACTGATTGGTGATGGATAAGTAATTTAAGTAATAAGGTTGACCTAGGTTGGCAAGCTACGGGTAGATCATGCTCAACCTTCTGATACTGTCAACACAGGTTTCTTCAGTTTTCAAATTGGTCTGGCTTTATATTAACGCATGTATCACGCATAAAGGTCGCATTAATGGAGCCAGAGAGCTGAAAATTTAAACATTTCAAAACATGTCAAAAAAGTTGTTTTTTTTTCACCCCACAGTAATTTCTGCAATGTAAGTTTATGCTAAATCGGATCTTTAGTTTGTACCAAGCAGCATTCATACTTTTTTTTTTTTCTTCAAATTCAAACCATAACTTATTCATTGGTCACCCTTTTTTCCAAATTTTCAATTGATCAACCACAACATGACATGCTGTCAAAAGACATTGGTCATGTGACGGTTTCTATTGAGTGGCTAACCAGACCCGTTTTAATACTGTTTGTTTCTCTTAATCTTTAGACACATAAAAGGAACTCTTAGGAACTTATCATTGAAATGTACACAATGGAGCAATAAACCAAAATAATCGAATTTTACTTTGAATGCCATCAATCAATAATGTTGATGATCCATTGTTTGGTTGCGTGATTTTGAGAGTTGGGCTTCATTAGTGATCACTCACGAGTAGGGAGACAAAATTCAGTCCGAAATACTGATGGGTAGTGTAGAGAATAATGCTGTGACAATAGGTGCTGTAATGCTCAGTTCAGCTTAGCTTAGCTTACCTTGCAGGTCTCTTATAAGGATATGCGGTTATTTGAAGGATGAGGTAATAAGGAAGAAAACGGGTGTCTGTGACATCATAGAAACTATTAAAAAACTCAAGTGGCAATGGGCAGGCCATGTTGCAAGGATGAAATACAACCAATGGACATCAAGTCTCACAACATGGATCCCCAGAGACCACATAAGAAACCGAGGCCAACAGAACACAAGATGGAGAGATGAACTGGACATACTCAGGAAATACTGGCTCCACGACGCCCATGATAGAGAATTGTGGCAAATCCTGGGGAAGGTCTATGTCCAACAACGGACATTAAAAGACTAGTGATGATGATGAAGGATGAGGTAAGGCAGAAGAATAATATCTGACGAGAAATAAGTAGCCTACGACCAGATATCCCTCGAATTGTTTTGCAGAATATCACTGAAAGCAGCAAGAATTTATGAGGTTGAAAGTAGCGAACATTTAAAGGAAACAATTTTCTGTACATAAGTAAATCATATTTCCTTTGTTTATTTATTCCAATTATTAACAAGAATAAAAGATATCTTGCATAAATGAATCACCAGAGCCTGCATTTTCACCAAAACTAATTATCTAAGAAATTGTCCAAAACCATTTTTGAAAAAATAGATCTAAAATTATCTAAAAAATACTAGCACAAGATTTGTGTCTTGTTGGTCCTCAAATGAACCTGGAAACCCCAAAAGCAACTTTCTTGATGGTGTTTAGGGGTGTACTCAAGGCTGTAACCCCCAAAATATAACTAGGAGATTAAAACACACACATATGCAGACACACGTATCAACAGACTCAGACACTCTAAGACAGGATAATCTGTAGCCCACTTGACTGTTTGTTGGGACATTTGAGGGGATGCATTGATTCAGATATCATTAAAACTAGATAGTTATGAATGTTTTGAATCTCTTTGCAACTTTAAGTCAACCCTCTACTTAAAATTCTTTGAATACCTACTTTTGTATGATTCATATCTATGCATGTTGAGCCCCGCAATACAATCAGGATGTGGGCGGGAAAATGCAATGTCCTCGACCAGTAAACTGAAAAGAAAGTGGAAAGAATTCTCTTTAATCTAAACTTGAGAAAATGATGGCAGAAAATAAATTTTCATTGGAAAATAAACAGAAAAAAAAACTCCTGGTAGACGACCATTACGTGATATGCATTGTAACTAGCTGTCTGGCTTGTAGAACTTTTTTGACTTTCTTGAATAAAACTTTTTCTCAATTATGGCTTTGTAGGAATGATATTGGCTTGAAGCAGTTGGCAGTGGTTTGACTTATGAGAGTAACATGATTGTGGTGAATATTTAGAATATTAAGTGCCTTAGCACATTATTTAGTGCAATACAAGTTCTGTCTGTTCAGTCTGTCTATCTGTCTGTTTGTCTCTATCTCTATATATAAAGATAAATATATATATACATATATATATATACATATATATGTATATATATATGTGTGTGTGTGTGTGTGTGTATGTGTGTATATATATATATATATATATATATATATATATATATACATAAGAATTACAAGGATACATACCTAGTGAATGTTAACATTTTGCGCTTACTGAACTATGGAAGAAGCAGTTCTTGTTAACTCTGATATGATAGCGGCCTCCTTGTGGGGATATATATATTCCAAAACTCTGCATCTAGAGTAATTCACCAAACAAAACTTTTATCTGATGATCATCCTGGATAGTTCATGGTTTAGGGGCTGGAATGTTAATATCACTTACACAGATATCTCACACTACCATAAGATTTTGTCAATTGACTTTGATTATGGTATTTAAAATATGATAACCTCAACTGACAATATTTAGTCATGGGCCTCCAAAAGGGGTAAGAGGGGACAACAGGGCATTTTCCTCTTTCTGGATCAGACTTTTACACCTAAGGTATGGTTTTATTAAAGTTGTAACCTTACAGTCAATAAAGGATAATGATGCTGTATATTTGTTTTATGTAACCCCAACTTTATGTGCCCGTATAAGAAGATGGTATTATTCTTTTTCTGGTTGCTGTTAAGATGTATTCCAATATATCATTTCCCCCAACCCCTGGGAATATAATCTTTTGTCTCCCTTCTTGAAAAGTTGCAAAGTTACATGGATGCTTTTTTTGTCTGGTTTTGGAGTTTTGCATGATATTCCTTCTTGTCAGAGTTATTCATTTGTAGGATTTCTGATTGAAAAAACTACGAAACCATGATATTCAATCTCAATGGGAAATATATTACACTTGCTGCTGTTTCCATTACATCATATATCTTTCTACTTTTCCAACTTTTGCACATAGGTAGTGCCGGATTTTCATATGGGCTGAGCAGGCAGCACCCCAGGGCTCTATAATCTAAGGGGGACCTCAGCCTCTTGCCAACCCACCCCTTTAAAAAAAAACCCCCAAATCTATCATTAATTTTGTTTTATAAGTAGCAATAAAAATCAGGGACAGATATCAAGTTTTACAGAGTTTTTTACGAGAGAAAATAAGTTATTTTTTTAATGAATTACTAAAATGTAGTAAAAATGACTTTTTTCCTAAATAGGTTTTCAGTGTTTATTACAGGACAAAATAAATCATTCTATCAAAAATGAATTTCAGAAATATAACTAAAATCATATATAGTAAGCAAGTGTTCCAAACTTGCCTAGAAAGAGTGGAAGATTAAGTATGTCTGAGTGGGGAGGGTGATCCAGTTGGAACAGTGCAAGAAACTAAATTTTGTCCATACAAACTAATGGTAAATGTACAGCCTCGAATTTGTGCTAAGGAATGAAATGCACAAAATTCTCAGAGACTTAGAGATTGAAATGGATCGCCCAATCCATGCCAAGTGACCCGACCTCATGTTAATAAAGAAACAGTATAGTTAATATTTCTGTCCCAGCAGACCATTGGGTGAATCTCGTAATTATTCTAAAAAATGGATTTTCTGATACTCCTGTTACATGTGATTCCTTATAGTCTTTACGCGACCCCACCCAGGGAGGTCCTATCCCTTACTTTGAGAAGTCCTGCCCTAGTTCACGGCCTCTGCTGCCCACAGGCTAATTCTATTAATATCTTTGAAAGAAACTATTAGCTCCACATTACTCACTACTTTGAGATTAACGGACCAGAATGTTGGCCAGTTGAAGTGATTTCAATAATAGAAACAATCAACCAAAACTGTCAACATAGATTTCTTCAGTTTTTAAGTTGGTCTAGCTGGCTGGCTGGCAGGCAATGTATGTATCATATGTATATGCTGCACCAATTGAGCTAGAGGGCTGAAAAATCAAATATTTTCTCCTTACAATGGCTTAAAAAACATTATTTTTGTCTTTTGAAAATTCCTCCTAAAGTAGGTTTTCTAGAGGTAGGGAGTTCAATTTGCAATGTGGGATTATGCTAAATTAATCCTTAGCTTGTGACCTACAGCATTCAAACTTGTTCTTTCTTTAAATTCAGACTCTTTTATAGATCATTGCCTGACAAAAAACAAAGGAAGTAACTTAATCATAAATCCCCCCTTTTTCCAATTTTTTAATTGATTGCCCCAAACACAGCATGCTGCCAAAAGACATCAGTCACATGACAATTTCTATTGAGGGACTATCCAGCTCTCTTTCCAATATAAGATGTCATTCAAAATCAGATGTTAATTGTCTATGTTTCAGGTTAAAAAAATGCTTTTGGAAATTTTCTTCATTTATAAAATTCCACTTCAATTGGTAAATGAGAGAGATTGCCTTGGAATCTTCAAAAAGTACTTTGTTATTTCCGTGCATGCTTTTTAGATGAAAATTTACAATCAGTGAGGGTATACTTTTAATTTCTTCCTCACATATTCTGCTTGAATCTGATGACTGCATTTTCCAAGGTTTTAAAATTGCTAGTATAAAAAGGAAATCATATACTGCCTTTATCAGGAAACATTTTTGCTTTCATCTATGTGAATTGATTCTATATCAGTGAGTTTCTCCTTTCGTTCAAGTGTATCCTTTTGCTTGTTAGACATGTCCCTTCTTCACAATTTTGAATCTGTCAACATGTCCTTTTTACGTTTTAGGATCTTTCTGAACCACCTTAATGGTAGTTAAAAACTGAATCTAGCTGTTCATATTGTCATGGTGTCAGTCACATCTTTTGTACTGAGACATGAGTCTGTAACCTTGACAACTCCTTGAACCTTCCTCTTTCTCTCACTGATAACTAAAAAAATGATACAGCTAATAAAAGCATCTAGCATCAGCAATGAGACTCCTTTGGTGGCTTATTATTCCTCTGTAAGAAATGAGCCCAGAAGTCTTCATTTTGCACTGTACAATTTAAAACTTTATTATCAATTTTGACAGGTTTTTTACCTTCATCCTAACTCTCAGTTGCTTTTTATCTCAAGTTGGACCAGCCACACAGGGTATAGTACAAGCAAAGCTGCTCTTGACCATTTGGCTATGGAGACCTTATCATTAAATGTAAGCTGATTTTACACCTTAAACGTTACTCCATACAACTGATATTCCACACTTGATGATGTTTTCAATTGAGACCTAGCAGTCTTTTAAAACAATGAAATTATTAATTTTTTTTCAAATTTATTTTTGGATTAAGTATTGCAACATTATTATTAATTTCGGCTAGTTTTTTTTCATTCTGACTTTCAGTTACTTCATTGCCATAGAATAATGGTCTGATTCAAAGTTGTGATAAAAAGCAGCTAAAAGTTGGGATGCAGGTGGAAAGCAAGTCAAATTTAATTATAATGCTGCAATACTTCTTCCAAGAATAAATTTGAAAAAAATCAAAAATATTCTTGTATGTAAAACTTGTCAAAGAGGTGGAAACTGTTAGGCATCTTCTTGGATTTTTATTCATCATTATTTATTTGTTATCGAATTCTCCTTGTTTCAACTCAATTGCTATTTCCAACGTCCAGTTTGTTTACCTGAAAATGTTGGGTACAATAACATTTCCGGACAACTATTACACTCTTTGGAATGAAGCATACATTTTCGTGAGTGGAAACAGAAAATTTCATAAAAAAATTGCAAGATGTCCCTTGTCTGTTGTATTCAACCAGACATGCATGAATGAGGGATTACTGCCCAAATACACATCATATCAGCTTTCTGCAAGATCATGCTCTCAGTCAATTTTAAATTATTTTGAGGGACATTTTTATTCTATCATATTAAATACTGTTTTGCAGGGAAGAAAAGGGAAAAAAATTTTCAAAACCCAGGATTAGATCCATTTGGTTTTGTCATTATTCTAAAAAAATCTCTTATTTTTATTTCTCTTCTTTGAAATTCATACAATAGGAGCCATAATATAAATGGCAGTGACTCTCTTGAGAATGGGTTGTATATTTTTTCTCCATCTTGTGACATAATGTGAAAAGGAAAAGAACAGGTCTGGTTAATCAATCAATAGAAACCATCACGGGATCAACATCTTTTAACAGAATGCCATGTTGGGGGTGATCAATAGAAAAATTTGTATAAAGGGTGATCGATGAATGAATTACATCTCACACATTTTGTTAGGCAGTGATCACTGAAAAAGTCTGATTTAAAAAAAAAAACAAGTACGAACACAGCCAGAAGCAAACTAAGCTACTGATTAATCGTAAACTTTCTTAGCAAACTGAATCCTTCACTAAGAAACCTATTTAGGGGGTGAATTTTTAAAGAAATAAAAAAGTTGTTTTTCTAGACATAAAAAGGAGTGAATGTTTGAATTTTCAGCACTCTAGCTCCATTGGAGTGGCCTATATGTGCAACACATCCAGTCAGTCAGCCAACAAGACTCATTTGAAAACTGAAGAAACCAATGTTGACTGTCTCGGTGACAGTTTCTTATAAAATAGAGAAAGGTAGAAGTAAAATGAAATGGACTTTAGGAGGTTATGGATTTATATATACATGCATGTATTTATACATGCAAATACATGTACCTGGAAATACATGTACCTGGAAATACATATAACCGAAAATACATGCGCATGCAAATACATATACTTGGAAATACATGTACCCAGAAATACATGTAAACATTCAAGAACAGAAAAATCTCAATTCATTCTAAAGCTGACAGTTTTTGTATAATTTTTGCATCAATTCACTCCTTTTGTTAGTTATTACCAGAGCCGATCTTTTTCTACTCTTTCTTCTTCTTCTTCTTCTTCTTCTTCTTCTTCTTCTTCTTCTTCTTCTTCTTCTAATATCTTTCTTTTCTTTTTCATCTTTTTCTTCCTCAGTTTCATCATCTTTCTACCTTCTCATTCACTGTAGTATTTTACTTCTCTTTTTTTTTACTTTTTATTCTTTTCTTCTTCATTTCTTTTTTCAATTCCTTAGTCTCTCTTTCTATTTTCTCCGAATTTGTCTGCATTTCTCTTTCATTTTATCTGCCCCCCCTCACCAACCAGTTTTCTTCTTCTTCCTTTTCTTTTATCTCTTTTGTTTGAAGTTCTTCCCGTATTTTTAAAAATCTTATTTACCTTCTTTGAATGATTTAATGATCTCTTCAACTTTTAAATCTCCCTCACAGATCTGTTTTCCAGTTTGGTCTTTTCATTCTCTTTGTATTGTATCACAGGAGCCAAGATCACTGGCCCGAACCGTCCCAACCCGACCAGACTAAACAACAAAAAAAGTCTGTCTGTCTGTATCAGTGCCCCTGGTCACATTTTGGGCATAGAGCATTGAAAAATTTACAAGAGTACTCCAGTAATCACCTTCTAAAAATGGGTTATTCATTTTTTTGAAATTCATCTTTTTTCACTTGCATTCATGGGGGTGCTCGATTTACAATAATAATCCATCATGAAATGGACACATTCAATTAGCCATTGCTATGATGCGGCATTATGATGTTTAGGCGTCAGTAGAAAAGCTTTGTAAGATAGTTGGCTTGGCTTGAATAGTTAAGGAGTGAAAAAGGGAAAGAGTAAGTACATTTTTTTTCAAATAAAAATTACATCTTTTTTTTGTCCTTTTGATTCTCTAATACCCATACCCATATGAAGCTAATTAGTTGTGTATCGTATGCTGTATGCAACTTTGTATCACTGACCAAGTGATTTGTGACAAAAATTTGCAACAGAAATTTGCAACAGAAATTTGTAATAAAAATGAAGGAATTTGGCTATGATGATTCATTCTTGGGCAGAGATGGCAATATTTTTTACTCTTCCCTTTCTCTTTATCGTGATAACAGAAGTTTTAAAGTGAACATTAAAAAAATCTAGATTGTAAATTGAATCTTTATCCAACTTTTTCATCTCAATTTCATCTATTCTGTCTCAAATGGAATTCCCTTCATTTCTTTCTTCCTCTCCTTCACAACGTTTTCTTTTTTTCACTTTTCTCCTTTCTTTACTTTTTCTCATATCTTTTCTCCTTTCCCTTTCACCTATTTCTTCCCATTTCTTTTTTTCCCTATTTTATCAAATTTTTTACAGCCATTGAACAACCGTAGCCATCAAAGATGGCAAAGGGTTGAACAACTTTTGCCATCAGAGAGAGTGAAGGGTTCTATCCTTCTTAATATTAGCATGGGTTTGTTCATGAGTTTATGTGTTGTATACTTGTCTGTCCGTTCCAGTGCTCCTGGCCATATCGTTTTGTCTACAGACTTGAAAATTGGCATCAGTACTCAAGTAGATCCCTTCTAAAAAACTTTTTTGATTTTTAGAAAAAAAATCTTTTCGTGCCTTTTTTTTTCCTCTTTTGGGCCTTATTCTGGCATGTTTATTCATAATATCTAGAATCTTGATAATCTAGATATTTCTAGATGGTTTTTTTTTACTCTATTCTAGATGCTTCCGAATGGAAAAACATCAGTGATGTCATAAATGGAATTTATTCTGACCATATCTATTCTCCGATGAAATTCCTTTACATGACTTCAAATCTTAAGGCTTCACTTCTAATCTTTCCCCAACATTGAGCAAAGATGGAAACTTTGGCATCACCCTTTTAAAATCAAAATGTACAAGAGACTAACATGGAAAAACAAAAAGTTGTATTTGGAAATGAATTAATTGAACAGATGATAATCGTCTTTATTATCCATAAAGTGTTCCACTTCAGGTAAATAATAGATGATAAAAAATGTTTTACCAAGACATGTTTGACAATTGGCAGCAAATCTTGAGAGCATTCATGAATGTTCACCTTGTCTAATGGAATAAATTTCATAATTCTCTAATCTTTGTTACTATTTTCTACAATTCAAGCTTACTACATTTTTCAGTTCAGAATGGTTCTCCCTGTGGATATTCCTATTTTCATACTTTTCAGTTTATTAGCGTCATGTCTCAACTCCACTTAGATTTTCATGAAATTTTCTAGAAAGGTGTGTTGTGAAAATTATCAATTTTAACTCAATCTCTAGATTCGGAAGTTGATGCAAAAATAATTGCATTTTTTCTCCATCAACTTCAAACCAGTATATCTTAGATTATAACAAAAGTTATTACTTAAAATAAGAACATTCAGAATTTGCACCTTTTTAACAACCAGAAACAAGTCCATTTTTTTTAGAAACGTAAAATTTCTGCTGGAAACATTTAATTCTTCAAAAGCATTTTGAGCTGTTGTTTGGTCGTTGAAAACCTTCCCTTGCAGGAAGTGGTTGAAATGGTTGAGAAAGTGGTATTTAGTTGGTGAGTAAGCTGGATGAGGTACAGTTCCTTTGCTAAGTTTGTGCTGGAGTCATTAGCACAATATGTCAAGCTTTTTTGATTTGTAATTTGGTGTAAACGTCAAACAACTGTTGAATGGTCAACATTTAGTTCCTCTGCAAAATCTCGAGTTGTTTTGAATGTGTCCACCTCAAAAATGGCCCTCAATTCGATGTTATCAATTACAGAAGGACATCCATGTCTTCAATGCTCTTGTCTTTGTTATAAAATCTTTGGGAACAATGTTGAGCCATACATTCTTGATGGTCCCCTGGTCACACACTTGGTTGAAACTGCAAGTATTTTTCATTGCTTTATATCCCATTTTGAATTGTCTTTATAGGTTTCTTCAGTTTTCAAATTGGTCTGGTTGATTGACTGGCCATGTATGTATGTATCACACGTACAGTTTAAGCCAATAGAGCTAGAGTGTTGAAAATCTTAACATCCATGACAAATTATGTCAAGAAAAAAAAAATTTAAATCCCACCCCCAAATGGGTTTTCAGTGGGGTGTTCACTTTGCAAGATCCTTCAGTTCATGTCAGGCAACATTCACGCCTTTTTTTTTAAATTCAGAATTTGTTTAGAGATCACCTGCCCAACAAATTGCAAGAGGAGAAACTTATTCATTGATCACTGCCTTCTCCATTTTTTTAATTGATCACTCCCAACACAGCATGCCACCAAGACACATATCTATGGTCACATGATGGTTCTATTGAGTGATTAACTAGACACAAAATTCAAAAAAATGAATTCATGGTTCAAACTATACTTGTAAAATTTTCATCAAGGCAACTTAATCATACCAACACCACAGTTTGATTCATGGGGAAAAAAGATGCATATATGGGTTGCGGTTATTCATAATTTCCCTTGGAATTCTATTTTTTATAATTTTCATTTATAATATATATAATACTAAAATTACAGTCAGATTGGAATGTTGTTTGACCCTGCAGTAGCTAGTCTTGTTTTCTTCTCAATCTAGATTTGAATTTTAGTTTTCTGCTACATTTTTTAATTTTTCTTCCTCACCCGATCCTGATCTCCATCCTCTTCATCCCATTCTTCATCTTTGCCTCTAATTTTTGTGTTTCTTTTCGTTTCTCATCTAAATGTATCATCCCGTTACTCGACCTCCAATATTATCCTCCTTCTTTCCTTTCATTAAACTCGAGAGAAAGTTTCCCACAATCTTAATCTTCTTCTGTGCATATTCCATTCACTGACATTGAAAGAAAACTATTTTTCTTTTCCATTGGTAAAAAACCCCGAAAATCATTCTCCCTTTTAACATTAAAAATATCTCTATGTAAGATAAATTAAAATAGCGAGTCTCTCATGAAGTCAGAAATATGTTTTTTTCTCTCATTATTTCCACAATTCTCTTGGGAATTAAATGCACACAAAAGAATGCCTAAACCACATCTTTTACTGCCATAAATAAACAATAAAATTCACAAATAATTGTACATGCTTATGATATTCACTTTTTCTCTCTCAGCCTATCTCTAAAAATATAAAGAATGACGAAAAAATGATTCAGCATTTTTGACCTGATCAAAAGGAGAAGAACCTTTTATAGATTGGAGAGCAGCAAAGATTAAGATTGAAATATGTTTTAGAGGGAGCTGCCAGTAGTTAATATTTAGTAGGCATTTCACGACCCTTTTAGGAGTAGTCATATTGCTGTTTTTATTCACGTATCAAATTAACAAGATTTCAACTGACTTCTGTAATACTATGCCTATTCGGATGAAATTTCCATTTCTGTTAGAAATCATCAACCAAAACTGTCATCAAAACTGCCGAAATAGGTCTCTCCAGTTTTCAAGCTGGTCTGGCTGACTATGTATGCATCGAATGTACAGGCCACACCAATGGAGGTCAAAAGGCTAAAAATTCAAACATCTACTCCTTATTTTGTGCGGGAAAGTTCCCCTCTAAATAGATTTTTAGTGGGTACGGTGAAGATTCACCTTAAATTGGCCCTTTAGTTTGTGTCTGGGAGTGTTCATGCTCATATTTTTAAAAAAAATTTCAAACTTTTTAGTGATCACTGTACAACAAAATGCAAGAGAGGTAACTTATTCATTAATAATCCATTCCACCAATTTTTTTAATTGATCACCCTCAACATAGCTTGCTGCCAAAAGACATTGGTCCCATGATGGTTTCTGACAAGTGACTAACCAGACCTGTTTCTATCGATATTATATCTGAGTAAAACTTGTCGTCTAATATCAGTAGATTTGATTTGCATATGGATGAGTATGTAATTTCCCTAAGGAAAAATCAGAATTTGTGATTCAATGAGGAGAATATGTGAAATAGAACTACTCTTGACAATGTCAGATTGCAACAAATCCTCACAAAGTTGCACCCCTTAGGAAATACAAGCCAATCTACAGGGTGAACCCTAAAGATTTACCCATCATGTAATGAGATCTCATAAATCTACATTTTGACCTGGATGATGGTAATTTTGCACCGAGCATTTCAAACATCTGTTTTTTTTTTTCAATGTTTGTAGTTTCATTTGTCTATTCCAAACAGGTTTCAAGCAGGGCATCAAAGTATGTCTGTGACAGAGGGAAGCAATTGACAGTGGGAAGGAAATGTTTGAAGAAATTTTGAGGGCCATTGACAAAGTCTTTATCTGGTCATATGAGAAGGCTTTAATGAATTCCTAGAATGATGGGGTTTACGCAGCTGATGCTGGAAACCTACCTAAAGGCAGCAGAGTCCATTTCCGTTGCCAGAAGCCTGCTGGCTGTAATTTCATCAGAGGGGATAAAGTCTACCTTGTTCTCCATTGGAGAGGGTATAATTGTGAATAGCCAAGTTTATTTTCAGATGCTTAGAGAAAATGTGTTACTTTTGTTTATGGGACCCTTTGGAGCACATCTTACCCTTGCCCATGATGGTGCACCTCCTAACACATCAAATATGAACCAGACATGGTACGAAGAGCATTTCAATTATTTGGGGGCCAGAACATGTGGCCTCCTTCGAGCTCAGGGTTTTGCCATCTGGTCCATTTTGAAGAATGAACTGTCTAATATCTCCTACAGCAATGTTGCTGCTGTTTCAAACTCCCGTCAAATCCTGGTACGATTTGCACAAATAATTAGTGCAGCCTTCATACAAGTCCTTTATCTTTCATCTAAAGGCTCTAATCAAGGCAAGAGTTGGTCATGTCAAAAAAATAGCTGTTAGTATGGACTCAGTATAGACAGTTAAATATATCTGCTTTGTATTATATACACGTCTCGGTTCAATTTTGAATAAATAAGGAAAACTGATGGGTAAATTTTTATGGTTCCCCTTGTATAAATAATCAGTGATCCCTCATTGTTAGATTTGTTTTTTGGGTAACCTACGTAAGTGAGTCCTGTATTTCAAAAAAATTGAATGATGTGTAGTATTAAATAAAATTTAAATACAATACATTATGATAATACCTCTGTATGAAATAATATCTATATACAATACAGTATGATAATACCTTATATAAAATAACATCCACATACAATACATTATGATAATACCTTATATAAAATTACAAACTACATGTATTATGACATGACCAAAAATAATGAAATAAATCATGTATAATTATGTAAAATGTATTTATAAAAAATTATAATATAGGGGGCAGCTATGTTGATATAACAGTTTTAATTATTTTTCCCGTTGCCTATTTTGTGCTTGAAATTCATTAATTCATTGAGAACTTTTGCAAGTATCGTGTGGACACACATGAGCAAATATATGTATGTATGAAAAAAAATATCTCTCGATAAAAAAATTATTCCGGGATCCACCTCGAAATTCAACCGATAGCCAATTCTTCTGCAAAATATTATTGATTATTTTTGGAGATATGTTGTTGTCAGATGGAAAGCCGGAAAGGTAGACATGACCGAATACATATACCTCTACAAATTCGTCATCAGAGGAAATAATAAACAAAGTATACGATACAAAGTTCTAAATACTAGTTAATCCACATTTTGAATTTTCATGTGGTTGAAAAAGCAGCAGTATATTCAATCTAAAAAAAAAAAAACCATGAAGATAATGATGGTGAAGTTCTGTCTCCATTTAGTATATTCCCAACTTTTTCGAAACCTTCAGTTCAGAACCTTTATCTATAATCTGATAGATATAAACTGAGATCCTCCGTCTTAGAAAAAACATTATAAATCCATGTGTAGTAAGGTGACTTTGGGGCATGATGGAGAAATGACTTGATGGAAGAAGTGAACAAAACTGGTTTGATCAGATGAACAACAACACAGATATGGATGAACAGAAATAGCAAAAATGAATTTTGTATCCAAAATAATCTTGATGTAGCTATGCTAGCATTCAAGAGTGAATATTCGTTGGAAAATCAATCTTTTACCAAAATATTCCTGTCTGGGTATATATCATTATCATCAGTCTTTTATCATCTGTGGTTGGACTTAGACCTTCCCCAGGATTCACCACACATCTCCATCATAGGCGTCATGGAACCAATATTTTCTGAACCTGTCCAGTTTGTCTCACCATCTCATATTCTGCTGGCCTTGGTTCCACTTTTGATCTCTGGGGATCCATGTTGTGAGTCGTGATGTCCATCGGTTGTCTGCCATTCTTGCAACATGACCAGCCCATTGCCACTTGAGTTTTCTCATGGATTCTATGATGTCTCTGACTCCTGTCTTTTTCCCTAATATACAGTGTTGTTGTGTAGTCTCTCCATGTGATGTTGAGCATGATTTTTTCATGTGCACATTACATGGTTTCCAGTTTGAGGGTCCGTCTCTTGAGGGCTGGATTAATAATTCTGTAGCTTGACATGTAGTTATTAGCTGAATTTTGATCTGTGAAAAAGTTTGTTGTATAATGCTCAATTCACCACTGAAAAAGGTGAAAATTTAATCATCCTGGCTCCATAAATGGCCCAACCGACCAAACAAGCCAAGTGAGCTACAGATTCTTCTCTCTTTGGTCATCTGAGTGTGCATATGTATGTGCGTATTTGTATGTTCCCAGGTGCTCCTGACAACCTCAAAAAATTGCATGAATACACCAATAGGTACCATCTAAAAGCAAGTTTGTTTTTTTGTTTTTTAGATAATTTTGGATAGAATATCTATTTCTTAGACAATATTAGATAATATTTTAGATAATTAGTTCTGGTAAATGTGCAGGCTATGGCTATTCATTTATCTGTGGTACATATAATTAATATTCAATTTGATTGGTGAACTCGTATAATATCTGTCTAAGTATTTAACAGCATGAATACAATTCTATAGTTAACCACTTTTTTTCAGAAAAATTCATCGAAGTTGATCCTTCAAGACTGAGGCAGATCAGATTTGAACTAAAACTCAAGAAGAGTCCACTTTATCTTTTGGAAAGGAATCAGTCTCAAGTGGTTGAATGAGAGAGGATCAGTCAGTTCTCTGACAAGTGTTGAAGAAAGTCATTCAAGAAAGTCATCCAAATCTACTTGTATTCTCTAAAGGCAAAAAAATATTTCACTTGACATCAACATCACTTTTAGATGAAGAAAGTTAGGATTGAGGTACAGGGTACTAGAATTATTTGGGGATGGTTTTATAAGTGCTACTTCATATTGTTAGACTTTCTATGCCTTTGAGGAGACAACAAACAGAAAGCTTCAAATTCAAGATCAGGTTCACCGAGAAATAAATTGATCTTATATTCATACTTACATACATACGAACATAAACATATATGTATGTATGTCTGAATATATATAGAAAGATATTCATATATACTTAGCTTTATAGATTCAGAGACATACCTACATATATATCAATTCATATGTGAGTACTTGTGAAAGGATTGGTGTGTATCACCTACTAACTACCATAGCATAGAACTGGAAAGTATTAATAAAATGAAAAATGGCTACCCCTGATGAATGATAGTTAAAGATAAACAGATATTGATTTAAATCATTAGGAAATTAATTGAAATTACATCAACTGATAAGCAATATTGTATTAAATTTCTATCATAATTGTTCATGAATAGAGAGAACTGACTTGGAGAGTGAAAATAAAGTATAAGTTCTGAGAAGGTTTTAATCTAAGCTTTTGATTCTGAATAACAAATCATTGAATACAGATCACAAGAAGAGAAGGGCTAATAAAAGTATATAAGGACAGAATTATATCAAAATAACACTCAAAACACAAATTGAATCGTTTTGAAATTCGTCATCCCATATTAATCATTCTGGGAAAACACTTTATATCTGAGTTATATGAAATATGTTAGTATCCTTAGCTAACCATCTTAATAGCAGTAAAGCTTTTACTCCATAACATTAGGTATACTGTACAGATAACAGTAGTTAAATTAGTTGGATTTATAGCTATCCATCCCAGTGTTTTTATTTCCAATGTGGTTGGTGCACATGATCTTCGTCTTGCTGAGGTTCATGTGTAGGCCGACTTTCTTGCTCTCTTCATTTAGTTCATCTAGCATTAGTTGGAGGTCATGCAGGTTTTCTGAAAAAAGGACAATGTTGTCTGCAAATCTGAGGTTGTTCTTGCCGTCTATTTTGATTCCTCTATTCTCCCGGTCTAGTCTTCTGATGATCACCTCAAGACAGGCTGTGAAGAGTTTGGGTGAGCTGGCATCACTTTGTCTTACCTGTTTTTGGAGCTGAAAGGGCTCCGAGACTTTATGGAGCCTGATAAAGGAGCTGCTGTGACTGTAAATATGCTTCAGCACTTCAACATATACTGGATCTACACCATGGTGAGTGATTGCCTCTATGACCTGAAGGATTTCTACTGAGTTGAAGGCCTTTTTGAAGTTGATAAATGCTACAGCGAGTCGTAGCTTATATTCTGCTGCTTTTTCTCTCAGCTTTTTTATTGAATGCAGGTGGTCCATGATCATAATCAATGACACAGAATGGGAGAAAGTAGACCACTACATCTACTTAGTACAATGGATTTCTATGAAACCCACAAAAGAGGAAGAGATCAAGCAAAGAATCACCCTAGGATAGCAAGCCTTTGGCAGGGAAAACTCGAGCTTCAAAAACAAGAAGATCCCATTAATCCTAAAAAGAAGGGTGTACAACTAATGCATCCACCCAATAGTCACTTATGAAGCTGAAACATGAAACCTAACCAAGAGACAGACCCACAAATTGAGAACCATGCAATGTGCACATGAAAGAATTATGCTAGGCCTCACATGGAGAGACCACAAGATAGCACAGTACATTAGAGAAAAAACAGAAGTGGTAGACATCAGAGAATCCATCAAAAATTCAAATGGCAATGGGCTGGCCATGTTGCAAGAATGGCAGACAACTGATGGACATCGTGACTTATGACATGGATCCCTAGAGATCATATGCGCATCTGAGACTAGCAGAATAATAGATGGAGTGACGAGCTAGACAAATTCAGGAAGTACTGGCTCGGCAATGCCCATGATAGAGAAGTGTGGCGAATCTTGGGGAAGGTCTATGTCCAACGACCGATGATGATCATCATCTCCATTGAGCTCAAGTAAACTTAGATATTAAATTAACAACATAGCTGGGAGCTATATCTTATAAACAAGAATGTTGTCGAGCGAATCCACACGGTTTTGAAATAACAGTATACACCGGGTAGTTTAGAACCACGACCAATGAAAGGGAAAGAGTGGTTAGAGAGTAAAATCACAACACAATATTTTCACACCTGGGATAGATAGCAATGGAAAGCTACAGGCGGCTCTAGAGAGATAGCGTTACATACCAATTCTTCCCCACAGTTATAGAGACTCTGAAAACTAAAAAGAAAAAAAAAACCCTCTCCAATCGCTTTCAGCTTCCCAACCAAAACATCTCAACAGAACTACTCTTAACTCAGACATTTATAACTAAAGAGGGATTGCCTTGATTTAAACGGTTAAATCCAACTAATACACGAACAACTAGGAATTGACCAAACCTTCTCCTAAGAGAATACTACGATTGGTAATATAAATACAGAGGAGGACAATAAAAATGGATTAATAATAAAGTTGTTTACATTGCTAAATAAACAGCAACAAGTTAATCATAAAACTTTGCCTGATTAATAGAACTCCAAGCAGGAGCGGAACAGTCCAGACTTGACACCTTAAAAGATGTACATACATAGAAATTTTATCTATGGTATAATCACTCTTATTATTCAGTTTTAGAAACCGTCACTTTGTATGATTTTTGTGAACAATTAAAATGATATGATAAATAAACAAAACAAGAAAATATAAACAATGCTAATAATAAATAGATGTATCTCAAATTGTTGAAAATTATTTATAATCTGTGAACATGCGACTAACATGGCAATTCAGAAAAAGGGGGAGGTGAGTCCAATAAAACCAAAATATTTCTTGGAACGGCTTCTTGCTGAAGGAATCAGCGGTTCTTTAAAATCCCTATAATTTTCTTGACAAAATATATGCTGAGAAAGATTTAACTGAACATTCTTCTGAGCCACTTTCTACTGATTGTTTTAAACCCTAATGCTGAATTTTTTCTGAGGTATGAAGAGATGATATAGGGCATTAAAATATGTGAAAACTCGCAAGAATGAATGTTTTGTATACATAGCAAAAAGAAAGCAGAATGATCGAAGAGGTTTCTTTGAGCAATCCAGAAGAAATCTGATAAATCGTTCTTGTACATGAATAATAGTAATGGTTTGAACTGTAAAGCTTCCCAAAACATCCATACCTGATTGGATAATTGTAGAATATGTTATTCAAATGTAAATGGGCTCGTTATTTTCATAATTCACACTAAACAACATATGACTGGTTGTTGGTGAGTGTGAGAGGCATGAAATGTTAACATTCAATGAGTATATGTCTTGTTATTCTTATTAAATATATGTATATATATATAGATATATATATATCTATATATATATATATACACACACACACATATATATATATATATTGAATATGTGGGTGTATTTGGGAAATTGGCATTGCAATCAATCAAGAAAATAGAAGTGTTGAACTGAGTTAGAGTTCTGGTCAAGTCTTTTTTTTATATTACTTTTGATTTCATGCCTTCGGAAAAATAATGAATCCAATTACAGGTGCTTTGTCACTATAATGCAAAGATGGAAGACAGTTTGCAGGTTGTAACTAGTACCATGGAACTACCTGCTGCTTGACACCTTGAAAGACGGACTATGTCATGCCTATGCGACTAAAATCCATATCAGATTTCAAATCAACTGATGATGGTGCTGCAATGATTCTGAAACATATCAACAAATAACCCAACATCTTACCAATTGATCAACCAACCAACCAACCAACCATCCAACCAACTAGCAAATCACCAAAACAACCAATCATCCAATCACACAACCAACCAATCAACCGTCTGACTCCCTCAATGAACAGAGCCATTCACAATTAATCAACCAAATAAGAAACCATCCACTGAACCAACCAACTAACAAAAAACCAACCAATCATTTGAGCGCAGATAAAAAGACCAACCATACAACCAATTGATCACCCAGTTGACCAATCCCCCATACAAGCAACAAGCCAACCAACCAACCAATTGATGACCCAGTTGACAAATCCCCTCTCAAGCAAACCAACCAACCAATCGATCACCCAGTTGACCAATTGACAATTCAAGCAACAAGCCAATCAACCAAACAACCAACCAATTGATCACCCAGTTGACGGATCCCCTATCAAAGCAAGCAAGCAACCAACCAATTGATCATCCAGTTGACCAATTGACTATCCAAAGAATCAACCAATTGATCACCCAGTTGTCCAATCCCCTATCAAAGCAACCAAACACCTGACCAACCAACCAACCAATTAATCACCCAGTTTACCAATCCCCTCTCAAAGAAACCAACCAACCAATTGATCAACCAGTTGATCAACTAACCAGCCAACCAACCAATTAATCAGCCAGCTGACCATTCAACTATCCAAGCAACCAGCCAACCAACTCATCAACCGATTATTCACCCAGTTGATCAATCCCTTATCAAAGCAACCAGCCAACCAACCAACCAACCAACTAACCAACCAACCAATTGATCACCCAGTTGACCAATTGACTATCCAAGCAACAAGCCAATCAACCAACCAAAAAACCAATTGATCACCCAGTAAACCAATCCACTATCCAAGGAACCAGCCAGTCAACCAACCAACCAACCAACCAATTGATCACCCAGTTGACCAATTGACTTTCCAAGCAACCAGCCAGTCAATCAACAAACCAACCAACCGATTGATCACCCAGTTGACCAATTGACTATCCAAACAACAAGCCAATCAACCAACCAACCAATTGATCAACCAGTTGACCATTCAACTATCCAAGCAACCAGCCAGTCAACCAACCAACCAATTGATCACCCAGTTGACCAATACCTTATCCAAACATCCTGTCAAACTAGCAATTGATCACCCAGTTGACCAATTGACTATCCAAACAACCAGCCAGTCAACCAATCAACCAATTGATCACCCAGTTGACCAATTGATTATCCAAGCAAACAGCCAACCAACCTACCAATTGATCGGCCAGTTGAACAATCCCCTATCTAAGCAACTAGCCAACCATCCAACCAATTAATCATGCTAATGACCAATACCCTATCCAAGCAAATTGTCAAAAAACCAATTGATCACCCAGTTGACCAATCTCCTCTCAAAGCAACCAACCAAGCAACCAACCAACCAATTGATCACCCAGTTGACCAATTGACTATCCAAGCAACCAAACAATCAACCAACCAACCAACCAATTGATAACCCAGTTGACCAATTGACTATCCAAGCAACCAGCCAACCAAACAACCAACCAACCAATTGATAACCCAGTTGACCAACCCACTATCCAAGCAACCAGCCAGTCCACCGACCATCCAACCAACCAATTGATCACCCAGTTGACGAATCGACTACCGAAGAAACCAGCCAACAAAAAATCCAACTAACCAATTGATGACCAATCCCCTTTGAAGTAAACCAACCAAGCAACCAACCAACCAATTGATCACCCAGTTGACCAATTGATGATACATGCAACCATCCAATCAATCAACCAACTAGCCAATTGATTACCCAGTTGACCAATCAAATATCAGAGCAACCAGCAAACCAACCAACCAACCAACCAACCAATTAATCACTGAGTTGATGGATCCTCTATCAAAGCAAGCAACCAACCAACCAATTGATCACCCGGTTGATAAATTAACTATCCAAACAACCAACCAATTAATCACCCAATTGACCAATCCCCTCTCAAAACAGCCAACAAACCAATTAATCAGCCAGTTGACCAATCCAAGAAATCAGCCAACCAACCAACCAACCAACTAACCAACCAACCAATTGATCACCCAGTTGACCAATTGACTATCCAAACAACCAGCCAGTCAACCAACCAACTAATTGATCACCCAGTTGACCAATCCCCTATTCAAGCAACCAGCCAGTCAACCAATTAACCAACCAACCAATTGATCACCCAGTTGAACAATACCCTATCCAAGCAACTTGTCGAACAAGCAATTGATCACCCAGTTGACCAATCCACTATCCAAGCAACCAGCAAACCAACTAAACAACCAATTGATCACCCAGTTGACCAATCATCTATCAGAGCAAGCAACCAACCAACCAATTGATCACCCAATTGACCAATCCCCTATCCAAGCAACCAGCCAACCAACCAACCAACTAATGGATCCCCCATTTGACCCATCCCTTATCCAACCAACCAACCATTTGATCACCCAGTTGATCAATCCCCTAACCAAGCAACCAGTGAACCAACCAATGAACCAATCGATCACCAATTTGCCCAATCCCTTTTCCAAGCAACCAGCTCACCAACTAACCAATTGATCACCCAGTTGACCAATCCCCTATCCAAGCAACCGGCCAACCAAGCAATTGATCATCCAGTTGAACATCCCCTATCCAAGCAACCAGCCAACCAACCAACCAACCCATTGATCACCCAGTTGACCAATCCCCTATCCAAGCAACTATCCAAGCAACCAGCCAACCAACCAACTGATCACCCAGTTGACCAATCCCCTATCCAAGCAACCGGCCAACCAAGCAATCAATCATCCAGTTGAACAATCCCCTATCCAAGCAACCAGCCAACCAACCAAACAACCAATTGATCACTCAGTTGACCAATCCCCTATCCAAGCAACCAGCCAACCAACCAACCAACCAAACAATTGATCTCTAAGTTGACCCATCCACTATCCAAGCAACCAACCAACCAACAAACCAATTGATCACCCAGTTTACCTATCCTCTATCCAACCAACCAAGCAACTGATCACCCAGTTGACCAAACCCCTATCAAACTAACCAGCCAACCAACCAACTAACCAATTGATCACCCAGTTGACCAATCCCCTATCCAAGCAACCAACTAACCAATTGATCGCCCAGTTGCCCAATCCCCTTTCAAGCAAGCAAGCAAGCAACCAACCAACCAACCAATTGATCACTTAGTTGACCAATCCCTTATCCAAGCAACCAACCAACCAACCAACCTATTGATCACCCAGTTGACCAATCCCTTATCCAAGCAACTATCCAAGCAACTGGCCAACCAACCAACAATTGATCATCCAGTTGAACAATCCCCTATCCAAGCAACCAGCCAAGCAACCAAACAACCAACCAAACAATTGATCTCTAAGTTGACCAATCCACTATCCAAGCAAGCAACCAACCAACGAACCAATTGATCACCCAGTTGACCAATCCCCTATCCAACCAACCAACCAATTGATCACCCAGTTGACAAATCCCTTATTCAACCAACCAACCAACCAACCAACCAACCAATATACATGTTGAATAATGCCTGACATTTAAAAAATAAAAATGATAAATAATATATTCAAGCCATTATATTTCAAAATTATATATTGTCCTATATCATTAAAAAAATTTATCTGAAAAGATTTCCCATCATTACATGGTTAATTTATCATACTAATTAGACAACGTAAATAGATTAAACAATTGAAGAAAGTTGGGCTGCTGTAGGAATTGAACCTACCACTGATAGGTAGCAGCTTCAATGCAGCACTGAACTCACCATTGTTACACAGCCTTCCAGCAATGCAAAGGTCAAAAAACTGCTGTTCATCCTTTCAATTTGACCTCTATAATTTTTTGCCCAACCAAATGGTCCATTTCTTGAATACGTGTATACATATATATATATATGTATATATATGATCTGACAGAATTATATATATATATATATATATATATTTACACATATGATCTGACAGAATGATTATAAATTGTGTTATACTATATAGGAACTCTTTCTTGAAATGATCTCGCATCATTACAATTTTTCCTTTATCTTCCATGTATGTATATATATATACATAGTAATTCTGTTGTATCATGTACATCTATTCCTTATTAAATACTTATACATATACATATATATATATACGTATATGATTGCTTAATATGGTGCCCAATGTACGATTTTTAAAAGGCTATATTTTCATGATCTTAGTACTACAATGCTCAGTCTGTTTTTATTTTGTTTTGATGCTTAAGCCTTTTGCTTTATGATTCATAGAGTGCACAAGCTTCAGAACAATATTTTTAAATTATATATATACATATACTCATATATACATATTTGATATATATATATATATATATATATATATATATATATATATATATGCATGTATGTATGTATGTATGTATGTATGTATACATATATATATATATATACATATATTTTGATTCTCACCATCAAAGACCACACACAGGTAGGTAGTGCCAAAACCTACTATATTGTTATCAGAACCGATACACCAGGCACTGAAGAAGAATATTTATCTTGCTACTTAAAACCAACCTCAAAAAACACTTGAATTAACATTTCAATTCATTACTGTTATATTCTTTTTTCCTTTCACTGCATTTTTAGTTCAACCTATCAAATAAGTGCAACGTGAATCAGTATTTATATCCGTCTCTCTCTCGTTTTGACTACCTGCTGACATTTTCACCAAGCTATCTCCCTGCACGTTGATGTGTGGTTTTTCATGTGTTTTGTTTTTTCAACCATTTTTATGAGACTGAATAACACAAAACAAATGTGAGTAGATTCTTTTTCAAATAATTAATTTACAGCCTCTCATTTTTTCTGGTGCAGTGAAATAAAAGTCGCTTATGAGTTCATGAAGCTAGTTATAAACCATGAAAATATTAACGGATATATTTGAGATAAGTATAAGGAAAAGAAACAAAACATATAAATATATATATATGTATACATTGTTCTTGTACAAAAGTATTTGAACAAACATACATTTAGCTTCATTTTGAACATACACGCAAACTCTTTTTCTAGCCTGTTGCATGGCATTGCTCGAGGTGTAGAGACTTCACCTAGGCATCCAATGGGCCAGTTGGCGAGGTCTGTTTGGTTGTGGTACACCAGTGCAATGTTGTAGCCGCTGAGGGGTACTGAGACTCTACATTGCTAAGCACATTGACACCTATGGACTTGTCCTAGGACCTCAAATAAATTACTCAGCCCAATTGCAGGTGAAAAGTTTGCCTTGGAGCGGTGCTCTCCCATTGCCGAGGGATGGGTCAGGTTTGTCCCAATGCTTTTGTGATTTCTGTTACGGGGACTGGAGCAATTTTTTGGGATGCTCTCCTTATTCATATGTTAGAAACAATCTTGTGTTACATCTTGTCCTTGAGGGAAGAAAAGTAAATGGGACATACATTTAGCTTCTAATCGATCGGTTTTGAGAGTTAAAAACAGGAACATTTTGTAAAAAGATCCAAATCATTTATCAATCAACATAACAAGTCATGCATTTAGTTAAGTTTTGTGGCTTTGAATGCAAAATTTCTGGGAAATGTTGTTAAACAAAAAAAAAGCAAATTTTTGTTTTCTATCCTTATGGAATCTCAATCAGAATCAATTAAGAAGGCTGAAAAAGTGAACTCACATTGTTATGTGGGAAAGTTAACAAATAGTAAGTTAATTTGGATTTTTGGTGCTCAAAGCCTTTCATAGTCCCTGCAATCTTGGGCAATTCAAAACAGATTTTGAGCTTGTTTAAATACTTATGAGCATTAATTTTGTATAAATGATAATTTATCTATATGAGAAAGTATTGGTCATAAGTATTTGAACAACCACAAAATCGAAACATGAACAAGAAAAATAGATTTGAAAATGAAGAAATTGAAAAAGACAATAGAACGATATAAAAATGAAAAACAGAGATTTGAATCACAAATTAAATGAGAATAAAGGGATAAGAGAAGTATGAAATATTAGGTAAAAAGACAAGGAAAAATAAGGGGAAATACCATGAAGAAAATTATTGGAGAATAAGGTTAGAGAAAAGTTTTAAAAAAAGAAAGAAAAATCATAAATTACGTATAAAAAACGGAAGATAAAAGGAAGGAGTATACAAATTATAAATTAAAGGCTGTGAAAGCAAGATGGCTGAAAGATGAAGGAGAGTAGTTAACCATGAACAAAAAGAATGCAATTATTTTCTATCCTTAGATAAAGCATGAAATTTAAGATCAGAAATATTGCAAACAGCAGGACAAACTAAGAAGTTTCTCATGCCCCATTTCAAACTTAAATTACCCCGGGGCTTTTATCATGGATGCGGACTTTGTGAGTGGTGTCAGATGGAGCAGGATTAGATAGAGTAAAAAAAAGTGCCAAAAAATATAATAATGGTCAAACAAATTGTGGAACTGACCTTAGTTTTAAAAAATAGATAAAACGAAATATGTTTTATAATAGAGAAAATAGATTGAAGGATATCTGAATGAAATCTAACTCCTAGTAGCTTTGAAACACTTTCATTTCTCTTTGAATTTCAGCAAATGTTCCTGAGAGGATTTCCTTCCATATCATTTTATCTTGGTCTTTGTTTTTTCATCTCAAGAGTGGTTGATACAGTGCACCCTTGTTATAATGAACCTCAACATAAAGTATTTTGACTTCAACAAACTTGTGGATTCATCTGAATTGGATTCATCGAACAAAGGTTGATACATTCCAAGGGGAATCATCTGAATGAATCATCTGCACCTATATATGCTATGTTGGGGGTGATCATTTGAAAAATTGGAAAAAAGGATGATCAGTGAATAAGCTAGTTCTCCCATCAAAAGAAGGTCTGAATTTTTTTATTAACAACCGGGTACGAACTAGTGGCCAATTTAGCATAAACTCACATTGCACATAGGATAAAAACTACCACGTGACAAACGCCTTTTGACAGCATGCCGTGATGGGGTGATCAACTGAAGAATCAGAAAAAGGGACCATCTATGAATGATTTACTCCCTTTGCTTTTGTTTGTCCATGATCATAAAAAATGTTCAAATTTCCAAAATACAAGTGTAAAGTCTGCCAGACTAACTAAGGAACTAAATTTACATTGTAAATTGACCCCTCCCCTACTAAAAGCCTGTTTTGTAGGGTAATTTTCAAAAATCGAAAGCACTATTTTCCCAACTTATCGAGAAGAGTGAATGAGCAAAATTTCAAGTTTGTACTATGAAGGGTTAGAGTTGGGCAAAGTCAGGATAGATATATAGATACATATAGATGTCAGAACACATAAATTACCTAAACCCAGCAACAGTTATTAAGCCGGCCCATTGTTGTTAGCAGTGATAAATAGTGTTGCAAACATGGAGACCGTAACAAACTATTGGTACAATAACATTTACAGTGACCCAAATTTGATTCAACCGAACGATTTTTGGTCTTCACCGATTGTGAGCATAAAGTGTCATTTGCTATATTGTTTATCTTTAAACCGAGTTTTGTGCATATTCTCGTTAACAAAATAAATAATTACATAGTTTTAATTTAGTCAAAATTCATTTTAATCAAAACGAGGATGCACCAATCAAAATTTGGTAATCCTAAATAGATGGTGTAAACTAGTTCCTATGTACATCTCATATACATATATTAGTTGTCTAAATCATTTTGATTAATAACCATGTATCTGAACATCTCAAAATAAATACATTCTAACTCTCCAACAGTTGTTAATCGACTCATTTGTTCTAGTATTCAATCGTTTCAGGATAGTTTGAAATAAGTAAATGAAAAGCTCTTTTTCTGCAACTGACATGTTGACAGATGTTTTGAAATAAAAATAAATCCAAAAAATCAAATATAAATTGTTTGTGTCAATCAATTAATAAATGTTACTTTGTTCTATTTGCTTCATGAGAAAAAAAAGATACAATGCTGTTCTTATAGTAATGATTCAGTGAATAGTAATTTTATGGTAGAAAATATTGTTTTCATTTTGGTGTGATTTCAGCATCGTTTTTTTATTTTTCTATATCTTGCATATTAATTTAGAATTTTGATTAGCTGTTTTATCAAATTCATATAAATGGCAATGAAATCTGACTTTTGGTTGAAGACGAAAGAATAATTGAACATGTTTTTTGTACAGATTTCCTTAAGTGATTTTGTTCCATTTATCTCTTCAATCATCAGTAGAACAATTACTTCTAATATTGAAAAAAACAGTTTGAAAAGTCAAAAATAGCAATAAAGTTTATTTAAAAGAAAATGGGTTCGATTAGTCACTCAATAGAAAACATTACATGACAAAGTTTTTTAGCAGCATCCCACATTAAGGGGGATCAATTAAAAAATTGGAAGAAAAGGGTGATTAATGATTGAGTTACTTTTCTTGCCTCTTGTTGGAAAGTGATCACCCAAACCATCTGAGTTCTCAATGTGAACACAGCCAGACACAAACTAAGGGACTAATTCAACAAAAACTTACATTGTAAATTGAACGCTCTGCTGAGAATTTATTGGGGGGGGGTAAGAGAATTGTTTTTTCTAGACATTAAAAGGAATAAATGTCAAGATTTTCAACTCTACAGTTTCATTAGGGCAGCCTGTACATACATGTACAAAAACAGCCAGCCAGCCAGCCAGCCAGACCAACTTAAAAACTGAAGAAATGTATTTTGAAGTAGACAGTTTTGATTGACAGTTTCTAATCACAACTTTTGGGATGGAAATGACAACTCTCAATTTTATGGTAAAGAGTCTTTGATTTACTCAACATCATTCTAGAAGAAAATGCGACATGGTTTCTGGTAGACTATGAAAAACCATGTTTAAAAAACTCTTAGATACTAATTTTCTTACGTTCAATTTTACACGCATGAAAGAATACTGAACTCCTCAAGGACTTATTTCTCCTTTGAATGAGAAACTCAAAATAGTCTGGTAATTATTGATATGGAACAGTAACTAAGGGAAAGTCTTTCAAGGTCTACAGACAAAAAATATGTATACATTCTTTTGCATTCACCCGCGAAAAGGAATGACTAAAATGTTTTATATAACAAATATGCATGAAATATCATCAGTAAGTAGAGGTCTGGTTATTCAATCAATAGAAACCGTCTCATGACCAATGTCTTTTGGTAGCATACCATCTTGGCGGTGATTAATCAAAAAATTGGCAAAAAGGAGGATCAATCATAAGATAAATTACTTCTCTTGCCCTTTGCTGTGCAGTGATCATTAAAAATGTTTGAAAACAAGAGACAAACTAAGGGACCAATTTAGCATAAACTTTTATTGTAAACCCCTCCCTGAAAATCTATTTTAGATGCAGATCAGAAAATAAAGAAATGAGCCTCTAAGTTGACTAGGTTTGCAGTAAACGATTGAGCCACCAGGACTCTGATAGTAGACAGGTCGAAATAACACCCGTTATTTTCTGATCACTGGCATTGTTTTTATTACATTACATATATATATATATATATATATATATATATATATATATATATATATATATATTGTTTGTGTGGCAAATCCATTTCCAATCATATTCCCAGCTCTACACTAAAACAACTAAACTCTCGGAGTATAAAGTTGAATGTATTGAGCGCTCTATGAAATAAATCCATCACATGATAAACATTGCTTTATACTACATTATATCATGTTATATTGCAAACCTGATTTGTTACATATGTACAATGTGATATATATATATATTGATGGTTGTTATAGATGCTCAGAGAAAACTTACATTTACATGTATATATACGTATATAGTCTAGAAAACTTTACAGCTTTAAACACAAAACACACTAAAAAACCTTTTCAAAAATTATTTTTTATCACTTCAGACATTCATTTCCAAATATCTGTAAATGTAATTTATGTAATTTTCTTCAATGCATTTTTTATGTTTTACACATACTTTGATATTATGGTTTCTATGTGTAAATTCTCTCTTGTTCGAATCATTTGTTTACCATGTAACAGTTTGTATATACATATATAAATACATACAAATAAAAAACAATATTTGAATAAAACAGTCAATGAATTTCTTTTGATACCTGTTGTACTTGTGCCCTTGTTCTGTTGGTATATACGTATGTCTCATTGATAGTATGAATTAAGATGTGGATAATTCATAGTTTAATTCATATAGTGTGTTTTATCATTTGTTAGATAATGTTATTGCTGATCTTTAAAAAAAGTCATAGGATAAAATGACTTGTATGAATTCTAGATAAAGTGCCTAAAATTGAAAGTTCTTGATGGCCCAATATCCACAATTTTTCAAATGCCTTTGGCTATTAGTGCACTAATTTTTTATGCTTTTGTCAAAGAATGCACAATTGGCTTGAAATTTTCTGCTTAGTGACTCCACTGATATCCCCCAAATCCTTCAAACAAACAGCGCGATATTATCCCTTGTTGTATGTCATATACATTGAATGTACTAAAATGTACCAAAGTTAAGCGATGTCAAGCCTTATCATTACTCAGATATATGGCTGTCTCAGAATACCAAGTTCCTTATACAGCAGCAAGATCATTCTGTGGCCATTTCAGCTCATTCTCTGACACTGATTAACAGAACATCTTGCCAAAGCAGCACTTGACTGTGCACCTGGTCCTTTCTTTTGTGCATTCTGCCACACGGAGGACACATTTAAAATATATTTTCAGTCCACTAGTTCTGTTGGTGTGGCTTGTATGTGTTACATGTATACACACATAGCCAATCAGCTAGCCACCAAGACAAACCTAAAAACTAAAGAAAACTATGTTGACAATTTTACTGACAGTTTCTAATTATGGTTGATACAATGGAAAGACTGTTAGTGCAGGATACATGGATAAATTCTTGGGGATAGAAAGATTCAGTGGGTGATTTATTTATGTATTCATTGGATATTCAAATTCTTTCAAAATCATCATCATCATCAGTCTTTTAATGTCTGTCATTAGAAATACACCTTCCCCAGAATTTTCCAGATCTCTCTATCATGGGCGTCATAGAGCCAGTACTTACTCTCCATTTTGTATTTTGACGGTCTTGTTTTTGCTTGTAATCTCTGGGGATCCATATTTTGAGTCATGATATCAACCGGTTGTCTACCAAACTTGCAAAATGACCAGCCCATTGCCATTTGAGTTTTCTAATGGTTTCTATGATGTCTCTAACTCCAGTTTTTCTCTAATATATTTTGCTGTCTTTTGATCTTCCCATGTGAGGTTAAGCATGATTCTTTTATGTGCACGTTGCATGGTTCTCAGTTTGGAGGTCAGTCTCTTGGTTAGATATAATGTTTTAACTCAATAAATGACTATAAGGAGGATGCAATGGTAGAATACTCTTCTTAAGACTAACTGGATTTTTTTGATCTTGTAGGTTGAGCTTGCTCTGCCAAGGGTTTGCCATCTTATTGTGATTCTTCTTCAAGAATTTCAGGATATCAAAAAAAGACTACCATTCCTAGGGGAATTATGAATCACCATCCATGTATGATGTGTTGGGGGTAATCAATTAAAAAGTTGGACAAAGGAGTGATTGATGAATAAGTTACTTCATTTACCTTCAAGTGGACTGTGATGAAAAACAAGCAGGTGCAAACCAATGATCAATTCAACAGAAACTTACATTGTATATTAACCCCCCCTCCCACTAAAAATCTACTTTGGAGGGGAATTTAAAAAAAATAAAAACAGCATTTCTCTTACTCATTGAGAGGAGTGTGTGTCCTACCATCAACAGGAAGGGCTGGGCACTGTCTGGAGTGATACATAGATATATATAAATGCCAGAACATATGAATAACCTAAATCCAGAAACAATGATTTAACACGTTGGTTTTGGGTAGCAGTGATTGAAAAGAAGATTTTTTTCCTTCGGAGAATAGGCCTTTCTCATCAAGTCCGAACTGAAATTATTCCTGTCAATATCTATTGTTTTTGTGATTCTGGCCATTGACTGCCAGAAATCTAATATTCAATGGCAGCCATTTGTTACCTGACAAATTTGGCACTCAGTTGCAATATATCTTGCGTGTTACCAATTGTTTGTATTCACACTTTAAAGTACTTATCTAGGATTAATTCAAGTTATTTTATTGCATGATCTTCTATAAAGATCTGCAATGAAAGCCTGATTGATCTGAGAACTGTTGTTATTGGCAGCGATTTTGAAATGGTCTCTGGCTATAAGTGTACCAAATTATATGCTTTTATCACAAAATTCTCAATTATTCAGCTAGCTAAGCTTCCCCACTACAGTGGGGGGGGGGACTAAGGGAGAGGTGAAAGGGGGCAGCCTGCTTCGGTTGACATCATCAAAGGGACGACACCATGATGTACTTCCTAAGGATTTTTCATATGGTTTTGGGGTAATTATTTCATTTCAAATGAAACATATCTCCGAAAGTACTCAAGGAATTAGAATGGGAATTTGTGGAAAGGAGGGCAATAGGGTAGGGAAGAGTTGATCAACTTTAAAGGAAATTTTGATGGAGAAATATTCTCCAATTTTAAAAAATTTGTTTATGTATATGCTCATGCCTATCTACTTGATGTATCCAAAACTTCTAAATAGATTTCAATGAAAGTTTCTTCAGCTTTTAAGAGGGTCTAGCAATGTGTGTATCATGTGTGCAGGCTGCACCAATGGAGCTAGAGCACCGAAAATTTAACATTCACTCCTTATTATGGCAACAAAAAACTGCTTTGTCATTTTTTGAAAATCCTCACCCTAAATAAGGTTTTTTAGTGATGGGTTCAATTTACAATATGAGTTTACGCTAAATTGGTCACTTGGCTTGTTTTCAGCAGTGTTCATGCTAATTTATCTGAAAAATCAAATTCATTAATCAGCCCTTTCTCTAATTTTTTTATCATCCTGATCAAGGCATGCTGCCCAAATCATTGCTCACAGGAGAGACAAACCAGACCAGCTGTATTGTTGATGTTGTGACCACAATGTTTAGCGTATTAATACTACAGTCTTCATCAGGCATATAATTTTTAAAGAAAGAGATGTGTCTTCCTTTATTTCTATATGAAACAATTTGTTGACTGAAATGTTTGTTAATATACTAATGGGATGACTTTATTATACCAATACAAGATAAGGAGAGATACCATTTACCAACAACAACTTAACTGTTGAATAACAACACTGGACTGGAAATTCTATGTTGGCCTGAATTACGCAACTAGCTGAAAAGCAAATGTATGCTCCTTCTTTCAAATCTCTTATCTTCCTATGGGGTTTCCTGTCAAGATCGTATTTATCCGATAAAACATATTTAGTCAAATTGAAACCATCATAATGAATCATGCTCAGTAGAACAATCACTAAAAGACAAAACATCTATTCAAAACTTTCTAGTTTTCTTCCAAAAAGAAAAATACAGCAATGAGCTAACAAAAAATAACCATTAATTTCATCTGATCATTCAGTTCTGATATCAATGCTTCAAATATCTAAAATATCATTAAGACTTCATCATCATAGTATCAGTCAGATGAAAAAAAGAATGATGCTCATTTGTAACCAGAGACAGAAAATCTATCATTTTATAATAGATCAAAGTGAGATGCTTGCTTTATGAATACACAATATAATTTAAACTGCATTGTTAAAGTTTACTTTTTCCTCCATCTACACTTTTCGGGTGATCATTTACAGAGTTATCAAGATCGTTGCACTTTCGGATTCTTTTCCTCATCTTTGCTCATCTCGGGTCATCTATTGAAGATGTTTCAGCTGTTGTACTCTACAGCCTTCTTCAGGTGAGTGTTTTAAGTGGTGATGTTTTGAAAACCTGAGACAGAAGTTCATCATTGTCAGAGCCTGAGGACGGAATGTCTCCATTCTGCTATC
>OY735227.1:8137054-8229554 GCA_963457665.1 Thysanoteuthis rhombus | reverse complement strand
TTGTACGTAAGTATGGTTAGATGTACTGGCCCTTCTCAATGTTTTTAACTGGTGTAATAACTTTTTACAAATATTTCTGTCTGGATGGTAGATATGTACTTACCTAACTACTTACTTTTCTATCAACCATTGATATTTATGTACAGTTTTCATGTTTACTTTTTGTTGATCATCAATTTTTTTGGCATTTTATTGTTATTGATTCCAACTTTTTTTTCTTTGGGCAATATTTCCACAGAGTTGATATCAAATGTTTTGGAAACCATCAACCGAAACTGTCAACATAATTTTCTTCCTTTCAAGGTCACGCTGGCTATGAATGTATCTATCGTATGTCCAGGTTACATTGGTGGAGCTAAAGGGCTTTGGATTTGAACATTTACTCCTTATCATGCTAAAAATAATACTTTTTTGTTTTTTAAAAATTCCCTGCCTAAATAGATTTCAGGTGGGGCGGGGGGATGAATTTACAATGTAAGTTCTTGATAATTTAATCCATTTGTTTGTGTCTGGCAGCATCCACGCTTGGTTCCTGAAAATTGTAACTTTTGTAGTGATTGCTGTGTGATAAAACTCATTCAGTGGTCACTACTTTTAATTCAACTTTTTTGATTATTCATCCCCAACATGGCATACTGCTCAGAGGCATTGTTCGTGTGATTGTTTCTATTGAGTGACTAACTAGACCTGTTTTTTTTTTTTCATTTGATTCTTATCATTTTTCCTTATTTTCTGTGTGTTCTTAGATCTTTGGATTGAAAACTGTTTGAAATTCAAACATATCTACAATGTTACCTGGTTGTTTCATTTTTTCTTGTGAATAGTTTTAGATCTGAACATCAAAGACACAGGTAATCCTGTGGAAGAGAAGATTTGGCTATTGTGCTGTGTAAATCAATTTATGTACACGTATATTGATCCCAATATATTTCCAATAGATATATATATATATATATATATATATATATATATATATATATATATATATATATATATATATATATATATATATATTCCAGCTCTACTCTAAAAAAACTTGACTCTCAAAGTATAAAGATGAATGCATCGAACACTCTATGAAATAAATCCCTCACATATCAGACTTTGCTTCATATTATGCTATATTGCAAACCTTATCTGTACCATATGTACTATATGTATATATATATTGCATTGAGGAATAGACATATTTGGTCGAATAGAATGAAGTGAAAATTGCGTCATATCATATAGAAACTCATTTGAAGTATTCTCCCATCGTTATACGGTTAATGTATCACTCATACTTGACAGCATAAATAGAATAAACAATTATTGAAAATGGGGCTGCTGCTGGAATTGGACCTGCCACTGACAGGGTGGTCATTTCAAATAGCAATGCTCTTACCTTTGAGTTAAACAGTTGCCAGTAATGCACTGGCCCGAATAACTGCTTTCACACCAAATTCTCATCTCTTTATTCTCAGTCAATTCATCTCTTTCAACGTGACAGTTATGTATTAAGAAATGGACATATTTGGTCCAACAGAATGAATTATAAATTGTATCACTTGCCCTTGACAATATGAAAAGAATAAACAATCGAAGAAAATGGGGCTGTTGCAGGAATCAAACCAGCCACTGATACATTAACCGTGTAAGGACGGGAGATCATCCCAAATAGCTTTGTATATGATATAATGCAATTTATAATTCATATTTATGCTATAAAGAAATGGATATATAACTCGACAGAATAATTATGAATGCATTACTTTTATTGTGATAAAAGGACAACAACAATTAAGATGAAGATAAATTATTGCCAACAATTATTAATTATGATAAACATTTCTAATGCTTTCTGAAAAACTAAAGCAAACAAAATCTATGGTCCAACTAAATATATATATATGTATATACATATATATATATATATACATATTCTAAGAATGTATAAAAATATCTTTAAAATAAAAAGATATCTTTAAAATAAAAAATTCTTTAAAATGTTGCTACCAATTATTAAAAGCATAAATTATGTGAGAGTATTAAAAATTCCATCGTAGAATCCATTAAAGATCTCAAATGGCAGTGGGCTGGCCATGTTGCAAGAATGGCAGACAACTGATGGGCTCACGACATGGATCAACAAAGATCACATGCACAACTGAAGCCGGCAGAATATTAGATGGAGAGATGAGCTAGACAAATTCAGAAAGTACTGGCTCTGTGACGCCCATGATAAAGAATTGTGGTGAATCCTGGAGAAGGTCTTTGTCCAATGACAGACTTTGAAAGACTGATGTTGATGATGATGATGATTGAATATTCATCTGAGGTTTTTCTTGCAAAACAAATATGTTTTTCTGCTTAATTTATACCAGAAGATATTTTTCTGACCCAATGGCTAGATACAAATGTGGTTTATATTCTCACTTTTGATAATTCATTGCTATCTTCTGATGATATGCTGGGATATTTCTATCATCTCCAGCTTCCAGATTCTTTCACTTAATCTTCTACTTTCTAAATATATACAGGCCTGGTTAGTCACTTGATAAAAACCGTCACATCACCAACATCTTTTGGCAAAATGCCATATTAGGGGTGACCAATTAAAGAATTGGAAAACGGGGTGATCAATGAATCTTATTTCTCTTATCTTTTGTTTGGAAATCATCACTAAAAAAAGTGTGGATTTTCTAAAAACCGGATTGGCTCAAACACAGTGATCAATTTAATTTAACCCCCTCTCCCTTCTAAAAGCCTATTCAGGGGAAGAATTTAAAAGAAAAAAGAAAAAGAATTTCTTTCTAAATGCAATAAGAGTAAATGTGTAAATTTTCAGCCCTGTGGCTCCATCGGTGTGGCCTGAATGCATAACCAATATATGCATGTATAGCCAGCAAATTGGCTGGGCCGACATTAAAAACTGAACCCCCATCCCTGTGCTGACAGTTTTGTTGACAGTTTTACTTGACTGTTTCTCTCAGGGAAGAAGAAACATTGGGACACGTTTCTTCTCTTCCGCTTCACAAAGCTTTGTTTATTTCCAATGGCCGAATAAAGCTTCTAATTTTATGGCTGGATGCCACTGCTTATCAGATTGTGTTACACTCAACTTATCTGCTTTATTTGCGTCTTCTTCTCAGTTCAGCAGTATCGTTTGACCTTCTTTCCCCCACAGATGACACCTTATGGATTTGGATTCACAATATCCACTTGTTCACCAATCACAAAATTCTTCCTCTTATGCCTTCACGGTGTTACATTTTTTCATTTGTGTTTGTTCAATCCCAAAATAGCCAGCATAATCTATTAATACAATCCCAATCGCTCATGTAGAATCATTTGATGATCTTTGGGCTGGTAAATGAGAAATCTGAGCATGGCCGCCTGCTGCCATTTCAGGGGGGGGGGGGGCTGCGGGGGGGGTGTAAAACGATATATTCAGAATATCATCAGCAATCCTGTTGCCTGCAAATAATGATACCACTTTTTTGTATGGATCCATTAAGTTAGGGTTACGTAAAACAATCGTACAGCACCATCATCTTTTATTGACTATAAGGTTCCAATGGAGAGACCTTCTCACCCTAAATGAGATGGCCTGATCCAGGTGTGGGAGCGAACGCCCAAGAATGTGAATGGGGGGGGGGGAGTAAAAAGAAAAGCATCGGGTCTAAGAACACTTTGAAACATCCTAGACCATGAAAGATTGCAAAAGTCTCAACCCTCAAAACGGGTTCTTTTTTTCAAAAGACATTCAATCAACATCAAGAATCATCTAGAATGAATCACATGAGACCCTCTGATCCTATCTGAAGCAGTAATGGCAACAATAGGTGTTGTTGCAATAATCATCATCATTTTTATTTCTGATTAGCACCTTTCACTTGGCTTTACTTTCAAAATACACACACACACACACACACACATATATATATATATATATATATATATATATATATAAATATCTATATCTATATATATATATATATATATATATATATATACATACATACATATATATATATATATATATATATATATATATATATATATGTGTGTATATATATATCAGTGGCAACTTCAGCACTTGGACTACTTGGGCTCAGCCTGAGTATCCCAACTGTCAAGTGTCATTCTATTTCAAACTAGATAGAAACGTCTCAAAACATTTCATTCATCCTTCAAGAACTTGACTCAAGCAAACAAATTTATACCTGAACTGTAAAAAATAATCTTAAAAATCTCAAGTAGTTTTTGATTCATTATTTTTCAAGGAATGTAGCTCTATTTCAACTCTATAACAGAAAATGTTGACTAGAAATAAAGTTACTTTTAATGATAATTTTATATGAACAAAATTCAAATCCTACTACTCAGGCCTAAACTAACTAGCTTAGTAGAATAGATCAACTAATACCAACGGCCTGGACAATTCGAAATAATCTTAAAAATCTCAAATAGTTTTTACTCAACTATTTTTCAAGGAATTTGGCTTTGTTCCAACTCTATCAATCAAGTAAAAACAAATCACTAGGAATGAATGGTCAGTCTAGAACAGTGGTTCCCAACCTTTTCATAACTGAAGACCCCTTTTATTTAAACAATATTTTTTACAGAACCAGTATTTCAAAAGGCCTAAAAACTCCACTTATTTCAATTTGCAGTTGTTTCTCCTTGACATCTTTAGATGACCTTACTACCTCGTTGACGAGATTAGCAGTCAGTGACACAAACTATGGACAACATTCAAGGATCAGTTTTACCTGTTGTGAGTTCTGCAGTGTAGAAATAAAAACTACCATGTTAACTGCTTCGGACATGGAGATTGTTTCTGCTGCCAGAGTACTGCAGACAATACATCTAATTTTCTTAGAATTCCATCAAACAGGAGAGAATTTTCCTGATTCTCCAAAGAGAAGGATATGTGACCTCCCTGGCAACCAACATCAGGAAGATTCATAGAAGCAGCATCCCTAAATGTCATCAAATGGTGTTGATTGTCTGTACCTAAATGTCGATATTTCAGTGACAACTTGAAAGATTCTGTTCAAGCAATAACTTGGATAACAACCAACAAATCCTTCACGGTACATAGCATAATGTTAGTTGCAAAACTACAAACATCAAACCACAAATCTGGACGATTCTGATATGTCAACCACAGCAGTTGTCCTACTTTGGATCTCAAGAAATATTTTTTATTTTCTCTTAGTACTTGTTCTTTTTGCACAGTTCTCATGGAATCCATATGAATCGGTGATATTCTGTCAGCATATTCATCCTGGCTGAGATGTATATCTGGATCAATACAGGTGAAGTCAATTCTGTAATGCTTGAAGGTTTGCTGTCTTCTTTTCTCACTTTGAAAGCCATGCAAATGTTACTTATGGTGTTTTTGAAATTTTAATTTCCCGAGCAAATGAAATCATCAACATGATTGGTTATCAGGGAACCGGTTACGTCAAACTAGTAGAACACAGTGGGATTCAATTGTGACATGACACCATTTTCAGTCATGACTGACTTGACTTTGTTGTACATGTGGAGGGAAGCATCACTTATTCATTGACACACTTGTTGAGTTGCCATATCCTATTACAATTTCCTTCTTCAGTGTCATAAAGTAAACTTCTCTATCCATGGTTTGTCTTTTCAGAATTGCAGTTTGAAGTTCATGAAATGTAATTTCCTTTGACGTTGAGCTGGAACTGCCATCAGCAGTTGTAAAGACTCATGAACACGAATCAGGGAATCTTTCTGAATGCCACCTATGAGTTCTTCCAATGCCCTTGCTACTAATCTGATTTTTTGCACGATTCTATCAGGATTGGATTTCAAGCTCCACACCCGTGTATATATGCATTCCTGACCAGCATTTTCTCCTTTGGTGAAAATGTTATCTCATTTGGCCTTATCAAACAGAGCATCATTTATCACCAAGGTGTTGTTTTTATCTGGATTCTTTCATTGATTCAGTCACATCAAGATCTCTGACTTGACTTGGATCTCAGGACATTTTTCCACCTTCCAGGTTTGTTCAACTAGTTATTCTAATTTTGTACCAATTTTTGTCTCTGCTTCTTGCTTTGCCAGCTTAGCTAATAACTTTTGTCATGAATGTGATCATGGTTTTCATTATGGATATAACTAAGAGTATAACCTGGTTTTTACAGTGAGGACAGAATTTTTAATTGGGTCATTTTCACTGACTCCTACATGCAGAGTTTCAATTGACTGTTCAACATCGAATGATTCAAAATCACAGAGTTCTTTGACAGTATCTGGATGTCTATCAGTTTTGTCAAATGACATTGGCTCTGATATTTGATAACAGTTTTCTTTTTCATTTTATTGATTAACTTTCCATAGTCTGCATTAATGTACTACCACAAGTCTAATGAAAGTGAAAAATGGCTGGACCATCTGGACTCATGACCACACCCTGACCTCTTCATTCTTGGTTATCTGGTCTCTTGTAATACACTTCAACACCAGGTACACAAGTATTTGGTGTGGCACAATTTTTTAGTTGGGCTCTCCTAATTTCATCAGATGATTCAGCTTCATTGAATAACTGTCTGGCTACATGTAGAGCCTTTTAATGATTCTTCACAACTTCATTAGTGGTTGTACCCTTCAGTACAGAGGGGGTAATCGGTCATTAAGTACTGATGGAATGTTAGTATTCTTTCCAAAAACCAGTTGGTATTGACTATATAGATGGACATTTTGTAACAAGTTCTTTGCCGTTATGGACATGCTCAGAGCTATTTTCTGGTCTAGATTGGGATCATGATTTACTTTCAATAGTCAATTCTGTCAATATCTGGTTATGCCTTTCCAACAGACCATCTCTACAAGGTGAATATCCAGCAGTTTTAATGATATCTATGAATGATTTCTCAAACATGTCTTGTAGTTCGGCATTATCGAACACACAACGGAGATCACTGAATATGGTGCTCCTTGAAGACTTATCCAACTTTTAATAAAATTTTGTACAAATTCAGACCACTATTCAGTACTGGTTATACAACCTGCACTGGATCTTGTGAATTCATTGATGATGTGTAAATACCATAAGTTTGGTTCCAGTTGAAGATCAGATCAGAGTCTGATCATGATCTTTGACCAAAGAAAATTCAGGAACTGGTCTTATTTTTTTAATGTTATCTGCATATGTCGCTGGGGACTATACTATCATTTAGCATGTTGAAGATGTCTAAACAGTCAGTACCTGTAGATCTCCATAAATGTTTCAACCTATCTGATAAGAGTGTCCAAATTGTTTGCGTAGTTTTGTTAAGATCTTGGCTTTTACTTTTTCATCCATCTTGTCATTAACGACTTACACTCCCAACTCAGAATTGTCTGTTCTGTAATCATTGTCAACTACGTCAGTGTGGTAATGGCCACTTGATGGGAACTGTAATTCGACGGGCCTTCCCAGCATGACAGCTTTGACACATTTAAATCTAAAACAGTTCCTACCGTTTTTTGAGATGACCTGCTCAACAGAAATGGTATGTCCGCATTAACAACTTCAGTTTCTGTGTGCATTTGGTATTTCCTATTTTTGATGGTAGGGTATTTTTTTGTGTAAGGTCACAATTTTACTTTCACCAAATGTTTTGTCACTTTTTGTGGTTGTAGCATCAGTATTCACACTCTGCATGTATCGGTCCAATCATGTTTTTACTACATATTGTCCTCGTACATGCAGTACCAATGACAGCAAAATTCACAGACTTCACAACAAATATCTCCGTTTTAGAAATTTTACCTTATGAGAGAAGTGTAATGTTACAATCTTCCACAGAGTTTTCCACATAGATAGATTCACGGCTTACTGTCATTTTGATTGAGTCAGTTCTATACAAACATTCTATCCACCAATGGAGCACACTTTGACAAATCTAACTTAATGTGGCTTTACCGTATTTTTCAAAGGGTTTGTTCCCTTCACTTTTGTTTCAGATTTAGGAAATTGTCTACATTTTCTCTTAACTTTTTCTGCATACATAACTGTCTCTTGTTTAATGGCAGCAATTGAATTTCCTGATGGGTTGTTTTGACCTGTGCAGCCACTTTCACTAAATATTCTTTTCATGGCCGATTTTGTATTTTTATACATTTTAGATGTGCATTGCATTAGGATGTACAGTCATTTTTAATGATGCAAATTAGCATTATCTATTCAAATGCCAACACCACTCTACGTAGAGACATTTCATATTTAGTGCTTCTGTGGTATCTCTGATCAAATTCTACTATGTAATCAGATATTGAAATTTTCTCTCAATTGACTCTTTCAAGAATAAATCATCGAGTGCCATAATTGAAATGTCCACACCATTCTCTTGGTGTAGATCATCAGCTCCGCACATTAAAGCCACGTTTCTCGCTTTTCCAGTGAGCAACAAAGTTACAGCCAACGTTTGCTTACTTTTCTCTATCATGAGTTGCCAGACTTTGAATTTCTTTTTCCCTCAATTCACAACTTTCTTCTTTAAAATGTACAGATTTTTGTAGCCAGATGTCGTCTTCTTGACTTACTTGTAAAGCTCTGCTATCATGGAAACTACTCGAAACAATCCAAATAGGAAAGAAGAGATAATCTTTATTCTCACGTAAACTTTTCATCTTGTGATGCTGAAAGAGAAAATTTTTTAAAAACAATTTTTATGTATCGTATATGCTATCATATCTACATCCGTTATGCAAATAGTTTTTAATCTGATCAGTGTTATTCCAACGTGCTGTCTTATCAGTAATTGCATTATCACGTTTGTGTTTCCCTCAGGAACTGCAAGCTCTAGTTTCAAATGCTTAGTTTTACTTTTTTAATTTTCAATATTTTCTGAGTACAGGCATTGCCCAATAGAACGTAATTCGTTATCGAGTGGTTTGCAATATAGCATGAATGGTTGTTGAACCCCAACATCATCAACTATATCATCTTTGAACTGAGCATTATTTTACTACACCTTAAGAGCATTTGATGACAGGGGTGACTCAACACCCATCCCATCCTCATCATCATCCGTTGTTGGACATAGACCTTCTCCGGGATCTGCCATGATTCTCTATCATGGGCATTGCGGAGCTGGTATTTTCTGAATTTGTGTAGTTTGTCTCTCCATCTTGTACTCAGTCAGTCTCAGTTTTGCATCTGATCTCTGGGGATCCATGTTATGAGTCATGAAGTCCATCAGTTGTCAGCCATTCTTGCAACATGGCCTGCCCATTGCCTTTTAGGTTTTTTTAATAAATCTTATGATGCCTTGGACTCTCGTTTTCTTCTTGATATACTGTGCTGTCCTGTGATCTCTCCATGTGATGTTGAGCATGATTCTCTCATGTGCGTGTTGCATGGTTCTCAGTCTGTGGGTCAGTCTGAGGCTTGCCATCCTCGTATGATTCTTAGCTTGATTTCTTCTTCTTTTGTGGGTTTCATGGAGATTTGTTGTCTTAGGTAGATGTAGCGGTCTACTTTCTCCAGTTTTGCATCTCCAATTTTGATATATGAATTAGACTAAAACATTTCAGTGGTCCATGACCAAAAATTTTTTTTCAATCAATATTTTTCCTTTTTCCCCTCAACAGCTTATGTACAGGGTATCTAAAGACACAGTGGCCAAGGGTTAAAAGGGTTGAGACATTGATATAGGTATGTAAATATTTTGTTTTTAAGTTCTGACATTTGGTATGCTTTGTAATGTATCATAGTTATTTTGGTAGTGATATTTAATAAAAGACTAACATTAGAGAATGCTTCTGTCTATTTTTAAAAATCTAACTCAGTTCTTATCTGATTGACAATGATCGTCGTCTTTCATCCATCACTCGCCTTTGGATTTCACTCATACCGACATCACAGTTATCGCAGCTCATTTATAATGTGGTTGGCTTCCATTCCCAACACTGGTATTATAATGATAGATGCCTGTATCATTACAAAGATAATACCTTTCGTTAATGATCATTTAAACTTTATACTGATTGTATTTTACAGCATTCAGCAATTTTTTATTTTTCATTTTTTATTTCTCTTGATTTTAATTGCTTCAAAGCAAAGTACATTATATGATCATGAGTATCCCCCAGGATGGGGGAAGGGGTTAGATAGGGTACTTGATCCGGCCTTTTCACCTTGAGTGAAGGTGTTTGAAAGTTGAAACCATATAATCAATAAAAGATAATGGAACAGCACAATTGTTTTATGTAACTACAGTAGAATATACCCATATAGAAAACACGGTATCATTATTCATTAGAGACTTGCTGGCAGCTAACATATATTTTGAAAATATCTTTTTTCTCCTCCTGATGGAAATATATCCCTTCCTTCAAAGAACTCCCCTGGAAAAGATGGCTGTGGATGGCCATGTCTAAGACTCAACTATTTCAGTACAAACACCAACTGACTTCAATTTGAGCCATGATCTACAAGCTACTCGGAGAATTCCATCCACTTCCAAGCATTCAAGTTAGATATCACTCTGTTTATGGGACTTCCACTAATAGTTGAGCTATTTTTGTGACTTGTCTTGAAATCCAATAATCATTTGTCAATTCTTCATTCCTCTGGTTATTCTGTGGCCATTGATGCTTCGTTATAGATAATATGCATTCCTGTCTTGACAAATGGCACCAAAACTCTTTTGCTACCAAGAAATTTTGAGAATTTAAACAGATCAATCTGTCCATCTGTCAACTTACCAAGTGTCTCCTGAGTCTCTCTGTACATTTCACACATTTCTTTGAATCACTCCACCATGAAATGTAGAATCTCATTTTCTATCCATTCATACTTTCTCTCAGGAAGCCATTCCATGCATCAAGTTTCCAAAATATTTCAGTGGCATGTACTATGCCTGAACTTCTCTAAATCAAGTAAATATTTTCCTTTCGAGTCATTGAAGCTATAAGTCATCATAGAATTTCTCCATTGGAAGCACACATTGGCAATACTTACATGCTTTTATCATTTTCAATAATGGCTTCAAAGTTTGAGCAGAATGACCAAGAGTTAACTTTAATAACAGCTTTCATACATATGAACTTTTACTTTAATACAGAACTGTTTAGTAACTCTATCAAATGAAGAATCACTCACTGGCTAATCTACTCAATGACCTTCTCTCGACGTACAATCCATATGTAAATAAAGGAACTTTTTTCCAGATAGTGTTAAGTGATAGTATCAAGAAAAAATGAAAATTAAAAAAGAAGCCTATGAACTTTGCTGTGAAAATATATACCCCTGTATCAAGTTTCAGTGTTCTAGGTGCAAAATTGCAGCCCACAACTTGGAACATACATAATACATATATGCATACTTACATGTATTCACTTTTATATATGAATATAAATACATAAATATAAATACATATGTATAGATATATATATACATAAATATATGTGAGTGTGCGTGTGTCTGTGTGTATATATACATGCGTGTCGCTGCACTGTTTCGAATTATATCATGGTTTATTGAGTAAAAACATTGTTACGTTGACATCAGACAGAAGCCCAGAGATAAGATTCAGATTGGTCTCTCACATAGATGTCACTTTATACGTAGAAATTCCACCATGCATTGGTAACTAGCCCCAAGGAAAGCATTTCCCAACCCATGTCGAATACATTCAATCTATTAATTTAATCATAGCATTCCTAAAACTTACTATATATTTTCTCACATCAGAAAACAGCAATCCTGTGAATTGGAATAAAAACAAGACTTTCATACCCAACATCCAATATCTTCAGCACATTCCCAAACTGGGATACTCAATATACAATAGAAAATATAGATTTTTTTATTCATTTTAAAAGATTTTTCGGATGGGATGTTGTCAAAGTCTTTTATCCTTTTAAATGTTTGTATCACGTCTCCTCTCATACTTCTCTCTTTTGATGTTGTTAGTTTTAATTTTTCAAATCTCTTTTCATAGAAGAGGCTTTTTAGTTCTGGAACAAGTTATGTTGCTCTTCTCTGGATAAAGACTTGAATCCTTGAAAGAAAAAGAAATCAAGCGAAGAATCACTCTAGGTTGGCAAGCCTTCAGCAGAGCAAGCTCAAACTTGAAAAAACAAGAAGATACCAAAAGAGTCCAAAAAAGAAGGGTATACAACCAATGCATCTTCCTGATAGTCACCTATGGAGCTGGAACATGGAACCTGACCAAGAGACTGACCTACAGACTGAGAACTATACAACATGAACATAAAAGATACCTGCTCAACTTCATATGGAGAGATCACAAGGCATCACAGTATATCAGGGAGAAAACAGGAGACATCATAGAATCCACTAGAAAACTCAAATGGCAATGGGCTGGTCATGTTGCAAAAATGGCAGACAACTAACGGACATCATGACTCATAACATGGATCCCTACAGATCACATGCAAAACCGAGGCTGGCCAAATACTAAATGGAGAGACAGACTAGATAAATTCAGGAAGTAAAGGTTCTGCAACACCCATAATAGAGAGGTGTGGGGAATCGTGGGGGAGGTCCATATCCAATGATGGACTTTAAAAGACAGATGAGGATGTTGGGAGTGATTGATTAATAATTGGAAAAGTTGGTCATTAATGAATAAGTTACTTCTCAAACTTTTTATTTTAAAAAAAAGCATTAATGCAGCCCACACATTTGAATTTGGATAAATGTAATCCATTTTAAATTCATACGATTTTTAAAGGTCAGAAATTGTTTGTTATAGTAGTTCATTGATTATAGTCTAAAAACTAATAGATCCCCTTGACAGAAAGTTTTCAAACTTTCGAAACCACTGTTATAACTTATTGTATCTTCCATGTTTGGTTAGAATTTATTTTGAGGAAAAATGAAAAAGATTTATTTGTATGAATTCGATGTTGTCTGTGGTATGTGTGATGATTGACTGCAGGGTATAAACCAAATCTGTTTTGACGGGCGAATAAAAAAACAAAGGAGATAAACAAGTACTTATGATCAATGAGTGACAGAATGGTGGTTAACATGGGTTGCAGACAATGGCCAAGGATCAGGCTACATATCTGGCAGAATTATTCATATAGACACTGAGATTCTATATTTCTTGCCTGCATTGGTGTCTGCATGGAAGTACAGAAGATTCAAGTAGAAGAAACAAATGTCTTATTCTGACAACCGCATTCCTAAAGTGAAAACAGACAAGTGTAAATAGAAACAAATCTGGTTAGTCACTCAATAGAAATCGTCACGTGACCATTTCTTTTGACGACATGACATGTGGGGGGGTGATCAATGAAAACTTTTTGAAAAGAGGGTGAACGATGAATGAATTACTTTTTCCGCATTTTGTTTGGCAGTGATGACTAAAAAGTCTGAATTTCAAAAAACAAAAAATGAATGTTGCTAGACACAAACTAAGGGATCAATTTAGCATAAACTTACATCATAAATTGAATGCCCAAGTAGAAATTTATTTTTGGTGGGAATTTTTGAAACCTCTTAAAAAAAAATTTTATCTAAATATAATGGAATAAATGTTTCAATTTTCAGCACTCTAGCTCCTGTGCAGTCTGTACATGCAATGCATACATAGATAGCCAGCCAACCAGCCAGAATCACTTGAAACCTGAAGAAACCAATGTTGTATATGCTGACAGTTTTTGGTGACAGTTTCTACAGAGGAATATGATTTTACTTAGGATTTGTTCTTTTAATAGAAAGGCACATGTAAAGATGTCATGACTCCCAAATCAAAGAATTTATGATTGAAGAAATAATCGTGGGTCTGGAAGTACGGTTGCTGCTATAGATTGATGAGGAAAATCAATTGTTGGATTTGGTAAACTTATGATCATCCAAACAAGTTGTTTTGGGCTTTTTGCTTCAATAAAATATACTTGCAAAATTTGTGAGTCAATGATGTTATTTTTAAGAATCTATTTCATGGTCTGTTCTGCTTGCATCTTAAGCCAACAATATGCATCTATATTTATGATTGTATTGTGGATGTGAAATGATCCAACTGAATGTAGATAAAAATGACAATTGGTTGGTGAAGTGAAAAACTCAGGAGAGAGGTGTTATATCTCAAAATTATTTTATTATTATTCAGTGGGGGCAGTTCAATGCATTTCAACAGGGACAGACATCTTTTCCACAGAGAAAAATATGCTGTTTACATTTTAATGCTGAAAAGGAAAATGTGCAAATTTGAGTGTTTGTTTGTTAGTAGTAGTGGGAAGGGAAGTGTTTGTATCTGCATAGTTGAGGGTGACATTTGATTTGAAATGAGATTGGTCTATGAGAGACAGGGTCATGGGATGTATGGTTCCTATCTCTGTGTATGTTTGGCTTGTCTTAAGATAAGAAGGGCAGTGAAAATGGTCATTTCTCAGGGAAAGTTTAATTTTGTTATTTCAATAACTAGAAGAGAAAAACAAATGCCACTACACTACATATCATTAATTTTTTGAAACAGGGCTTTCTCCCATAGGTTGCCCTAAATTTGTTTTTAACAATGAGGGATCAGTAAGTATAAAAGCAGACTTGACTCGCTCTTCGTGTCATTTCTATTGAATGTTAAGCTATATACTTATATATATATGTGTTTGCATGTCTTTTTGTGCATGTGTGTGTTTGTGTGTGGATATGTTTTTTGTAGGTACATATTTAATAGATATTTTGGGTTTCTCTTTTTGATGTATAAGCATTATGATTAGTGTTCCAATCATCTGGGATGTTTTAGGCTCAAGTTTAAAAAGATGGCCAGTTTCCTGGTGATGATCTTACCCGCTTTTCTGTGTAGATTGATGGTGATGCTGTCTCATCTAGGGGCCTTTCTTTTCTTTGCCTGTTTGATGGCTTGTTAAAACCCAAAAGATCTCAACAACTACTGACGTATAAGCCTATTCAACTATATATACAAACTTTCCCCCCAAATCATCACCAACTGAATCTCAAAAACACTAGATGAAAACAACCACAAGAGCAAGCTGGTTTTAGAAGAAGCTACTCGACCATGGACCACCTGTACTCAATAAATTAGCTGAAAGAAAAGGCAACAGAATATAAGCTACCATTCGCTGTAGCATTTATCAACTTCATAAAGGCCTTCAACTCAGTGGAAATCCCTAAGATCATGGAGGCAATCACTTGACAAGATGTAGATCCAGTAAGTGTCGAAGTGCTGTAACATATATACAGTCACACCAGCTCCTTTATCAGGCTACATAAAGATTTGCAGCCCTTTCAGCTCCAAAAGCGGGTGAGACAAGATGATACCAACTCACCCAAACTCTTCACAGCCTGTCTTGAGATGATCTTCAGAAGACTAGACTGGGAGAATAAAGGAATCAAAATAGACGGCAAGTATTTGAACAACCTCAGATTTGCAGACAACATTGTCCTTTTTGCAGTTTTACACGGCCTCCAACTACTGATAGATGACCTAAATGAAGGGAGCAAGAAAGTCAGTACACACATGAACTTCACCAAGACAAAGACTAACATCAAAATTGAGGACACAGAACTGAAGGAAGTAGACCACTACATCTACGTAGGACAACGAATCTCCATGAGACTCTCAAAAGAAGAAGAAATCAAGCGAAGAATCACACTAGGATGGCAAGCCTTTGGCAGAGCAAGCTCAAACTTGAAAAAACAAGAAGATCCCATTAAACCTATAATGAAGGGTGTATAACCAGTGCATCCTCCCAATAGTCACTTATAGAGCTGAAACATGGAACCTAACCAAGAGACAGATCCGCAAATTGAGAACCATGCAACATGCACATGAAAAAATTATGCTGGGCCTCACATGGAGAGACCACAAGACAGCACAATCATCTGGAAGAAGACAAGAGTCAGAGACATCACAGAATCCATTAAAGAACTGGTCATGTTGCAAGAATGGCAGACAATCGTTGGACATCGCGACTCATGACATGGATCCCCAGAGATCACATGTGGAACTGAGTGCGGCAGAATATTAGATGGAAAGATGAACTAGACAAATTCAGACAGTACTGGCTTTGAGTCGCCCACAATAGAGAAGTGTGGCAAATCCTGGAGAAGGTGTATATCCAACGATAGACAATATAAGACTGATGATGATGATGATTTAATAGATAAACAGCTAGTAACTTGAGTGGATGAAGCAGAGTAAGAGAAAACTGGTGCCAACATTTCTGCATTTAAAGAGAATAAATGATTGTATATTTAAACAAATTTATGCAACATTTATATATTGTATATTGATATTCATTACACCCATACATAATAGTTTCCTCAGCCTTATCAAATTATAAATCAACCTTGAGCAAGATTTGACAACTCTTGTCAACAAAGCGACAGAGCAATGAATGAAAAAAGAAAATAATAGATAAGAAAGATAAGATGTATTCGCGGATAAAATCTTTGCTCATATCTGAGCTTGTATCGTGCTTTTGGCTTGAGAGTTTCTTTTGATTTATTTGTTCAATTTGTTGTTGTTTTTTTTTTTTTGGATGAATAATTATCATATTCATTTTTAAAGCAGTTCACAGTTCTAGATTCCATTATTCCTGGATCTCAATTTATGAATTTATTCTAATTGTTGAAAACTCTTTGTAAGAAAAACCCTTCTTGAATTTTTTCTGCAATTTTTCCCATACATATATATATATATATATATATATATATATATAGAACATGGAACTTAACCAAGAGACAGACCCGTAAATTGAGAATCATGCAACGTGCACATGAAAGAATTATGCTGGGCCTCACATGGAGAGACCACAAGACAGCACAGTACATCTGAGAAAAGACAAGAGTCAGGGACATCATAGAATCCATTAAAAATCTCAAATGGCAGTAGGCTGGCCATGTTGCAAGAATGGCGGACAACCGTTGGACATCATGACTCACGACATGGATCCCCTGAGATCACATGTGCAACTGAGGCCAGCAGAATATAAGATGGAGAGACAAGCTAGACAAGTTCAGGAAGTACTGGCTCTTTGACGCCCATGATAGAGAAGTGTGGCAAATCCTGGGGAAGGTTTATGTCCAACGACGGACATTGAAAGACTGATGATGATGATGATGATGATATATATATATAAATTTTTTTTTTTTCTCTTTTTCTTAGGCATTATATAGAATTTTCTTGCTAGGATGTTGTCAATGCCTTTTATCATTTAAAATGTTTGTATCATGTCTACTCTAGTTCTCCTTTCCTCTAATATTGTTAGTTTTAATTCTTGAGTCTATTTCCATAGGGAAGGCTTACTAGTTCTGGAACAAGTTTTGTTGCTCTTGACTAGATATTTTCCAATTCTCTTGTTTTTGTTTTTGCAAAGTGGGGACTGTGCTTGCAATGCATATTTCAATTGGGGTCTTATGTGTGTTATGCACAGTATTTCAAGTGTTTCAAGCTGTCATATGGAAAGTATAAATCAGAAAAAAGTGAAATTAAGAAAATATGAAATCATGAAAACAGGCTTGGTCAGTCTCTCATTTAAAACTATCATATGACCAATGGTTTTTGGCAGCATGCCGTATTGGGGATGAACAATTAAAAGTAGGAGAAAAGGGGGCTCAATGAATAAGTTACATTTCTTTGTGAATTGATAAGAAATCTGAATTATGAAAAAACAAGCGGGAATGCTGCAAGACAAAAACTAAGGCACCATTTTGGTATGGACTAATATTGTAAATTGAACCAATTATTAAAAACTTTTTCTGGAGGGGAATTTTCAAAAAACAATTAAAAAAAAAAATGTTAATACTTATTGAGGGAAGTGTGCATGTTTGAAAATTCAAGTTTCTTCTCTGAACACTTGGGGTCATGTAAAGTCTAGATGTATAGACATATAGATATATAAATTCATATGAATATAAGAACACATCGATAATCTAAACCCAGCAACAGTGATTAAACTGGTCTGTGGTGGGTAGTGCTGATTAATAAGAGAAATATCACATTTTTTTGAAGATTGTATCCATGATACATACATAACCAGCCACAGAACCAGACCAACTTAGAAATGAAAGATATTTATGTAGATTGTTTTGGTGAGAGATTTTAGGTTTTTAATACTTTGAGAGTTATAAAAAAAAGCAGATCACTCAGTTTAGAGAAGAACTTTAGCCAGAGTCAAAGAGGTTATACGACTTCTGCAAAAAGCCAACTTCTTAAAAAAAAAAGAAAAGTGAATGACGTCTTTTAATCAATTTTGTATTTGGAATTTTTTCATCAATTCGTCATTTAAGTGAATTTTGAATTGAAAAAGTCAGGAAATATAAGATTTTTTTAAATCTGAAAGAAAATAAATGAAACGTGTGGTTCCTAATATGCCATTTAAAAAATAAATGTACTTAACTCAAATAAAAATCAAATTATTGGTTTCAACTTTCAATTTTATTAAAACCTTATAGACTGCATATGTATATGTATATATACATATATATATATATATATATATATATATATATATATTTGAGAAATGGACATATTTGGTCCGACAGAATGAATTATAAATTGCATAATATTATTTAGGAACTTACTTGAAATGATCTCCCATTGTTACAAAGTCAATATATCACTCAATGTAGATACTGTGAATGGAATAAACAACTGAAGAAAATAGGGCTGCCGCAGGACTTGAACCTGCTACCAATAGGGTAGCCGCTTCCACGTAGTGATGTTCTTGAACAATTGTCAGTAATGCAAAGGCCAAATTACTGCTTTCAACCCAAATTCTCATCTCGTCTATTCCTGGTCTACTTATCTTTTTCAACATGACAGTTGTGTATTCAAGAAATGGACATATTTGGTTTTGAATGAGTTTGAGTTTCTTTGTAATATAGTGCGATTTATTATTTATATATATATATATATATATATATATATATATATAAGTTGTAATGAGATAAAAATATTCAAATCTAGAATTCGATTTTTAATTCAATTAAACCCATTTATTTTTAGGTGGCACTCATCAGGTATAAACCTCATTCTTCAAAATTCTTTAAAGGAACAATGGAAAAACATTGAAACATCAATAAACAATATTTTGATTATTAATTTTGCTTAGTTTTTTCCTTCATCTTAAATTGTAGTTGCTTTTTTTCATAGCAACTTTGACTTGATCTATCATTCTATGGCAATGGGTAAACAGTGCAATCAGGAATAAGGAGTAAGCCCCCATTAAATATTGACATAATTTTTATTTCTAAAACAGTAAAACTTTCTAGGCTATATATATATATATATTCATATGAATACATCATATCATTTGAAACTCAATTCAAAATGACTTCCCAGTGTTACATGGAAAATGGGTCACCCTGCCAAGACAGCCTCAATACATTGAACAAACGAAGAAAAATGGGGCTGCTACAGGAATCAAACCTGTCAGATTATGAATATCCATTTCTCAATAATATAATTGTCCAGCTCAGAAACAACTGTGCAGACTTGAGCAGTGTATCAACATGATAGGAGGGATGGGGATAGAGCGGTTATTTGGGACTTGGCCTTTCTGTCGGGCTCTTCAGGTCAATGAAGTAGCTACCTTTCTGGTTGCAGGTTCGATTTCTGTAGCAGCCCCGTTTTGCATTTATTGCTTATTTTATAAACTCTCCCCCCTCTTCCTCTCTTCCTCTGTATATATATATATATATATATATATATATCTGAAGCGAAGGATTCAATCCTGCCTCGCGGTACTGGATTGGATAATGGAAAATCTATAGCCACACTGAAGAGATGTAATACATCGAAACAGCTGTCTGTGGATGACACAATAATATGTTTATTTATATATATATATATTTATAAAGACTTAAAGTTTTTCCTGTATAATTAGTATTCTTGAAAATGATATCATGTTGGTTTACGTGCAGTCTGAAAGTAAAGCTGACACGACAAATCTAATATTCACATGGGTGAACATTCAATACAAATGACATGAAAGGTAACTCATGTCTGATGTTATACATACTGATCCCTCATTGTTAAAAACATTTTTTATGGTAACCTACGTAAGTAAGTCCTGTTTCAAAAAATAAATATGTAGTATAAAATAATATCCATACACAGTACACATAAAACCTTACATAAAATGACAAACTACAAATGTGACATAAGCTATATAGTAAGAAAGGGAGGTGATCAACACTGCTGGGGTGTCATGTTAATATAACTGTTTTGTTTTTAAAATGCCTGAAACAGTTACATGGTAAACAACTGATGATACCAACACGCCATAAATTACACATTGTACCATAATAACAAAGTATATGTGAAACAGGGAAAAAACACTGAAGAAAATCACATAAATTACATTGACAAATATTGGGAAATGGGTGACTGAAATGATGCAAAAAAATCTTTTGAAAAAGTTTTTTGATGTTTAGTGATTAAAGCTGTCAAGTTTTCTAGACTATATATATATATATATATATATATATATATATATATATATATATATATATATATATATATATACACATATATATATATATATATATATATGTATGAAAAAAAAGATATTTATGTTGCATAAGCATGCAAAAGTTAAGTATTAGAGCAAAAAAATATGCCACTATTTTCTGAAATGGATAGATTAAAGAATAAGCTAAAACTAAAATAATGAAATTTTTAAAAGCATAAAAGAAAGAAATTTTTTTCAAATGATTATAGGTAAGCAATAACAAAATAAAAACAATAATTTGTTTTCAAAAATTTTTTCTTCCAAAAAAGCATTTACAGCTTAATCAGATTTCAGAGACAAAAGGAAAAAAAAAACATTCCCTGCTTGTAATCAGAGTTGTTACTTATTTTTTTTATCCTTACCAGTTTCAGAACTTTTCACTGTGAATGTGAGCCAATGATTATACACTACTAACTGTTGCCTAGAAAGATAGAGAAAACCATTTTCAACACCAAGTGCCAGTTAAACCTTGTTTAACTAGATTTCTTTCCTTTTCGGTGGGTGGGACGACAGTGTACTGAGTTTCATTTTCTGCTTGCAGGGAAGATTTTAAGCTGATTAGCAAAGACTCAAGGTTTGGTTTTGAATTTCACTTCCAGACACAACAAGAGGCCCCAAGTACTCAACTCTTTGGCTTTGGAGGAGGGGAAAAGCTTGTTGAAAGACTTCTATAAATAATCAAATAATTTTATTGGGCAGAAAAGGAAAAATAAGTGAATGACAAGAAAGATCTGAGAAGCACTCAAAGAGCGCATACATCCACCAATGCCATTGTCAGGGGAAGTAATTGTGCATGGAGCCACCTAAAAATATAATCACTTCTTTGCCCCTAAAATGGAATCACCTCCTGTAGCCTATTGACTACCTTTCCACAAAATTTCATTGATATTCATTCAGAACTTTTGGAGATATTGTGTAAAAAGATATGAACTTTTGGTAAATATTATATTGTACACAGATAACTACGATGTAAAGGAGGTAATTGTACATGGATCTGCCCCAGAATGTAATTACTCCTTTTATAGCACATTACCTACCCTTGTATGGAATTTTCTTGAAATTCATTGAGAACTTTTGGAGATATTGTGTGGATGTTATGGGGTGTATGCATGTAACAACAACATAGAGGAGGTAATTGTGCATGGATCTGCCCGAAAATATAAACACTCCTTGTATAGTGTATTGCCTACCCTTGTATAAAATCTTGTTGGAATTCATTGGGAATTTTCAGAGATATTGTGAAGATGAAGAAAATAATGGTAGAATATCTGTCAATCAAAAAATCACTCGTGGATTAGCCCAAAAATTTAACAAACTTTTTCTCATCTCCTTGCCAATCCTTCCATGATGTATCATCAACATTCATTGGATGCTTTTGGAGGTATCCTTTAGACAGACAGAAAGATGGAAATATGGAGAGAAGTGACTGAATACATATATCCAACTTCACTGACATAGGTATTAAATCAAATTTTACCTTCAATTAAACGGGCAAGTGATTGAAGAATTCCTATCAAATATTCATTTATCTTGATTACTTCAATCGATATTTGTCTCTTTTTGGATACCTCGTATATGAATTGAGCATGAATAGAAAATTAAGTGCAAATACTTTTTCAAAACCTACATACCTACTTATAGGTTTGAACTTTTTCAAATTTTACATCAACATGAGATTCTTAGATTATTGAAACCACATGAAAATTTATGCAAGTAGAAGTGATGCATTCATTTGTGCTTGCAACCCTCTGTCTGAATAGTTTTCTTCAAAGGTTTTTTTCTTTTCCGTTTTTGTATGTGTCATGTACTTGTCATTGTTCTGGAAGTTATTTACTGTTTTTGTTTCTGGTATACTTATATCATGCTTTACTAGTGACTTCCAGTTGTTTGTAATTCTCCAAGAGAATTTTTTTCTCGTGTTTTTTTTTACTGTCTCCTTTTCACAATTTGTTACTTTTTCTTTTGTTCATTGTAAAAAAAAACAACATTTTAGCTGTGTATACCTTATATCATTTAAGATACTCCCGTTGCATCTCCTCCAATTCTTCTAGTGTCATCATCATCATCATTATCATCATCATCATCATCATCATCATCATCACTCTCTTAACGTCTGTCATTGGACATAGACCTTCCCCAGGATTTGCAACATCTCTTTATCGTGGGCGTTGCGGAGCCAATACTTCCTGAATTTGTCTAGTTTGTCACTCCATCTTTTATTCTCAGTTTTGCATGTGATCTCTGGGAATCCATGTAGGGAGTCTTGATGCTCATTGGTTGTCTGCCATTCTTGCAACATGACCAGCCCATTGCCATTTGAGATTCTTAATGGTTTCTATGATGTCTCAGACTCCAGTTTTCTCCCTGATATACTGTGCTGTCTTGTGATCTCTCCATGTGAGGTTGAGCATGATTCTGTCATATGCACATTGCATGCTTCTCAGTGTGCAGGTCAGTCTCTTGGTTAGGTTCCATGTTTCAGCTCCATAGGTGACTATCGGGAGGATACATTGGTTGTGTACTCCTCTTTTTAGGACTTTTTTTGAATCTTTTTGTTTTTTCAAGTTTGAGCTTGCCCTGCTGAAGGCTTGCCACCCTAGAATGATTCTTTGCTTGATTTCTTCTTCTTTCAAGGATTCAAGTCTTTATCTAGAGAAGAGCAACATAACTTGTTCCAGAACTAAAAAGCCTCTTCTATGAAAAGAGATTGGAAAAATTAAAACTAACAACATCAAAAGAGAGAAGTATAAGAGGAGACGTGATACAAACATTTAAAAGGATAAAAGACTTTGACAACATCCCATCCGAAAAATCTTTTAAAATGAATAAAAAAATCTATATTTTCTATTCTATATTGAGTATCCTAGTTTGGGAATGTGCTGAAGATATTGCATGTTGGGTATGAAAGTCTTGTTTTTATTCTAATTCACAGGATTGGTGTTTTCTGTATGAAGCTTATTCAAATGTGAGAAAATATATAGTAAGTTTTAGGAATGCTATGATTAAATTAATAGATTGAATGTATTCGATATGGGTTGGGAAATGCTTTCCTTGGGGCTAGTTACCAATGCATGGTGGAATTTCTACATATAAAGTGACATCTATGTGAGAGACCTATCTGAATCTTATCTCTGGGCTTCTGTCTGATGTCAACGTAACAATGTTTTTACTCAATAAACCATGATATAATTCGAAACAATGCAGCAACACGCATGTATATATACACACGGACACACGCACACTCACATATATCTATCTATGTATGTATATATTCATACATATGTATTTATATTTATATATCTATATTCATATATAAAAGTGAATACATGTAAGTATGCATATATGTATTATGTATGTTCCAAGTTGTGGGCTGCAATTTTGCACGTAGAACACTGAAACTTGATACAGGGGTATATATTTTCACAGCAAAGTTGATAAGCTTTTTTTTCAATTTTCATCTTTTTTTTAAAAATATTATTATCCAACACTACCTGGAAAGAAAGTTCCTTTATTTACATATGGATTGTAAGTCTGGAGATGGTCATTGAGTCGATTGGCCAAAATGTTGAGAATCTATATTTGTTCGGACAATTCTAAAATCGTCACATCCAACCACTTTTTCCTTTGGATTGTAAAAAAGGAAAGAAAACTCACCCGAGAGAAAATATCCAGCTCTCTGGGAATTTGATGTTGTCAGTAAAAATCGATCGATAACTATTATTTTGTTCAGTTGTATTGCATATTATCAGCCAAGTCTTAAGTTTTAATTAGAAACCATCAATCAAGACTGTCAACATAAACATAGGTTTCTTTAATTTTGATCTTTCTCTGGCTAGCCATGTTCATATTTAGTATGGGTGTAGGCCATACCAATGAAGCTAGGTGGCTGAAAAACTGAAACATTCACTCCTAATTAGGTTCAGAAAATTTTTTTTGTTTTTTGAAAATTCCTCCCAAAATAAATTTTTAATGGGGAATTCAATTTGCAATGCAAATTTATGATAAATTGATCTCTTAGTTTGTGTCCAACAGTGCTCATGCTTGTTTTTTAAATTAGTTTTTTTTATGATCACCACCCAACAAAAGGGTGAGAGAAGTAATATTCATTGATCATTTTCCAATTTTTTAATTGATCAACACCCCCTCAGTATGCTACCAAAAGACATTGGTTGCACAACAGTTTCTCTTGAGGTACTAAGTGGATCTGTTGTTTTTTAATTCTTTACAAGGGAAATTTTACTAGTAACAACAACTGACTGTTTGCTGAGTGTAAAGGATGTGAAAAACTGTTGAATACTGTCAAAATCTTCTCCTGAATCTTTGAATAGCTCTACATTTTAGCCATAATCTTACAAGAGTTGTCTGAAGATAGGAGGAGGAAAACGCTATTATCAAAAAATTATAATCAGTCACTGTTTATAAAAATACTTACTGAAACGCCATTTATCTGGCTGATTCCAGGTAATGTACACATGTTTAACTCAGTATTATAGTGACATTGTAAATAAAACCTTCTCAAATCACTGAAAAACGTTATTTTTAAAAAAAACATTTTGCTTTAAAACCTTCCCCTTAGTCCTTTGGGTATGCATACCAAATTTGGTTGAGCTGTGCCAAGGTTCAAGTAAAGGCAGACACAATGACAAACAGAACTAGTTGTTTTATATGATAGATATTTAAAAGAGAACCAACGAAATACATCTGCTCTCCAACTTACGACCTGGTTCTGTTCTGACTAACAGGTCATATCCTGAAATGATCATAAGTAAAACCAATATTAGTATAATATTATTCATTACCTATCTTTCATTTTAAAAATATGATTATTTGTTTTCTATTTCATTTGAAAAGATTGTTGGGAAGTAAAGGGGTAAAGCTGAGAATTTTTACATGTACATACATACATACATTCTTATGAAATGTCTCATGTAATTTCATACGCATATACAACCAAGAGTAATATTTATGGTATTTATGTAGTATGTACATTTTTAATGTACAAGTGTAATGTCGATACATTCTTGCACTTATATAGCTCTAATAACACACACAACCAAGAAAATTTTTACATTTACTTATATTTTTCAATTTAAAAGCAGAACTTTTATGACTATATAATTTTTTTATACCCATGTATTCCAGTTACATGTATAGATAGTTGTAAGTCGAGTGGCTAATGTGTGCGTGTGTATGTGTGTATGCGTGTGTGTGCATGTGCACATATGTGTGCATGCATTGTGTGTGTGTGTGTGTGTGTGTGCATCTGTGTGTGTGCGTTCAAGTGTGTCAATTATTTTTTAGACAAGTTTCATTGTATAAGTAACCAATACTTTTTGTGGCTGCAATTCCAGTTTGTTTATATCTAAAAGTTGATTTCCAGGGTACATAATATACTTATACAAAATATCTGTGTGAAGTTCAGCAAATTAATAGGCTCACTTCTCGACTCAACACTATAGGTGGCAAGCAGTTATAAAGCTAGAATTTCAGCATCAAAGTGACAGGAATTTATTTCAGTGGAAGGGCTTACGTTTAAGTAAATAAAATCAACTTGCAATAAAAACTTAATACCTTCTTTTTCATAGTCAAATAAACTTTCTCAACTGATGCAAATTTTAATCAGGAATAAAAAAGAAACAATAAAATCATTAGTAAAAAGCGGACAATTTCATGATTCGAAAGATATTACTGTAAAATAAAATAGAATTACTTTTTATCATTTGGGAATTTTGACAAAAAAATTGCTTGTCTAATGATTGTTAATACATATATATATGTATATATATATATATATATATATATATATATATATATATATATATATATACATATATACATATATATATATATATATACATATATACATATATACATATATATATATATATATATATATATATATATATATATATATATATATATATATATATATATATATATGTATATAACATACATCTATAACAGTGGTCTTCAAACTCCAACTACTTGGGTAACCCTTTTCGATAATCAAATTTTCTTGGAAACATCTTCAAAAAGCAACATTCCCTTATGAATATATATGCTATGTCAAATAAGCAAGATTGGCTTTTTGGCAAAGTTTTAACTTTTTTACAAGAAATAAATCAATACAATTTGATCCAAACTTTATATAATCAAAACAAAGATAAAAAAACAACTTTCTTTCTACAATGAAAATTTCATATGGTCAAAGGATAATTAAATTCTTTTTGCAAAATTCAAGTAAATCTTTGCCAAATATATTTACATAAGTATGTAACTATTGGATTTTGACCTTATTATTAGAATTATCCAAGTGTGTATGAACCTACTCGAATGGAACACTAAGAACGAAGCTTACAGAGAAAAATAGACATATAAGGAACAAATGACTGAACAGCATTCGTGTCACGTAAATTTCCAAGATGTTTTCAATCAAAATGGCCAAGTGTTATTAATTTTTTGTAAAAGCTGCAAGGGAATTGTTTATTTAGTGAAGAATTATTGAGTATATTGTGAAAATGTCACTTTCGTGGAACCCCTAGGAAGGTCATGCAGGACCATGGGGTTCCATCAAACACAGTTTGAATAAGGTTGCAACATCCAAGAAAGGAAATTAGAAAACTTACAGAGACGGAAAGTCAATTTTTTTTTTTAGATTATATTAAGATAAAGATTATTAAAGGAAACAGATCTGGTTAGTCACTTAAAAGAAACCTCCACATCACCAATGTCTTTTAAACAGTATGCTGCGTTAGAGGTGATCAATTAAAAAATCAGAAAAAGGGGTGATCAATAAACAATTTACTTCTGTCATATTTTTAGGGAAGTAATCACTAAGAGGAAATGAATTTTTAAAAAAGCAAGGGTGTTGCAAACTAAGTGATCAATTAGATTGTATTTACATTGCAAACTGATCCTCCCACTAAAAACCTATTAGGGGTTGGGGATTTTCAACAAACAAAATAACAGTTTTTTTTCAAGACACAATAAAGAGTAAATGTTGGAATTTTCAACCCTTTAGCTCCATTGCTGCGGCCTGCACACATAATAGATCCCCACTCTTAGCAAGACAGACCAATTAAAAAACTGAGAGAAACCTATGGTGACAGTTTTGGTTGATGGTTTCCAATGAGGAGATATTCTGTGAGGACTGAACTCGCAATGAATTTCTAGCCAGATCAGCATGTTATTGATTAAGTGGACAAAATAAAAGAAATATCAAATTAAATTGTAACCTTGGGTATACCAAATGAAGGGTGCACGGGGTGCTGCCCCCCCCCCATCATAATGCTCTCTCTTCTCTGTCTGCAAATTTCTTTGAGGTGTTGCCAAGTGGGCCATTTTCCAGCTAAATCTGGCTGATTTTTCCTAATTTATCTGATGAAAATCTATAATGGCCAATTAAATCCAGAAAGTTTTGGAGTCTTAGAATAAAGTTGTTTTCTTTGATAAATGATCATTAACTGAGTATATATATATACATATAAAATATTCAAAATAAAACATTTTGGGGCTGATTTTAGCAATTTTTACAGTTGTAGCTATAAATAACTAACCGTACTTGGCAACATTGATTTCTTCTTCTATTCAGACTGCGTGCTCACTTTTCGTTGAATTAGAGAACTCATTCCAGCCAAAGTAAAAATCATTCACTAAATATCAATGGAAGAAAAAATTGTGAAAATAATCAAATTTGAAAAGAGTCATTAGCATTCTAAGAGTTTTTTTTCAAGGATTGATCTCCCCTTGTTGCTTGTGTTGCTATGCAAAATTTCGGCAAATCCATTCCATGGTCTTCTTCAGTCATATGATCTGAATACAATGGTGGTGAATATAAATCTTCTCTCTCCAATTTTAGCAACACATACAATGTAGGGTTCGGTTGTTTTCCTTTCCTTGCCTTGTCAGTCCTAGTCCTAAAGAAGTAGCGTACATCAATGTGTCAACTGAGTGTATAAGTGCTAAGTTCAACTAGATGTGGGTTCTGCAACTCAACAGGAATAAACGGACACCTACCATCTGGAAAAGCTTCTTGAACCAATATACATAATGAGATAAAATGATAAGAGGAGGGTATTAGAATAAATTGGATATGAATGTTCCGGAAGAAACAGAAAGAAGGAAGGAGTCCATTTTTGAAAATAAGTGGGAAAGAATTAAGGAAGGAAGGAGTGAAGAAAGGTGAAAAGAAGAGGGGGAATAAGAGAAAGGGAAAGAAAAAGTCCGAAGGTAGGGTAGAGGAGATGGGGTGGAGGGTGAGGAAGGAAGAGAGGATGGAGTTTGAAAGATTGAGAGATAAATTCAAGAAAAAAAGAAAGAGAAGAAGGAAAGAGAGATATACTGATAGATATGATGAATTGAGACAGAGGGAGAAAGTCGGAGTAGGGAAGAGAGAAGGCAGTAAAGTAGAAATTGTTGGTTAAATAGTGTGTAAAGAGCGAGAGAGAGAGAGAGAGAGAGAGAGAGAGAGAGAGAGAGAGAGAGGTCTTTGGAAGAATGTTGAAAGAGATCAGAAATTTAAAACAGGTCTGGTTTGTCCCTGAATAGAAACAGTCACATGACAAATGCCGTTTGGCTGTATGTAATATTAGGGATAATCAAGTTTTTTGGAACAGCAGTTCTTGAGAAATCTAATGAAATTAAATCAAAAACTACAGATTATTGATCTTTCATCTAAAACATAGCTGTAGGTGTAGATATGAAATACTTGAACCATCAACACTAAAAGAAGACACTAAAATAAATTTGAAACTGTGATCTCATAAGATGGACAGAAAATTATTTTACATGACAATTATGGTAGGCTGCTCATTGCACCATCTTCCCTGGAGAGGGCACTGCCCCAGGTTCTACAAATCCAAAAATAATCTATTTATTGGTTAAAAGTGATGCAAAATTCAACCCTTCTTATTATTAATTTTACATTGGCTGTTTTATTTGATCTTTAAAAAAAAACATTAACCAACATTGTCACCAAAACTATCAAACATAGTTCAGTTTTTAAGTTGGTCTGACTGGCTTGTTATGTATGTATATATCATCCACAGGCCACACTCATGGAGCAAGAGGACTGAAAATCTAAACATTTACTCCTTAGTATAACTAAAAAAAAAAAATCCTTTTTTCAGTTTTTTTTTTCACCCTAAAATAGGTTTTTAGTGGGTGGCTCAAAATGGAATGTAAGTTTATGCTTAATTGATCCCTTAATTGACTCCTTCATGGATCACACTTTTTTCCAATTTTTTTTATGGATCATTCCCAACATGGCATGCTGCCTAAAGATGTTGGTCATGAGACAGTTTCTTTTGAGTGAAGAAACCAGACCTGTTCACATATGTATGATAATTAGCAAAGTGTAAATGTCATCTATCACACTAAGGGACACAACTGCTATAAAATAAAATTTCACTCATACAACTGACATAGTAAAATAGTGTTCCATTCTTGTTTTAATGACATGATAAAAATGCTGAATTTAAAGAATAATCCACACACAAATAATTACCAATGTGTGCATGTCTTCTGTCATACTGAGGAATGTAACTGACTTATTAAAATAAAATTTCATTCATGTTCTGATGACATAATAAAAACATAATAGAAATATAGAAAATATTAGTTTGTTTGTGGTTAACAGAATGTTATCCTCCAAGCTCACTGCAATGCAAATCTCTATTATCTGCATTTATTAGTAGCAACGTGTATCTATATGTTTCATTTATACCATTATTTTTGATGGCATGGGTGAATTAGATATGTAATAGTCTATGCAAGAATTCTGAGTTGAAGGATTGAAACAAAACAGACGGATGTACTTTACAATGGACAAAACATGAATATAATGAAAACAGGAGAGAAAAAGCATCTAAGAAAGCTTTTTTTTAAAAAAAAAAATAGGAGGAAAAAAAACTCTTTTGAGGTGTTAAGTCATTTGTAATGAGACACCTCCATTTCAATCTGAAACAAATGTTTGTTTGGTTTTCCTGTTGTATCTAATGTCAATAAGACTCCAACCTTCCATCTGGGATCCGTGTACCCTCTTAAGAGAACATTTAATCTTTAGCCTAACATTTCACTCTGTGGTATTGATCTATTCTGGGTTCAAGTACTTTCCCTCAGTCAGCGGGAGGTAGAATCAGCACATGTGCCAAGTAATGACTTTGATTTAAACAGTTTCGACCCCCATCATTTTCCTTTGGGGCTCTCACCCTAAGGTGATAATCTCATGAGTTTTGAAAAGAAGGATCTACAACCAATGCATCCTCTGGATAGTCACCTATGGAGTTGAAACATGGAACCTAACCAAGAGACTGACCCTCAAACTGACAACCATGCAACATGCACAGGAGCAAATCATGCTCAACATCACATGGAGAGACCACAAGGCAACTCAGTATGTTAGAGAAAAAACAGGAATCAGGAATATCATAGAATCCATTGGAAAACTCAAATGGCAATGGGCTGGTCATGTTGCAAGAGTATCAGACAACTGATGGACATCATAACTCACAATGTGGATCCCCAGAGATCATATGCAAAACTGTAGCTGGCAAAATATAAGATGACATGACAAGGAAGTATTGACTCCACAACACCCATGATAGAGAGATCTGGTGAATCCTGGGGAAGGTCTATATCCAACGACACAATTCTAAAAAGATGATGGTGATTGTAGATTTTCAAAGTAACTTAGCACATTCATAAATAAATCATAGATTCGTTTTGTTTCAATCTTTATTTGATAATTAGAATTTTTAAAAAATCTGTTGATGGAAGCTTGACGGAATACAACGAGGAGAAATTAACTTTAAGGTTAGTAAAAAAAAATGTCAAATTCTTTGGTTGAATACGTTGATAGAGAATCAACTCAAAGAAGTTATTCTGTGTAATTAGTATTCTCAAAGATGATATCAGAAGTTGGTTTGCATGCAGTCTGAGATTAAAACTGACACAACGGATTTAATATTCACATGGTTGAACATTAAATAGAAATGACGCAAACAGTGAGTCATGTCTGTTGTTATACTGACTGATCTCATATCGTTAGATACATTTGTTGGGTAACCTACGTAAGTACGCCTTGTTTAAAAAATAAATGACTTGTAGAATAAAATAGTATCAATATGTAATACACATTATACCCTGTATGAAATGGCAAACTACAGGTATGACATTAGCTATAGAATAAGGGAAGGAGGTGGTGTTTGATCAACACTACTGGGGTGCCATGGTAATATAACTGTTTTGTTTTTAAAATCCCCAAAACAGCTACATGGTAAACAACAGATAATCCCAACAAAAGACAATTTATAATTTGTGTCACGATGATAAGATTTATGTAAAACAGGGGATAAAACACTGAAGTAAATAACATGAATTGCTTTGACAGGTATTGGGAAATAAGAGACTGAAGTGACACAAAAAATTTTGAAAAAGTTTTTTAATATTTAGTGTTTAAAGCTGTAAAGCTTTCTAGACTACACATATAATTGAATAAATAAAAATATGCGATGTTTTCCCAAAATAAATCTGTTTCATACTTTTAATGTACTTTTCGATGTACATACATACATACACACACACACACACACACACACACACATATATATGTATATATATATATATATATATAAGTGAGGTAACTCGTTCATTGTAAGCTTATGCAATGCTCTTCCAACATGGAATGGAGCACTCTGGTGGATGAGGAATCTAAGCGTTAATAAATATATCGCTTAAATTCAACCTTACCGACTGTCCAGTTCCATGGCCCAGAGGGAGGATACTAGCCTCTGAAGCTAAGGTTTCAATCCTACCTCATGGTACTGGATGGAGTAATGAATTGTCTATAGTCACACTGAAGAGTTGTAATACAATGAAACAGCTGTCTGTGGATGACACAATAACTATATGTACATTTTATATATTTTACAGATAAATAAACATAACTTCCATACACTTTACTCTTGAGTCTCGAGTCTGTCTCACTCTCTATAGTTCAAATTATATATATATATATATATATATATATGTGTGTGTGTGTGTGTGTGTGTGTTTAAAACTATATATATATATATACTTTGGAAAGTTTTACATTTTTACATGCCAAAGTTGTTACATGAAAAAAATATATTAGTATATATATTGTAATTTTTGAATACAAAATGCACCTGAAGATTGAAAGATCACTTAACAAGTCTGTAGTGAGTATCCATCTGCATAAAAATATAAAGAAATAATGGATAATTATGTGACTGGATCATAAAAAAACACTTTGAAGTCGTGATAAAGGAGTGTAAAGTCAACACTATAAAAACTTTGCAGTTGTCAATGGACAAAAACCTCAATACCAGCATGACTGATATATCTATACATCACTCCTGAAAAGGGAAAACCCTTATATCAGTCGTTCAAAAGGTTGAACTCACAGAACAATTCGATTGACATCCCTGAAATGGAAACATGACAGATATAATACCCACAGAGAACATGGTGAAGGCTTGAAATACATTTTTGTGTATTTGTGAAAAATTATGATGTTAGGGAGATTGTTACGGCACACTATTGTGCTATGTTAGTCTGGTTGACTATGTATGTATCATGCATACAGGGTTCACTAATGGAGCTAGAGGGCTGGATATTTGAATATTTACCCCTTCAACCACACATGGAGAGATCACAAGACAACACAATATATCAGGGAGAAAACAGGACTCCGAGACATCATAGAATCCACAAGAAAACTCAGATGGCAATGGGCTGGTCATATTGCAAGAATGGCAGACAACAAATGGATATCATGACCCGCAACTTGGATGCCCAGAGATCATATGCATAACCAATGCCAGCAGGATACAAGATGGAGAGATGAACTTGATAAATTCTTTAGGTATTGGCTCTGCAACACCTATGGTAGAGAGGTGTGGTGAATCCTGTGGAAGGTTCATGTCCAACGTTGGACATCAAAAGACAGATCATGTTATCTAGAGAAAACTTTTTTTTGTATTTTGGATATTCCTTCTGAACAGGCTTTTAGTCGGGGGGAGGAGTCAATTCGCGATCCATGTTAATGCTAAATTTATCCTTTAGTTTGTGTTTGGCAGTATTCACACTTATTTTTTGAAAATTCAGACTTTTGTAATGAAGACGGCTCAAATAAAGGTGAGATAAGTTATTTAAGCATTGATCACTCTTTGCTGCCAAAAGGCTTTGGTCGTATGACAGTTTCTATTGGGTAAATAATCAGACCTGTTCACATAATGACCTGCTGATAGCCTGAAATGATGTTACATATTTTTGGCCATTCAATTATTGGAATATTTTTTCTATTGTATACAAAATTTGAAATACCTTATTTTAATTCTTTTATTCATCTATAAAAATTCAATTTGAGATTAATGAAAACATGGCAATATTTTGATAGATACGTATACTAATGCTTTTTTATTTCTAAATCCCCAGAATGGTTGGTAAACCACTGATGACCCCAACAAGAAAAATTCATGCATAGTATCATAATATCTGTCTAAAGCATTAACCCTTTGAAAAGCTCGCATAAAATGTATAAACAGCTCTTTTGAAATAATTGATTGAAATGACAAAAAATTTGAAATATACTTCTACATCTCTTTCTCTGTCTCTCTTCTCTCTCCCTCTCCCTCTGTCTCTCTATATATATGCACACATATTTAGTACAAATCAAGAATACAATATAATATAATAAAATACAATATCCAAAGTGTGATGGGTTTATTTCATTAAGTACTTGATACATTCAACATTAAACATCAAGCTGAGTTATAGTGCTTGAAATATGATGGAAAAAAGAATATGCTACACAAACATGTTTATGTTTCTGCCCTGTTGAATGCATTGAGAACATGAAATAAACTAATCATGCATTGGATATTGCTTTATATTATACTATATTATATTGTATTTCTGATTTGTTCTTTGTATATAAATATATATATATATATATATATATATATATATATATATATATATATATATATATATATATATATATATATATATATATATGTACATAGTGTATTGCAAAAGTCTACATCCTCCTATCATAACTTGCAAAATTACATTTTATCTAATTATCTTTTTTTAAATGAGTGAAGTTCTATTGCAATCAATATAGTTTGCATTTAAAACTGTCCAAGAATTTCAAAATGCCTGTGAGTGACACTGAGTTAATTTTTACATTAAAATTCCCCAGTCTTTTTTGCTGTGCGACATGAAGCATGCTATTCTTATCCAAGTCACTTTCACTGAATATTAGTGCCTTCTTTCTGAATTGATATTCCACAAACATGTTGGAAGTTTTGAATGCCTTCAGCTGAAATTGCTCTCTATACCATAAAGAACAATTTGTCATATTTCATAGTGGACTGCGGGCAGTTGAAATGAGATTCTTAGGTGCAGCTTCCAGAACTGTACATATTTGCAGTGGAAAAATTGAGCAAACGTGGATTCATCTGAAATGATGGAATTGTGACAAGGCACCAAGAGTCTGCAGCCATTTTAGATGCTTACTGCTTTCTTTGCGGGTTGTTGCCTGGTTTAAGAAGTGGCTATCTCTTTATTGTTCTGCCACAGTAAATCATGTACTGAATTAGCAATACTACCATTTTAAGGCTGAATGCATCATATTTTCAAGATCTGTAGCTATATAACAGAGACTTTTTCACTTGTAAGGATCAGTGTTTCCCAGAGTGTGTACCAGAAGAAATTTCTGGGGTTCTGTGAAATAAGGTGTCTTTTAATTAAATTCAATAAAAATTCATAAATTTCAAAATAACACGGCCAGGCACAAAGTAAAGATCAATTTAGCATGAATAAAGTGATGCCCTTACTAAAAAGCTATTTGGATGGTGGGGAAGTTAAAAAGAATGGAAAAAGTTATTTTCAAGACATAGTAAGGTTAATAAATGTTAAAATTTCAAGCCCGTAGCTCCATTGGTGCTGCCTGTATGCATGTTACATAATCAGCCAGTCAGATGAACTCCAAAACTGAAGAAACCTATGTTGACACTTTTGGAGACAGTTTATGTTGATGGTTTCTAATTATAGTATCTTTTTACATACTACATGTGTCTGTGTTCATGTATGTATGTAAGTATATAGGTACATATATAAGATATCTGGCACCGGTGCATTCACTGTTGGTCATACATAGTTTTAAATCTCTTTGCACAAAGAACTTTGTTTGTTCTAAGCAATTCAAACTATTCTTCATTGTATGGTTATGAATTTCTGTTGAAATGAATCCGGCTTTAATTGCATTTTATAATTACATCCTCTTGTTGATTCCTGAAGCATTTTATTTTCATTTAACCAAGTCAAAAAATTCTAATTCTTTAGAAAAGCAAATCATTTTTCTATTGTACGTATTCTCAGATCAGCATGGTTTCCATTATTTCTTGGAACATTGTTCTCGTATGCAAAGTTCATAATTTGTTCATCTACATCAGAATTTGATCTAGATCAAATATAGGAAACCTTTTTCAATCTAGCGGGCAACATTTTTCATTTTTCAAGACAATTTTCATCTTCCATCGCGCCCCGCACTCACTTCACAAATATCGGCCGCATTACGGAAAGCGTACTTGATTTCTTTTTTTAGACCAACATATGAATTATAATTATTATATCATTGCTTTGTGAAGCCAGAATACTAGTGTATTTGATATGTTGGTTGTAGACCCTTGTATTCAGAACTAAGTGATCTCAATGATCTAAATGGAGTTATTCATTGGACCCAGCCTATTCTGGCACAAGGCCATAGTGATAGAGTATCAAGTAATGAACAAAATCGTTAGAACTAGCTTGTAAAACTATTATTGTTTTATGCCATAATATCTTTCCATAGTTTATGTTAACAGTTTAACATTTCGACCTCAAAGCTATGACTTATTACTGTAAAACAGTGGTTAGTATATTAGTCTAGTCTTGTCTTTTATCTTATTCCTCAGTGATTTCAAAACAGAGGGATATCCTCCCCAAGGTAGGAATTTAGGCTGTCCGAGGTGGTAATAAGGCCACTAATTAAAAAAATAAAAAATTGTGGTCTATGATTTTGGCAACAGTGATGTGTGATGCAAGATGGAGTCTAACTTTGCAACAAAAGGTCTGAATTTTTCTCACCTTACCGGAATTGTTAATTAGAAATATTCAAAATTCAGTTATAGTCTTAGCATTTTGTTGCTGTGTTTTGTTGGTTTTATCAAATTCAACAAAGTTCCCTTCCAGAATGAATTTGAGCTAATTCTATTTTGTTATAATGAGGAGTGACTACCACAGACTTCTAGCAAAAAGCAACGTCTGAAACTCAAAATTTATTATTAATTTATCATAATAATCTTTGTGTTATTCATTAAAAAAAATATTGTTGAAAATTATCAACTAAAAATTATTTCTGCAGATAATATGGATAATCAATGAAAACTTGTTTACACTTGCAAACCAGAAAGCTTGTTGTAACTTACATGAATGGAAGTAGGGGAAAACCTGTAATTTTTCTGACAAAAATGAGAAATAATCTTGAAAAGGTTGGGAGCCACTGCTTCAGAATTAATTTGTTTCATCAAACACCTATGCAATCAGACCTACTGTTGTTGAGAAAGAAATATTTCCTTTGACATAATGGTACCAAGTGCTTGAATGTATCAGAAAACCCACATTCATTTATTTATTCATTTATCTTGACCCCAACACCAACCCACCAGGACAGAAATGAAAGAGCCAGAGGAAGGTGAAAGCTGGTTGAAACATAACAAGGGTATTGGGGTTGGGATGGGAGTAGAAACAGAAAATGTTACTTGGATCTTTGATATATCTATTGCAAGTCACTTCTGGTCATAAAAATTCAGTTTACATGTATTTTCTCTGCTTTATTTTTTTTTGTCCAGTTTACTTGCAGATTCTTTTTTAAAGGCTCTGTACCCTTTTGCTTTACAATAAATTCAGGAAAGATCTAATAAATTCTTCTTTCTCTCCACCACCCCAACAGCCACCTTGAGGGTCTTCTTGAGCACTTATAATTGAAATAGCTTCTACCCAGATAAGGAACTTCACATCATTTCCTGGTTAAGGTAAGGGCAAGTACCCTGTACTTCTTGGCCCTACCCCTCTGATAAACCTGGACACCTGCTTCTCCTTATCAGATCGACTCCAGTTTGGATCAGGCATTCCTAATTTCAGATTCTCTGACATGTCTCCAGTCCCTAACCCCATCCGTCTTATTTATGCTTCCTCATGTTTTTCTCATTTTCTTTCACAATTAGAGTTAATTCCCCTTTCAGAATAATTTGGTCCACTTGGAATTCATTGCTCATTCAAGACATGTGGAAGTCACACCCAGAAACATTTGATAAAGGAACAAGGAAGTCTCTCCCCTTCTCAGGAGGATGTGAAGAACATACAAGTATCAACCGAGCTTTCTTGTTTGGTAATCAATCATTGATAACTTAAAGGATGTTTTTGCTTCTCTCATCTTTTATGCAGAAATGATTTGGAATTAGCAATGTAAATAAAGCAATCACTTGCTATTTGTGAGGGTGGTGGTGATGGTGGTCATGTGAGATACAGGCATCAGCGAATGCACTAAAGTCTGCAAATCATTTTTGCTGACCCCCGCCCAGTCTTTTGGTCCCCAAAATCCCAAATCTTGTACCATAATAGATTTTTTTTAAAATATAGTAAATCATAGTTAAAAAGTTTGAATTTTAAAACTCACGAAAGAAGAAGGTATCAAGCAGAGAATCACCCTAGGATGGCAAGTCTTCGGCAGAACAAGCTCAACCTTCAAAAACAAGTCAATCCCAATAATCCTAAAAAGAAGAGTATTCAACCAATGTATCCTCCCAATAGTCACTTATGGAGCTGAAAATTGGAACCTAACCAAGAGACAGACCTACAAACTGAGAAGCATGAAGCATGCGCACGAGAGAATCATGCTCAACCTCTCATGGAGAGATCACAAGACAGCACAGTATATCAGGAAGAAAACGGGGGTCAGAGACATCATAGAATTCATTAGAAAACTCAAATGGCAATGGGCTGGTCATTTTGCAAGAATGAAAGACAACTGATGGATATTACAACTCACAACATGGATCCCCAGAGACCACAAGTGAAACCGAGGCTGACAAAAACAAGATGGAAAGATAAACTAGACAAATTCAGAAAATACTAGCTCCGCGATGCCCATGATAGAGAAATGTGGCGGATTCTGTGGAGAGTCAATGTCCAACAACAGACGCTAAAGATGACATTTTTTCTGGTGACAGATCCAACAATTATTGTAAAATCTTAAACTGGTCCAGTAATGGTAATAAATAATAAAATTTCCTTTTCACTTCCCCTTATCGCTGAGCTTCTTTTGAAAACTATAAGATTGTTGGAAGTTTATATACTTCATTAGAGGGTTTCAGAAACTCAATAAATTGAATATTTATTAATTGCAAATCTAAAATCGGGCATGATATTCAGCATTTGAAAATTTTTGAAGTTTTATACAGAAGATACTTTGATTATATAACTAAAAATATTACTTATTTCATTCAAACATTTCTTGTTTTTTTAGAAAGAAAAAAGAGAAAAGGTTTAGTCATATTGAATTCTATATTTATCGAGTTAGATATTAGATTACCATTTTTCAAACTGTGGCCCATTGATTTTTGATCGGTGTTGCAATTATAAGTTAAAGCATTTCAGACATGGAGAAATTGCAAGGAACTAGCTGGACCCCAAAAAACATTGTTGATGTTATCAACTAAGATTATCCATTATCTCATGTCTCTGTGCTCTTCTCTAACCCATTGCCTGAATCATCTCATTGACACCCTTATCCCTTCCTTCTTTGATGCTGGTCCAAGGATCAGTTTCATATACAAAAATGTTCTTACACTGTCGGTTAACTACCAAATTCCCATTTCTGTCCGTTCCCTTCTTACCCGCTAATTAAACAAGTCTTTTCCCTCTTTCTCTTTGTATCCTTACAGAAAAACTACCTAAATTTGGTTTCTCTCTGTTTCTTTTTGAATAAAGAATATTTTAGATAAAATGGATGATATTTTGAATAAAATGATTACGTCAGACTGAAAATTATGAAATGGGAACAGCTTAATGGTTACAACATTTGACTGAAAATGTTTGGCACTTATTACAAGTAAATAGCCTAATTAAAATAATGAGATCCTACGGCATTAGAATATCTGATTGTTTTCCACATTGAACTCAAAATAATGAGGTCTTACTGCACGGGAATATTCCAATCACTATTACATTGGACTGCAATTGATGAGGTCTTACTATATTGGGATAGCTCAATGGTTATAACAATGGACTGGAATTGATGAGGTCTTACTATATTGGAATAGCTCAATGGTTATAACAGTGGACTGGAATTGATGAGGTCTTACTATATTGGGATAGCTCAATGGTTATAACAGTGGACTGGAATTGATGAGGTCTTACTATATTGGGATAGCTCAATGGTTATAACAGTGGACTGGAATTGATGCCTGTCCTGGGGGCATGTTGGTAACCAGAAGAACTCTCATGAGGATATGTTCTAAGATTTTTGTGGTAGAGCATTGTTCAGTGGTAGCCCCAGTGGAGTAGCTAGAGTTCTCGGTGTCTGAGGGCAAAGACACTGGCAGGGGACTAAGAAAGAGGGGTGGGGGTAGTTTTGCTATATCATAGCAGTGCATTATTATCAATCAACAGGCATTATTGGTCAGAGGAAATTTTGCACCCCTTCAGACCTGCCCCTAAAACCCCCCTGCTTAATCTCTGGATTGCCCCCTCCACCACCTTTGGTATGCCTTTTCTTTCCAGCACAGAAGATCAAAATAGTAAAAACAGCACCAAAACATACTAATCAGGTTCTCCTCCCGCCAAGTAGTATAAATGTTCCTATAACTGGTAACATAAAAGATTCAGTGCACAATAACCATGAGCTGATACTCGTGGCTTGAACATCAATCAGATGTTCAAGACAGGAGAGGGAAATTTTGCCAGACAATGGCCATTCATTCATTCTAAAGATAAGATGTTATATCAGATTCGTTGGCAGTTTTAAAACAACTTTCATTGAAAAATTCCTAAGATAAAGAATAATGTTTAAGCTGCAATAAAATAGGATTTTTTTTCTCCTTTGTCTTTTTTAAGTTTGAAATTAGATCGATTATTATTAAGACATTTAATACGTTGGTGTTCAAGAGAACATATTTTATTGAATTATGCAATAAATCATTAAATGTCTGGGTATCACTGGTTGCTTTTTAGAACTGTTTATGATGACCAAAAAAAATGTTGATGTTGGAATTCAACAAATTTGGAGATTTTTAAGTCTTTTTGAAAAATGGCTGTCAGAATTTTTTGCTCAGTGTGTTCTGAATGAGTACACACCTTTATAGATAATAATATAATGAGATGGCTTCAGTAGCATGAGATTTATAAACAAGTAATTGTTTAAAACAGAAGGCTTACTCTGGCTCAAGATACATTTTTTTGGTTACCTACTGAAGATTAAGAAAGTAAAAAATCGATATATATATATATACATATATACAAAGTTAAAAAAGGAAAAAAAAAGAAAGAACTACTCAATATAGTATTTTGATGTCTATAACATCCAACTAGAGGAATGGATTGATCTCCCTTTGAAAAACAGTTTTCTTAACCTGAAACAGTGTTTCTTCATATTTCTGTTTACCCTTGGAGGTATACACCTTCTGAATCTAATGGTTACTTACTCCAGTTATATACATATATATATATATATATATATATATATATATATATATATATACATATATATATATATATATATATATATATAAATAAACATTTTCAAAAAAAAAATTCAATGTGTTCAACAGTTAAAGCTGTAAAGCTATAAATATATATATCTATGTATATATATATATATATATATATATATATATATATATATATATATATATATATATATATAAAGAGAGAGAGAGAAAGAGAGAGATCTAGGATATAGACAGCAAATTAATCTTACTTGTGAAGATGGATAACCTGGTATGTTGAAAAATATCATTAGAAATCTGTATTTTACAAAACAGTGTCTGTTGCGGAGAGTAGCCAGCTATTATTGTCATGGAAAATAGTTTTGTGACTGTCATACGAAACAATGTTTTAGAAGAATTTTCAGTTACTTCACTTCAATGTTTCCAATCTAGATATTCTATATCTAAATTTTGATCAAATGTTTAATTCGTTTTTATCAGATTTCTCCAGAACCACTGATTTCCGAAACTTCAAACTTGACTATATATATTATATATTATATATTATATTATATATATATATATATATATATATATATATATATATATATATATATATATATATATATATATATATATATATATATATATATATATATATATATATATATATATATATATATATATATGTATATATATATGATTTGTTGTCTTATATATTTGGTGAATGTCAACTTTGTACAATGCCCAGGTTTTGAGAAATCGCATTGCATATACACACACAGACATATAACACATACGCATACATGCACTCATTCGCATACATGTATATACACACACATATACATACATACACATACATGCACATGCACAAACACTCAAACATACGCATATACATACACACACACACACATACATACACATGCACACACTTTCTCCTGTTGTTGCTAGATGTTTCAACATGAAGTAATGTTGCAAGAAGCAAATCGTCATTTTTAATGAAAATTTTCTCGAGATATGTTTTGTCACTTTACCTGGAGATAAAGAGAAAGATACTACAAAGCTGGCCCGAGGCTTAGGTGAACTAAGTGGATGCTGAGGGCTCTCTAGTCATGACAGGACCCCCAAGATGCAGTGGGGAGGGGGGTTCAAATCAAATTCTGCTCAGGGTCCCATAAAACCTTGGGCTGACCCTGGGGATACTGCCACAGATTTCAGTATTCAATAATAAGCATTCTTGTACTGGATCCACCTGCTTGGATATTTCCATCAGATTCAGCTTCCAGATCTTTCCACTTAATACTGTACTTTTCCAAATATAAACAGGAAGAGATAAACACTTGGTCACTTTTCATCTCCTTCACACGAGGCTGACATCTTTGTTTATTTTTCTGCTGAAAGGATCTATCGTCCAGACCCCTTACCTGTTTTATGCTTACAGGATCTTGTTTAGCAAGTTTTACATACAGATCAGGGTGGGGCAGCATTCTGATAATTACACACTTATTTACCATAATTATCAACAATATGTATATAGCTGGCATTCCGAGGGAAATTATGAATCACCCCCACTCATATATGCTGTCTGGGCAGTGATCAATAGAAAAGTTGGAAAAAATGATAACCAATAAATAAGTTCCTGCTCTTGCCTTTTATTGGGCTGCAATCACTGAAAAGTATCTGAATTTTCAAAAAAAATAATCGGGCACAAACTCATGACCAATTTAGCATTAACTTACATTGATTATTGATCCCCCTCTAAAATCCATTTTGGAGGGGTCTTGAAGAAAAAAAAATTCTCAACACATTGAGAGGAGTATGCGTGCAAAATTTCAAGTTTTTACTATGAATGGTTAGGGATGGTCCCAGTCCAGATAGATACATACATACATGGATATTAATGTCTGAACACCTGAATAATCTAAGCCCAGCAACAGTGATTAAACCGGTCTGTTTAGGGTGGCAGTGATTAATTAGGTTTGTTAATATCTACTTGATTACTTACCCATCTACAAAGCTATCTACCTTTTTCATACTGCATACATATTAACCTACAATGTATATAATGCTTCCCACATATTCCCAAAATCATAATGTACCAAGTGCGACATGTTTCTTCAACATATTTATTTATCGTAATGATTAACAATCTATACATGTAAAGATCGTAGTCACCAAATTAGCTTGTTTGTATGTTTGTTTAACTCTTCACGTCATAGTGAAGATATGTTTTACTCTCTTCCTTTCTTTAGAGCTGTATTGGCTAGGCAACGCCGATCACAGAGAGGTCTGGCAAAACCTGAGTAAGGTCTATGTCCAACAACAGATGCTAAAGGCCAATGACGATGATGATGACAGAGAGAGAAAGAGAGGCCAGCAGCTAAAGTGTAAGTAATGGTTATAATCTGAATCTATATGAAAGTTTGACACAGAAATGTTTTACTTTCTTCAATGCTGATAAATGTGGCCAGCAGCTCAAGTATAACTATTCACTGCAGCTGTATCTGTTTGTAAGTTCTATATGTATGTGTGTTAGTTCGGTAGTAAAACATAAGTTTTACCCCCTTCCTCTCTTTCAATCGGATGGAAGAGAAGAAAAGAGTGAGGCACATGTAACTGAAAACGATGATTGAAAAATGAAAATATTCTAAACTATTGATCTATCTATAGGTAGCAGAGAAAATCTTGTCAGTTTTGATCAACACTATGCTGATACATATTATCAAACCTGTTTCTATTTATTTGACTATTCGTCAACCAACATATCAATCCATCTACTTCATACCTACGTACCTACAGTATGTAAAATGCTTCTCACAGATCCTTAGGAACATAATATCCCAAATACACCATGATTCTTTATCATCCAAAGATTAATTTATGAATTTCATCAGTCTATGTATGTGTTGCATGTCATGGTGAAGACAATCTACACTCTTCCTCTCTTTAGAGCTGTATTAGCTCTGTGATACCCATGATAGAGAGATCTGGCAGATCTTTGGAAAGGTTAATGTCCAACAACGGGCGCTAAAAGGCTGATAATGATGATGATGAAGAAAGGAAGGGAGGACAGCAGCTAAAGTGTAACTAACTGTTGTAATCTGTATCTATGTAAAAGTTTGATAGGATAACATGTTTTACTCTTGCTCTCTTTAATGCTGATGAATGTGGCCAGCAGCTCAAGTGTAACAGATGACACCAGTTGAGCTAGAAGTCTGAAAATCAAATCATTAACTCTTTGTTATCTCTAGAAAAAACGTTATTATGTTGTTTTTTTTTTCAATTCCCCTCCAAAAATGAGTATTCAGTGGGTTGGCGATCAATTTACCACAAATTCATGCTTAATTCATCCCTTAGTTGTTGTCTGATAGTGTTCACAATTGTTCGTTTGAAAATTTAGACTTTTCCAGTGATTCCCGCCAAACAAAAGGTGAGAGAAGTGATTTATTCATTGATCACTCCTTTTTTCCAATTTTTAGTTGATCACTCTCAACACAGAATTCTGCCAAAAGATGTTTGTCGCAAGATAGTTTTAATTGAAAATCTAACTAGATTTTTTTTCATGTAGAGAACATGGTTCAATTTTCATGGTAGAATTTTCATCAAGGGAATTTAATTTAGCTACTACCACAGCTTAATTTAAGAGATAAAAATAACCATACATGGGTGGCGGTGATTCATAATTTTCCTTGGAATGCTTGTTGTTTTTTTGCTTGGGGAATCTCTGATCCAACAATTGGCTTTTTGTCAGGTTTTTATGTATTTTCTGGCAGTCGAAAATGTTGTGTTGTACAAAGCCCACGAGTCTTCTGATAATAGATTTGACACAATCTTCTATGCATACATGTGCACATAAATAAACACATACACCCACCCCACCGCACACACACATACAATGTATAAACATGTTTGCATGTGTGGTGTGAAGAGAACGGTGAAAGGGATAGAGAGACAGGAATAAACAACTTCCGAAAATGGAAAATCGTGCCTTTGAGTTTGAGTGAATAGTTAAAGGGAACTCAGGGTTTTCAATTAACATCTTTTTGACTTTTAAGAATTTTTTTTGTCAGGGATGAGGGAGTATTCTATGTGCAAGCATGGATGGAAAGGGGGTCCAGGGGGTCCGGACCCTCACCCTTGTGAATAATTTGCAGTCCAGTTAAAATAAATATTTGGATGAAGAAAATTTATAAATTAAAAATACCAGATAATCCTGAGTAATCATGAAGATGCCATAAAAACAGAAAGATATATACATTGTCTAATCAGAGAGATATAGGAAAAAAAATCCTGGATCTGCCCCCGGTGTATCTCCTCTTACAAAATTATATTGAATCAATGAGACAAAAAAAAAAAAATCAATTGATTGAATTCTGTGTTTATCGATACTCTCCAGACTTGATCTGATCTTTGTAAATGGTCAGGCATTCAACCTTCCATGGGAATTGCTTAAGGAGAATATAACTCTGATTTAGAGACATGATTTTTTTTTCATGCTAACTTGTGGGGCTGAGTTTTTTTTAGAGATTTCAACAAAAACTGTCAACAAAGACTGTCAACAAAGACTGTCAACAAGACTGGCTATATTTTTCAGTTTTTGAGTTGGTCTGGCTGGCTGTCTATTTGGCTGGCTATGTATGAATGTATGTACGTATCACATGTACAGACCTTACCACAGGAGCTACAGGGCTGAAATTAAAATATTTGACTCTCATTATGTGTAGGAGTGAACAATTTAGTATTTCTTGGAAATAAATGCTGCTAGCCCCCTGAATAGTTTTTTTTGGGGGGGGGGGCAATTTGCAATGTAATTCTTTCCTAAATTGATTACTTGGTTTGTGCCCAGCAACATCTTGTTTCTGGAAAATTCAAACCTTTTTAGTGATCACTGGCTGAGGAAAGATGAGAGAAGTAACTTATCACTCTTTTTAACAATTTCCTGATTGATCACCCCCAATGCAGCATGCTACCAAAAGACGTTGGTCAGGTGACGGTTTCTATTTTTTCTTTTCAAACAAAAATGAATTGAATTTGAATGGGAATGGATATTGTATTTTGAGAGGAATTTTTCTGATTTTCTTTTTTTCTGTCAATTATTTTTTTTTTTGCTTTTTTCTTTGAGTGCAAATAATTCGTACATTTTTGAAAAAATATTTTTTGTTCATTCCCCAAATCGTTCAAGTTTCTTCAGTTTTATTGTTCTCTTTCCCTCTCACTTCTTCTCTGTCTCTCTTTCTCTGCCTATCGCTTTCTCCCCATCTCTCACTTTCCTTCTCTCTCTTCCTTTCTGTCTATCTGACTATCCCTCACTCTTTTTCTCTCTTACTCTCTTGCTCCCTATCTGCCTCTCTCTCTCACACTCTCTTTCTCTCTATTTATTTCTCTCCTCCTCCATCCCTCTCTTTCTCTATCCATCTCTCTTTTTCTCTCTCTCTTTCTCTATCTGTTTGTCTGTCTGTGTCTGTCTCTCTCTGTTTCTATCTCTCCTTCTTTGTCTCTCTTCTTCAGTCCGTCTCATTTTCTATTTCTCTCTGTCTGTCTCCCTGTCTTTCTGTCTCTCTCTCTGTTTTTGTCTCTCTCTCTCCTTATTTGTCTCTTTCCTTCAGTCTGTCTCTCTTTCTCTTTCCCTCTGTCTGTCTTTGTCTTTCTCCTCTCTCTGTGCATGAACCTCACTCTTTATTTTATCCCTAACCATTCGCATGACTTGAAGGTACTACATGGTGTGAATGTGCTAAATCCACAAATAATTTTTTCTGATCCTCCCAAACCCTTTTAGTTCCCAAAAAACCATAAATTATGTTCTGCAAACCATTTGATGAACAAGCTCTTTACCATTCCCCAATTGTAGATGTTCAAATAAATAGATAAAAACAGTAAAGTATTCAGTGCAAAAATACTGGTTTCATTAACGAAAACCGATTTGCAAGTGTAAACATAAGTAAGTAATCAACTACCGTTATCTCCTGGCTTATAATGTCCACATGAATAATCTTTAGTTGATAATATTCTACAATGTTTCTTCTTATTAATAACACAAAGATTATTACGATAAAATTGATAGATTAAAAGTTCCAGACATTTTTATCAACGCATGACTTTTTGTCAAAATTCTGTGGTAGTCGAAAATACATATACATATATATAGATGCACTTATAATTTCCTAAACTCTTTATGTTTTGTTTTTACTGTACAGAGTATCTTTCAATGATTTGTTTTTTTCTTCCTGGCATTTTACAAAACCCCCCAAAATAATCCCATTACATTATTTGTGTCTGAACTGCAAGTTATCAAAAATTATTCAATATTATCAAAACTGCAATTGAAAAACCTTGAATGGCAAGGGCAACTGTAAATGAAACACAATGTGTATCCATATATGTATCTTTTTCTGCACAGATACTGCACTCTGATCCGAAAATTAACCCCTTCCCAACACACACAAGGGTGGAATGTGAAGCAAGGTTGGTTTTACATTGGGGCCCACAAACACACATGGACAGAAATTGACAAGTCCCGGCAATGAGAAATAGGATGGTGCCACCCAAGAATTAGAATATCCCCGAACTAGGCTTACCAAGTTCATGTAACGTTCCACCCAAAGATGAGAACATGACAAAGGAATGGATATTAAACTATCATCGCAGCCTAAAGACCAGGTAACTGTGCTATATTTAAGCTCTTCCCCATAAAGGGGTAATGTGGCAAATAAAGGTAGTTTGATGTGCGGTTTCACACATGTATTTCCTTTCCTTTTCTTCATTCATTCTGCATTATACCAGGGTTTCTCAACCTTTTTTCCCCTATCACACTCTCTCGTTATTATTTTAAAAAATCTATTGCCTTTTGCCATATAAGTCCTCGTACCAAGTACTTTGACTGTATATCTCCCACACTGTACATTACTTGCCACTATCTAATGATTTAACTTGGCTAAGCCATGTAAATTTTATAATGTATTATTTACAAATTTTTCATAATAAATTTTTTGCATTGGATAATTGGAGCTTCAGAACCACCTAATCATGCTTGCATAATGAAATAACATGACAACAGAAACGGAAATTAATGATTAAAATAATTTTTTCAAATACATATTTCTTAACTCACCAATTATTTTTCTACCAATATAAAACAAAAGAATGCCTATTTCTGAAGGAAAATCCGCACGCATATGATAATCTATTGCTTCCCTTGGATCACTTTTCAACCCCCTCGGGGACGATATCGCCCCCCCCCATTAGAATGACTGCGTTATTCAAAGAGCACATCAAAAACCAGTAATCAGGAAATACAAGACATCATTTTTAATGATCAAACTTACCAAAAATGTTTATCACAACAAATAACAAAAGACATTCCAAGTACTCTCCAAAATAATCTCAAATTATGACTGGAAATGATTTCAATGCAAAAATATGATAATAAACTTTCAGTGAATCATCCTTGGCCACATTTATAAGATACAGTGTATCCACATATGTATGTAACACTTTTAAGTGAATGCACAGATACTAGGCAGGAGGCCAGGTAGCAACACTCTGATCCCAATCAGACCACGCGGATATTCTAATCCTAAATAGAAGTTCCCATCCATTTGTAAATAATCTGTCGTTTTGGACTGGTACTATGTTAGTTAGTCCAAGAGTGTAATGGTTAGCACTTCTATTTCACATGCAGAAGGTCCTTGGTTCGATTCCTGGTATGATTGAAGTGTGTGGAAAACACTGCATTTGGACAAATTTTCCACTGCATCCAGCAGCTGATTAAGTACACTCTAAGCTGAATGATTAAGGTAGAGGTATCTCTTTCGTACACTTGCATCCTGCAAATGGGAGTGGCCATCAAAACTTGAAGGTATAAAGTCCTGGTCTCAACCAGATTTGCAAGGATCACCAAGCTGATGAATGCAATAGAAATCTAACTGAAAATGAGACTTCATCACAAAACCTCCATACTCTTTTGGGAGTTGTCTCTTAAGAGCCTGGATGCTTTTTTAACTATACTAGTTATCATTATAAATAATGTTATCAGTGGCTTCAACATTCATTGGATTTACATTATACTGTCATGTTTTTACAAGTGGTTGTTGAAGCATGTACAAAAAAGTTTTCAAGCAACGTCTGTTTTTTCAATCTTGAGTTGAAATGTTATTAATACTCTGTCAAAGCAGTGCTAATTCTACAAGCATATTAAGAGAATTAATAGCATATGTAAAACAGAGTATGATGAAAGATGATTTCTATGAAAATAAAACTGTTACATCTGTCATGACAAAAGTAAGTAGACACCTGCTATTTTCAAACAAGGTTCTTTAGTCAACAATCCAAACAGTTCAAAAATATTTCATTATGCAAAAAAATATGACAGATTAGACCTTTGTAGATTTTGAAAATCTGCTCATTCAAGTATCATATTCATCTGATCTGCTATCATCTCTTGTGGAATAGCTAACCAGGCTATACATAGGGTGATGCAAAAGAGACTTGAAACAATTATAACTTTTTCAATTTTAACGTTTTTTCATTTTTCTTCTTCTCAGATATAAAAAAGAACCCTTGAGAATTCATCATGGAAAACAACACAACTTAGCAATGAACGAAAAAAATAGAATTTTACTTTGAATGCCTTTAATGGTAATCCACGGTGTATATTTTTGCTATTTGAAAATGACGACATTATGTCTCCAACTAATGATAGATGAACTAAATGAAGAGAGCAAGAAAGTCGGTCCACACATGATACAAAGATCATGTGCAACAACCACATCAGAGATAGAAACACTAAGATCAAAATCGAAGACACAAAACTGGAGAAAGTAGATCACTACATCTACCTAGGGCAACGAATCTCCATGAGACCCTCAAAAGAAGAAGAAATAAAGCGAAGAATCACACTAGGATGGCAAGCCTTTGGCAGAGCAAGCTCAACCTTCAAAAATAAGAAGATCCCATTAATCCTAAAAAGAAGGGTGTATAACCAATGCATTCTCCCGATAGTCACTTATGGAGCTGAAATATGGAACCTAACCAAGAAGCAAACCTGCAAATTGAGAACCATGCAACATGCACATGAAAGAATTATGCTGGGCCTCATATGGAGAGACCACAAGACAGCACAGTACATCTGAGAAAAGACAAGAGTCAGGGACATCATAGAATCCATTAAAAATCTCAAATGGCGGTTGGCTGGCCATGTTGCAAGAATGGCGGACAGCCGATGAACATCACGACTCATGACATGGATCCCCCCCGAGATCACATGCGCAACCAAGGCCGGTAGAATATTAGATGGAGAGACGAGCTAAACAAATTCAGAAAGTACTGGCTCTGCAACGCCCATGATAGAGAAGTGTGGCAAATCCTGGGGAAGGTCTATGTCCAATGACGAACATTAAAAGACTGATGATGATGATGATGAGTGATCACCCATGAACAGGGAGATCATGCTTTGTTAGGAATGCTGGAAATTGTATGTGTATTCAGAAAAGCAGATATCCTTTCAAAAGACGAATGTTATTGAAAGAGCTAAAAGTTGTGAAGTTTAAAATGGCAAGCATTTGGAAGAGACAATTTTCCGTTCATAGGTCAAGTAAATTCAGCTTGTTTATATATTTCATTTGTTAAAAACAATTTAAATTTTCAATAAAACTAAAAAGATATAAAAGTTTTAAACTCCTTCATGACTTTTGCACCACCCTGTACAAAGCAAGAAGCAAATCTTTGCTGAAAGGTTTTCCAAACATTTTCCTTGTTTCATGATCCCGGATAACCAAAACATGTCCAAAAGGATCCATGTCAGAAGACAAAGATATTGTACGTGCCATCCATAAGTCTTTCTTTGCTGGACGGTATGGAATTCCATCCTCAATACACAGAGAACTGATTTTGTCCAAATAATCATCAGGGAATATTGGGAATAGTCTCTTCTGCAGCATCTTTCCTGAACAGGGCTGGTGAACCTTTCCATGTTCAAAGGCCACATTAAAATTTACTGCCTTCTAATAAGGCCTCACACATGACATGCCCATAGGTAGATTAGGCACTAACTGATTAAAATAATGATTTTACTTGTTACAAAACTTTATTCAATTGTAAGTTTATACATAAAATATCAAATTGATGACTATGTTTCATTCATGATTGTTGATGTGGTGAATTTAGAATTTCTTTGACAAGGCCATAGAAGGCCACACAAGATGGTCTAGAAGGCTGCATGTTCCCCATCACAGCTTCAGAAGGTTTGCATAAACAAAGCTTCAAATTGATCTTCGTGCTATGATGAAAATCCACTATAACTGATAGTAGGCTGCAGATGGTTGAAAAAACAATTCTTGGTAATCTCCAGATCCTCTATTTGAAAACTAAATAAATAAGAATTCAACCGAAAAAAAATGAAATAGTGCCAAAATTCCAAGGGTTTGTCCATCATATTAATTACCAATTTCTTTCTCTGTTCAATGTTAACTGGTTAAATATGTGGCTTTTTTCTGGCTACTCTGTTATAACTACGCAACATACCATTCTATGATTCATTGGCTAATTTGGACATACTTTTCTACATCTATTGCTTTGCAATACTGATTTCTTTCAATTACTCATCTGATGACTCTTTTCTAATAGTCCCTGCCTATCTGAACAAGATGCAGTTTACTTTCCTTCATAGCTGATTTATATAATTACATGATTCACTGATGAAAGTGGAATTCCAATGTCCATACTATTTGACATTGGCTCATTCTACTTCTAAAATAATCTACAAGCTGCCTCTTTTTGAAATCTGTCAGTTACGTTGTCCCAAAAGTTAGTGGCATTATCAAGTGGTTATGCAGTTTTTATTAAGAATTAAAATGATTGTTTATGTGCGTATCTTTATTAAATAATAAAGAGACAAACCTCAGACTAAGAAGCATGCAACGTACACATGTTAGAATCGTACTCCACCTCACATGGAGAGATCACGATAGCACTGTATATCAGGGAGAAAAGAGGAGTCTGAGACATCATAGAATCTACCAGAAAACTCAAATGGCAATGGGCTGGTCATGTTTCAAGAACGGCAGACAACCAATCGACATCATGATTCACAACATTGATCCCCAGAGACCACATGTGCAACTGAAGCCGGCAGAATACAAGATGGAGTGACAGACTAGACAAATTCAGGAAGTATTGGCTCCAAGACGCCCACAATAGAGAGGTGTGGCAAATCCTGGGGAAAGTCTATATCCGACAATGGACAATAAAAGACTGATGATAATGAAAGCTGATTAAAATGATGGTGTCTATTCACTTAATGAGCCAAGCATCTTCCATCATATAAAAGATCTTAACATTATATTGGTACTTATTATGGCCAAATTGGTAGAGAAAAAATTTGTGAACACAGTCCAGCTGTAAGAAGCCGTCAGAGATGAATGGAAAAAGATTACTGCAGCACAATGTAAAGAACTATCTGACAGCTTGACCGAACGACTCAGTTTTCTGGAAAGTAACAATGAAAAAAGCTATCTTTTACTAAAACGTGCTCGGCGCACAAACACTGCATGCTCTGTTGCATGACACTGACAAATATTTCATCTACAATTGTTAGAATGAAAGGGTAATTACAAAAAATCAGATAAAAAATGTCAGCTCATTTTTTTGAACCAAGAGTATATATAAGCATATGCAGCGATGTAGGTAATGTTGCATTGTGGGTCAGAGCACCAGGGTGACCTCAGTTAAGGAAAAGCTCAAAGGAGATGAGGAAAAAAAAAATGGCAGAGTAAAAAACTTGATCATAAGATTGATGCAAAGATGGCAGAAAAATGATTGACAAGTTGACTTCAAAGAGGAAACTATAATGAGATTATAAAGGCTTGGAAGTTTGTGTGCGTCTGCATTATGTATGTACATGCACAGGAAGTTTAAACACATACATAGACGTGTACATTGGATAGTAAATATGTGGATACTCACCTGTTAGAAACCATAAAGGAACCAATTTTTTTTTAGCAGCATTTTTGGTTTGGGAATGATCAATTCTCTCCCAGAAAAGCTATATGTTTAAAAAAAATTTAAAATACTCTGTTTTGTGTGTGTGTGTGTGTGTGTGTGTGTGTGTGTGTGTGTGTGTGCGTGTGCGTGCGTGTGTATGTGTGTGACTGTGCATGTGAGTGTGTGTATGTATATGCGTCACTTAACTGCATCTGTTTACCTACATATATCATCTGTATATTCGTACACATACATACACACATGTGATCAAGATGGATATTTTGATATAATAGATGTTTTAAGAGATGAATTTATTGGCTTTTTTCTAAAGACCAACCATCATCATTTTAGTCAGTGAGTCATTGCTTTTTTGTTCATAAATCTTCCATTTGCTCTTTACTGAGGTTCAAGTTCACAAGAAAAATATTGCATTTAGAAGAAGCAAAGGAAAACGTCTTCATTTTTTTGAAAAATCATGCATTGAAAACACATGCGCAGTAAGAACAGTGTGGTCTTCTGCTTAACCCCCAAAGTAAATATACTGGAGAGACAAAAAAAAAGAGCTATTTTGAAAAAATAGGAAGTTTCATTTAATTATTAATTGCAATTAACCAAATTTTAACAACCTTTTTATTTTCAAATGACATTTTAGATTCGGTTCTGCATAAATCAGTTAATATGCATGAATAGTGAGCGAAAAAATGTATCTGATACATCACAAAAAGTTAATTTTAACATCACTGTACATCTTCAAAATTGACAGAATTTGAACCGAATATTGAAAAAAAATCTTGAAACAAAATTCATCATTCAAAGAGTTTTTTGAATGATTAAACTCCTTCTTGTAGTTTGCACTGTTAACAAGACATTTTGACCAATCCATTCTACAGCCTTCTTCAGCTGTACTATCCAGATGTCATGATGGTAAACAAAGATTTCCTCTGGTTTCAACATTGGAAAAACTATGTACAAAAATCAGAGATCTTTGGTCCAAATTCTGACAATTTTGAAGGTGATTTATCATGTTGAAATAGACTTTTGAAATGTTATTGTCTATAGTTTTAATAAGGGTAATTTCAATTGATATTCAGGCCATTCTCATCTTGGTTGTTTTTCATACAACATTTCGGCCGTTGCACTCTACGGCCTTCGTCAGGTATCATCTGGTAGATGTGAGGAAGTAACGAACCGAACCCTTTATTTATCCGAAGTGGGTATATTGACTGTACTCCCCTCTTAGCATTAGCAGTATTGTTATATTGTCTCACACTAGGATTGAACCTAGAACCATCAGATTACTTTACAGTAATTTGTCTGATGCTGTAACCACTGCGCTATGTGTTCATGTGGACATTAACATTCAAAGAGTTTTTCAGACGGTGGAAATCTGAGCCTAACGAGAGAAGAAAAAGAGACCAATATTAACCGAATCTTATGTTATCATGTAGCTACCATTGGAACATCATGTTTAGTACCATCATGTTTGCATTTTACACCTGAAGAAGGCTGTAGATTGAATTGGACAAAATGTCTTTTTTATAACACAAACAATAAGAAGGAGATCAACTGTCTGGAAAACTCTTCTTTTTTAATTGTACCGGATATTTTTTACATCCACTTTGCATCATTTTAGTGAAGATTGGAACATAATTATAATTTGTCTGAGTTTAAGATTTGCATAGCTGTGCTTCAAGCACTCAATTGTGTTTGCAGTGAGGCATAATGAAAAGCATATTATATATACACAGAAAATTATCAATTACATTACATAAATCATATTAACATATATTGGGAAATAAGTGACTGGTATGATACTAGAAAAAATTAAATTCTAATCTTTTTAATGTTCAGAGTTTAAAGCTTTGAAGCTTTCTAGACTACACATATAGTCTATAAAGCTTTACAGTTTTAAACACTAAACATCAAAAAACTTTTTTGAAAAAATTTTTCTGTCACTACAGTCACTTATTTCCTAATATCTGTCAATGCAATTCATGTAATTTTCTACTGTGTTTTCCCCCTGTTTCACATACACTTTGTTATTATGTTATAATATATAAATTGTCCCTTGTTGGGATCATCGGTTGTTTACCATGTAACCATTTCGGGGATTTAAAAAACAAAACAGTTATAATCTGCCAGCTGTGTTGATCAAACACCACTTTGTTCATTAGGTAGATTATGTCATACATGTAGTTAGACATTTTATATAAAGTTTTACATATATTGTAAATTGATATAATTTTATACTGCATATCATTTATCTTTTGAAACAAGGCTTACTTACGTAGGTTATCCTAAAAACGTTTTCAACAATGAGAGATCAGTAAGTGTAACAGCAGGTGACTCGCTGTTTCTTGTCATTTCTATTGAATGTATATTGGATAAGTATATATATATATATATACACATACACACAATTTTACAAACCTTTTTTGCAATCTCATCAAATTTAGTTAGATTTGGATCTGGGCCTTAAATTCATTACTTGCTCAGCAAAAATTTCAAGCAAAGTTTTAGTAAAAGGTAACTTTAGACAGAGGTTTGAATTCCTTCAAACATTCTCATGATCTATCCTCTTTCTTTCTGACTCTCTTTCTTTATTTTCTTTTTTTCTCTCTCATTTTCACATCTATTGATTTATTAATTTTTGTTCTTTTCCTATGTGTTTCTTCCCTGATGTTCATTCACACCTCTCTGTTTCACTTTTTTCTTTATTTCTTTAATGTTAGATTTTATTCTATAACTCTCATTCCACCATTTTTTAAAAATTCTTCCTTCATTCTCACACCTTCCATATTTCCTTTTTTCTTATTCCTTCATTAAACCTTGCTGTTAACAACTTTCTCTATTTCTTGTTCTTCCTTTGTAGAACTCTTGAGAAATGAAAAACAAATAAAACCCTAAGCCAATTTAGAAGAGAAAAACTCTTTAATTATAAGAACCTGCTATCTCCTAAAGACAATATTTTCATAAACCCTCAGCAAGCGAGAGATCAACAGATGGAGAGATTTGTGGTTAAGAACATGGACATGCTTTTCTTTTACCTCTAAAGATTTTGCTGCTTTGCCTTGAGACAAGCCAGCATATTGTTTATTTGTATTTATCTTCCAAAGTCAAGGTGTCTTGTTAGCAGATTTCTGTTTGTATACCAGATTAATCAGAGAGATTCTTTTGTCATACCCTGTGGAGACTAACAAGGTGGCCATAAGCCGGAAGCTATAACTATAGGCAGGTCATCTCCTTCAGTATAGACTTGTTATAAGGGTACAAATATGTATGTGTGGACATATGTTATTAGAAAAAAAAAAGAAAAGACTCATAGATATCATAAAATCCTTTTAAAAACTCAAGCAGCAAGACCTGGCTGATAAAAGCTGGCTTGACATCAGGAGACTCACAATGTGGATCTCCAGAGATCATATGCAAAATTGTGGCCTGCAGGAAATAAGATGACAGGACGACAAAGACAGGTTCCAGAGATATTGGCACCACGTTCAAAAGGTCCAGCAGATCCACTCTTGGGGATGCATTTGTTTTATCAGACATTTATCCTGCAATTGATGAAAAACACTGAATTAGCAGATCGCTTAGCCTAACACATCTTTCATGCAAGTCAAAATGATGTTATTTTCTGCAGTGGTAAAAGTCGAGAAAAATCACATTTACTCTATTTTTAATTACCCGTCCAAGGAGACTTCTATAAGAGATCTACACTGTGAGGGGTTATCCACTACCCAGCCCTCTTGGCTAAGAATAGAGTGACCTTCAGTCAAGTTAAATAAATTATATTATTGTACTATATAAGATGTATTTGATGTGTTCAACCTCACTTGGAGAGAACACAGGACAGCACAATACATTTGGGAGAAGACAGGAGTCAGGGACATCATGGAATCCAAGAAAGAAAAAGTCAAATGGCAATGGGCTGGCCATGTTGCAAGAATGGCAGACAACCAATGGACATGGATCCCCAGAGGCCGGAAGAGTATCAGAAATTCAGAAAGAACTGGCTGTGCAACGTCTTTGATGGAGAAGTGTGGCAAATCCTAGAGAAGGTCTATGTCCAACAACGGATGTTAATAAACTGATGATGATGATATTTACAAAAAATACTGAAATATCATTCAAAATACCAATGTTTACTCTCAAACCATTTTTTGTACATGTAGCTAAAGCATTTTTCTTGTGGGTAGCAGAGAAGGTCTACGTCCAATAAACAAAGTTAAAGCGCTAATGCTGATGATGATAATGATGATGGTTACAGATATCTATGTGAGTGAAGAACTGTTCTTGAGGCAGTGCAAACAGCGCAGTTGTGCAGGGACCTTAAAAAGTAGGAAATGTTTTTGTTTTGAATGTTTATCTGAGTTTTAGATTTGTTATGTTACATAGAGATAGATTATTGATCTTTAAGAGACTTCAAGTTAAATTCAACCTCATGACTTTATGAATATTTCATTATTGTTTTGATTTATCAGAAAATGATAGCTAAATACAAAAATAGAAACCCCCCACCAAGAAATGTTGTGCACTGAGACCCATCATAATTAAATTCAGCCCTGTGTGTGCATGTTTGTATGTGTGTGTACTCATGTGTGGACTCAGAATAAGTTCCAATCATGTTAAGATTAGATTAACATAGTAAAAGCTTAGAGATTGTGTTGGAAATGTGTAGGAAATAATCAATAAAGGAATATCATAAAGATTTTACAATCTTTCAATGTGTTGAAAATACTTTTTTTTTCCTTTCAAATATTTGTAGATTTTCGTTCTTTTTTAGGAAATCTATCTTTACAGCCATGGTTTTAGCAAAGTAAAATCAGTTTGACTGTAATTGATGGGCCTTAGTAGAGTTGAAATGAATATTCTCATATTGATGTAGAATTTGAAAAGAAAAAAGAATGTTTTGCTCTGTCGAACTCCAGTTATTAATAAATTTGAGAGGCTATGAATAGCTAATGCAACATTTTTAATGGAACCAGCTTCATGCCTCTCAAATAGTCTGTAAGCAGGACCAGTGCAAAAGTTTTATGCAACCTCGATGTTATTTAAAATTTGTGTAAGGAAATAATTTTTGTGTACAGTTTGATAAAAGTCCATAATGATCCAATGATATAAATATTGTATTCAGAAATATTAGTATTGTGTAAGCAACTAAACAAGAAACACAGACATAGTATTTTTCCCCTCATCATGTATTGCCTAGATTATCTACTATTACCAATGTGTTTGAGCGAGTGTGTGTGTGTGTGTGTGTGTGTGTGTGTGTGTGTGTGTGTGTGTGTGTGTGTGTGTGTGTGTGTGTGTGTATGTGTGTGCATGTGCATGAATGTGCAAGCATGCGTGTGCGTATGTGTCTCCAGGTGCTTTATGTCAAATTTTTTGGAAGAGGCACAACCTTGAAAAATTTACATGAGTACTCCACTCAACAGCATCTCAAAACGCTTTTTGGGTCCCTGTGGTCATCTCTTATAAAAAATGTCAGAACCACTATTTCTATTGATAATCAGTTCTGGTACACATGCAGGATATGGTGATTCATCCATAAGTGGAACAGATATAAGCTTTTACATTCACATATTCAGGAATAACTAATATTCATCGGAAGAGTGACTGAAAAACAGAAAAAATTTAAAGAGACATGGCCGTGCTCAAAGACTTTACTCCTTAAGTTACAAACCATGTTTATTGTTGATTTACTTACTCACCATCAACCTCTCAGCCCACTGTTGAACCTCACAGATAAATTCTAGCTCACTCATAAAAATTAAAAAAAAACATCTCCCAACAGAGATTTTTACTTGAAAAAAAAGTTTTGAAGCCTTCCAGGTGAAGAGTGACAAGTAACATGTGTTAATCCTGTTATTGGTAACTCTTTAAATTTGAGAGATCTATACACACATATATACATACATGCCTATATGTCAGCCTCTGAAAACTTCAAGTCAAACCTTTTCTTCATTTCTTTATATTACAGGTCATGGTATGCAACAAGAAGCCAAATTAGGGAATGTCCTGTAAATAGGAAACCTGAAAGAGATGTTTTTGCAAGGCTAAAAAAGGCTTACATAAAAAGACATGTTTGGGGGGCAGGTGATAGAATTACAATGATGGTTGCAAGAAAGTTTCTTTTAGTAAAAAGTTTATTTTACGCATCTCAATGATGTATCAAATATGTAAAAGAGAACTTTGCACAGGTAATAATATGAAAGAAAGAAACAACAACAGTAGCATCAAAAATTTGTCATGCAAAAAAAATTGCATCAAAGAATAATTATGGTCGAACAAATTCTATTTACAACATCACTGGCATTTACTCCTCAAAAACATTTAAAATAGAGTGGAAAAAAACATCTGGATATTTTGGAGAATCTAGATGTTATTAAAAAGACCTGTCAGTATGAGACCCTAAAAAAAGCAAAAAGCTTATTTTCCAGATATAAAAATGAATCTTTTTAGAAGTGGAGTATTGAGGCCAATTTTCAAGTCTGTAGACAAAACAGGTATGGCCAGGAGCAGTGGGACAAATAAACAAACAAACAAACAAACACATAAACAAACTCATAAACTCACTCACGTATGAACAAGAATATCTTTGATGACTATATATATTTGATATTTATTTGATCATATTCCACCAATTTTTTGTACCAATAAATGCCATCCCTTGTCTTAATTTTGACATTTGCTCTTTGAGTTGGCACACGAATTACAGAAGAGGTTGCCGTAGCAGTTGCACAGACTTGCTTCATAATGGACGGATTTTCAAAAAAAATGATAGCAGTCTTCACGACTCAATAATAAAACATTTACATTTCGCGTGCACTCAAAAACAAAGACACCATAATTTTTCAGAGCACATAGTGATATTCCTCAAGTCTGTGATCTCAGCAACAATCGAAATCGAATTCTACAGAATTCCACTGAATTCATTGAACAAAAATCATCGTTAGCAGAACTCAACGAGGAAACATTCTACTTTCTAAGAGGACTCGATAAAAAATACTTCTGTCTATATGAACACCATGATCCTATAAGAAACACTTTTACTTCTTCATTTATTTTGAAATTTCTTCATTCTATCTTCTTTCATTCTTTTCTTCTTTTTGGTAAATGAAATTGGGATCATAAGATCAGGATTCATTGGAAAATTTGCATCTTTTGTTTTATTTATTTGTTTAGTCCCAACAATTTTTAGCATTTTAATCAAGGTTTGGAAGGGGGCTGGGCTGTGGTGCAATAACACCTGCAATTTCTTCAAGAGATTCTGGTTCCAGCTATATTAATATACCATATCATTTTGAATTTTCCTTTTGATTTTAAGTATATTAGGTGCTTCTTCAGTACATTAGAATATATATTCTTTTATAAACGGGGGTAAAAGTCTTGATTTGCCTCAAATTTCCATAGTGTTAGTCAAATTACTCAGATTTTACACAAATTTGACACAAATCTCCAAAGTTTGTACGCCTCTGTACAGAACTTTATTAGTTTATTATGTACTTGTTAGTGCCTCAGTTTTATACACAAAGTTATCATTTTAGTTGGTAAGTCATAAGACATGTTTGTACTATGTTTCTCAACATAGAAATATTGATATATTCAATGATTTATTGATAAAAATCAATTAGGCTTTCATCCAGCCAAACTGTTCTTATAAAATGAAATGAGAATAGAACAGTTCAGTCCATGAATTAAGTGACTGTTTTTATTGAGTGACTAACCAGCCCAGTCTTTTGGAAATTCATACCTTAATGTTTTTTCTGGTGTGCTTTCAGAAGTATTCTGTATCGCCTTAGCCTCGGGAAGTTTTTAAAATAACACTTCATTCCTACTAAGAGTGATATGCTGTTCTCATCTATTATTCTATCATGTTCCCTACCCTTCCGAGAGATTGAACTAACAATGCCCCATTAGCCGGTCTCTTGCCTGATGTTTCTTCTTGATTTAATCAGAAGGCGGTCTGTCTTTTGGTATTTTAGGATTCTTGTGGCAGCAGAACAAGAGGGTACAGAATATGATGAGAAAATTATGAACACACAGAGGCCAACACACCCAAATGGACACACCCATTTATAATTATTTGAAAAGAGATATTTTCAATCAGCAATGGGGATTGGCAAAACCTTTTAGGAGGTGGACTGGATCAGTAATGCTTTTATGTCATGGAGGCCAAACCAAATGAAAATTCAAACAATAATCATAGAAACAACCGTTTCTCTTAATTGCTTGAATGTTTTTCATAGAAGAGTATACACCACATATCAATCAAAATAACAAATTCTGGTTCAAATTTTATGTAAATTGATAGAACAACAGTAATGTTATAATATTTTTAGCCATAAGACATTGATTCATTTGAGGCCATTGCGAAATTGAGATGTTTGTCAAACTCCAGTTCAGTCAATTGAAATTGACTTGTTTTTCCTCCGTTTCAAGAACAAGAACAAGAACAATCCTCACCAAATATAGGGGAGTAAGCTCTTCACTGTTTGACTACTATATCATATTAAACCAAAATTAACATTTCCCTAATTTGATTGGAAACCCACAAAAACCATGTGATTAGAAGATGGCTGTCTTACCAGCTGAACTAAACTGACAAATCTTTATTTATTACATACACCATACAAAAATTGCAATAATCATTTTCAGTTGTAAAAGATGTTAGATTGGAGTTTTGCCCTGCAACAGTCAGCCTTGTTGCTTTATCTGTTGATTCTAAATTTTATTGTTACTGACCAAAGGTAGATGTGGAAAATAAAGAATTTCCGTATGCACCTGACAGGCAAGGTGAAATGAGGCCGCAAGCCATAGTTTGTTGACCCCTGATCTACAACACAGTACAAATAAAATTTATTCAACATTAAGGATAGGTCAGAAAAAATTGCTATCAGTCAATATTTGAATAAAAACAATTTTTACTAATTTCCCTAAGTTTATTCATATTGACTTCATTATATTACTGTGGAAAGACGTGGATGAATATCAAAATATGCATAAGATTGAATGAAATATTAAAAACCATCAACAAGGATTGTCACAAAAAGTGCCAACATAGGTCTCTTCAGTTTTCAAGTGGGTTTGGCTGACTGGCAATACATGCATGTACAAGGTGTACAGAGGGAAAAAATAGAGCTTGATGACTGAAAGTTTCAACTTTTACTCTTTAATGCTAAAAAGAACCAAATACAACCAATGCATCCTCCTGATAGTCACCTATGAAGCTGGAATCTAACCAAAAGATTGACGAACTGAGAATTATGCCATATGCACAAGAGAGAATCATGCTCATCATAACATGGAGAGATCACAAGCCAGCACAGAATATCAGAGATATCTTAGAATCGATTAGAACTCAAAAACCCAAATGGCAATGGACTGGCCTTGCAGTGAGTATAGCAAACAATGGCTGGCAGCCTGAATTACAACATGGATTCCCAGAAATCAACCGCGAAACCTGGACCGACAAAGTATAAGATGGCATGACAAACTAGATAAGTTCAGAAAGTACATAAAAATAGAGAAGCGAATAATTGATATACATGTTTTACATATACACATACAAACATATATACATATATATATATATATATATATATATATTTATTAATAATTTTATTTTTGATGAAGAATGAAAGCACCAGAAAAAGAGAGGAGAGAAAGGTGAGACAAAAGGCAAAAAAGTTAAGGGAAAAAAAAAAAAATTTAAACCTGAATAATTTTTTCTTGCACCGCACTTTTTTTTTTCTCCAATCCGTCTTAATTAAAACGTCCATCCAGGAAGCTGTTTGTCTACTACTGGATCCACATTGACTTTTTTGATGGACATCTTGCTGTTATAATAGGAACCACATGGTTGATCCTCCATAATTCTTCTGCACTTTTCTTCAATTTAATAATATATACATCTGCATCTGTTTCTTCATGCTTTTGTGCGAGTGTCAGACTTTATGTATGTATGTGTATGCACCTGTGTGTGTATGTGCCTGTGTCTGTGTGTGTGTGTGAAGCCAAGAAACACATAAATATAAACTCTGTTCTCGCATGTCTGTAGAATTCTGTAGAGAATGAGGGAAAGTCTGCAAAAGTCTTGGCACCTTTGTAGAAAGGTGACTCAGTTTGGAATGAACCTTATGGAATCATTTTTTCAGTACATTAAAGAAGGAAAAATCAAATGCAGATTTGGGAAAGACTTTGGAAAAAACAGTTTAAAAGTAGAAAAAAAAACCTGGAAAAAAAAAGGACTGCATACCTGTGCCAACACAAGGAGAAGTACTTTTGCATCGGTCCTCCACAACATTTGATCGCTCCTTCTGCGGCCCAAGGCCCGTTGTCCACAGTTCCAAAGAATATCATTGAAATTCATCGAGAACTTTCAGAGAAATACTTTGAACAAATAAGGAAGGAAAATTAATTGTACATGGATCCACCCCAAAATTTAATCACTCCCTTTGTAACCTATTGTCTATCCTGATACAAGATTACATTGAAATTCTTTGAGAACTTTTAGAGATATTGTGCGGAGAGTGCTCATAGAAAAGAAAAAAGGAAAATATCTCTTAATCAAAAAGAGATCCTCAAATCCATCCCAAGATTTAACCATCTTTCCATTACCGTATTGTGTAGCCTTCAACATAATTGCATTGAAATATATTGAATACTTTTGGAGATATCTTGAAGACAGATAGACATACAGCCAGGGAGATGTGACCGCCTACTTGCACCTCTTTAACTTAGTTGGCAGAGGTAAAAAGAAATGTATTCAATGGACGAAGATTACGAATTCCTGTAAATTGCATTGTGGGGAGAGAATAGCCCCCAGGGATTGTACACGTGATGTAAAACTTCAGGCCAGTGTTGAAGAAATTCTTCTGTGACCTTCAATGTTAGTAAAACGATGTCATTTATATTGTATAGATAATTCATTTGAAAATCTTTTTCAAGTGAAACCAAATGCACAATCTGTAATGAACCATTGAAAAAATCTTTACACATTTTATATCTGCTCCAGCTGTATTGATGGTATTTTGCAGGTTTTTGAACTAAGATCTACTCAATACTTCAATACATGTACGTACACATTTTGTATATTTTATTATTGTTCTCTTAGTACAGATAATTCCATATCTATAAATAAGGTGTTGCATATACCCAGCTTATATGAGTATAAGTGAGTGTAGAAATTAGAAGAAGGATAAATAATAGAGATAAATAAATGTATAAAGCAGCTCTACAAAAATCATTGTAAACTAATGCTGTAATGGCATCAGAGTTCACGTTCATTTCAGATTTAGCCACTCTTTCCCCATCGGGATTCATGTTTTTGCTTTATTTACGAATCAGTGCTCATTAGATGGTTATGAAAAAATAGCATTCAAAGGGAAATTATGAATCACCACCATCCACGTATGCTTCTTTCTACCTTGTAAATTGATACACAGATACATAGATACTGTCAGAACACACAAATAACCAGAACCCGGCAACAGTGTTTAAACCGATCTGTTATGGGTTGAGTTGATTACAAACTTGATTGTAAAATGTGTACAAGTGGAAATTGATATCTGATATTCAAGTAAGTAAGGATAGCTGATTTTACTAAATATCAACATCGTGATAACCTGAAATTCTTTGTAATATCATTTGGGTCTGAACATTCAAGAGAGGGCATTTTAGATTCTGAGAAACAACACAGAATCAGTGAAGGCTAAAGATATTTGTCTCTTTTCCAAGAATCTTAGTAAAATTTTAGCATAAACCGCTTATATATATTTCTGAAAATAACTTGTTCGGTAAATTGTAAGTAATAATGTGAAGGTTGGAACCCTTCCTGCATACTTTGTGCTGGGTGGTACATGCATTGTCCTGCTGAAGGATACCACTGCCATTGTAAATGGACTGTTGCCATGAAAGGGTTTATTTGATCTTCAGTGATGTTTAGCTTGGTGGTACGTGTCAAAGTACCTGCATAACGTTGCCAAAAAGTATTGCACTGTCTCCACCCACATGTTTTTTTTTCCTCAGTGCATCCTGGTACCAATACTTCTCTAAGATAATGACACGCAATTACCCCGTTGTCCACCTTATTCAGAAGAGAGACTCATCAGACTAGGCAACCTTATTCCATTAGTACAAGGTCCAGTCCTAATACTTGCAAACACATTGAAGAAGCTTTTGCTCAGAAGACTTGACTGGGAGATTATAGGAATTAGAATAGACGACGAGTATCTGAGCAACCTCAGATTTGAACTAAATGAAGAGAACAAGAAAGTCGGCCTACACAAGAACTTCAGCAAGACAAAAATCATGTGCAATAACCACATCGGAGACAAAAACACTAAAATCAAAATCGAGGACACAGAACTGGAGGAAGTAGATCACTACATCTACCAAGGACAACGAATCTCCATGTGACCCTCAAAAGAAGAAGAAATCAAGCAAAGAATCACCCTAGGATGGTAAGCCTTTGGCAGAGCAAGCTCAACCTTAAAAAAAAAAAAGATCCCATTAATCCTAAAGAGAAGGGTGTATAACCAATGCATCCACCCAATAGTCACTTATGGAGCTGAAACATGGAACCTAACCAAGAGACAGATCCGCAAATTGAGAACCATGCAACTTGCACATGAAAGAATTATGCTGGGCCTCACATGGAGAGATCACAAGACAGCACAGTACATCAGGGAAAAGACAAGAGTCAGGGAAATCATAGAATCCATTAAAAATCCCAAATGGCAGTGGGCTGGCCATGTTGCAAGAATGGCAGTCAACCGATGTACATTGCGACTCACGACATGGATGCCCCGAGATCACATGCACAACTGAAGCCGGCAGAAAATTAGATAGAGAGACAAACTAGATAAATATAGAAAATACTGGCTCTGCAATGACCATGATATAGAAGTGTGGCGAAATCTATGTCTAACGACGGACGTTAAAAGACTGATGATGATGATGATGATGATGGGCCTTCAGCTATGCAGCCCCATAAATAACCAGGATTAGTGTACTGTGTGTTGTGACGTATTCCTTCTTCTACCTTCATTAAAACACAAACATGGGCATACACATACGAGTGTTTATATATAAAAAATGAATTGATGTGCAAGTGTATCAGTATACAGGCATGAATCTATAAATGCATGTACATGTAAGGCTAAAATCTATACTTGTCTGTATAATGTGCTTGTATTTGCATGTGTACCTATGCTAAAGCATATACATGGATATATGTACCAAGTATGTATATTTACTGTATATTCAAACCAGCTAAAACCCGCCTTATGGGTTGGATTCTAGATAGTAAGGTCGTTGAGCAGAATGTAAGGTTTTCAGTTTACAGTAACATTATAAGTTGAACCTTCCCATAGAACCTTTTGAGGAAGATTTTTGTGAAAAAACAAACAATTAGTGTTGACACCCCCTGGGTCTACTAAGTATGAATACGGAATTTGGTTGAGCTGCACCAATGTTTAAGGTGGGGACATATTGAAGAAAGACAGACAGACAGAGGGAAACAGTCTTTTTATACAAATAGATACCAAATATTTACCGATATGTATGCCTCCCTCGTGACCATGTTATGATGGCAATCTTATTATAATGCTTTGCTTCTGTTTGCAGAGACAGATCTGAACAGTCAGATACAAAGATAAAGAGATGAATAGATATGAATAGACTTTGTAAATAGACAGATACAAGCAGAGATAGGTATGGACAGACTGTGATAGTTGAATAGAAAACAATGAATGAATGTAGATCGGTAGATAATTAACTGATGAGGACTGATAGACGAATAAATAAACGGAAATATGGTTGGCTAGCTATTCATTTCCAGATCAAAAGAAGAAATGAAACAGAGTTGGTTAGTCACTCAAAAGAAACCGTCAAGTGACCAATGCCTTTTGACAGCAGTGTACTGTGTTAGGGATGATCAATAAAAAAAAAACTGGAAAAAAAAAGGGTTTCAATGAATGCGTTACTTCCCTTGCCTCTTGTTGGGCAGTGATCACTAAAGAGTCTGAAATTTTAAAAAATAAGTGCAAACCCTGCCATAAACAAAATAACTGACCATTTTAGTATGAAATTATATTGTAAATTGAACTCCTCATTCAAAACCTGTTTAAGGGGGAAGTTTTCTAAGAACAAAATAGCTGTTTTTTTCTAAACATGATAAGGAGTAAATGTTAACAATTTCAGCCTCCTAGCTCCATTGCTGGCTACAACTTGTACCCATGATACATACACAGCTAGCAAGACTAACAAAAGAAATCTATTTCGATAGTTATGATTACAGTTTGGTTGACTGTTTCTCACATTTTTATCAAAATAGAACCTTGAAAAAAATGGATAAGACCACAATTCAATTTTTGAGTTCATTATTGTTTTTCTGCATCCCATGTGGGAAAATTCTATTTTAAAGTTGATGCAAAAATTCTGGCCCCTACCCCATGGACCATAAGTAATAGCACTCATTATCAATCTGTCTCTTTTTTTTTTCCCTCTCCACCATAGTAACAGCATCATGAAGGGATTCTTTCAAACCCTCGCACTCTGACGTAGACAAAAAAGATCCTCTTTCTATCGAAAATCCATCCTCAGAATTGTGAATTATTTTTAATCTGTTCCCAATGTATTGCACTCATCTCACTTACAAGGAGAAACTTTCATGTCATTTGGCGCCCGAGAATATTTTTCCACATGCGGATATTTCTCCTGACTATCCTTTGGTCGTAGACCACAGCTCGATTAATCATTTGTTGTGTACGTTGTACTGTATATTTAATTTTGCTTTATACTTGATACCGTGAGGGAAAAGAGAGAAAAATACAAACCGAGCTTACAGCCCTGATTGAATGATCAAGTACTTTTTTATTGCCTCCAAAGACAAAATAGCATGCCTTGTGAGTCGTGAAATGATATCCGTTCTGAAGGAAAATAATTTGAGGCAGTACATTGGAACTAAGCATCAAATTCTTGCTAAATTGGATTCACGTAATAAGAGCATTGGAGCGGCCAGTTTGAAACTGGTTTGAGTACCCTTTTTCAATGAATTCAGAAGAAATGCCCGTACAATTCCAATTGGAGGTTATTGAATTATGATTTTTTGTTACTGTTGCTATCATGATAAAAGTTAATCATACTGCATGAATGCACTTTAGTTAACTTTTTTTGCCTCTAAATTTGAATAAACACTATTTGTTTTGTGATTGCCACAACTTCTGCTTTTGTTAAGTTGAAATGAATGACTAAATCACATTTTGGAAAGCTTCAGTTTTCATTGACCTTTTCCTTTGATCTTAGCTATTGACCTCTTGCACTTGAAGTAAGCTCAGCAAATGTTACTCACAAAATCTTTGAACAGATTGAAAATATGATACAGGTCTGCTTAGTCATGTAACAGAAACTCTCACATGATGGATATCTTTTGGCAGTCTACAGTGTTTGGGATGATCAACTAAAAAATTGGAAAGAGGGTCCATCCATGAATAAGTTACTCCTCACAGCTTTTGTTGGGCAGTGATCACTGAAAAATTCTGAATTAAAAAAAAAAAATTTTTTCAAAGTTCGATCGTGCGTCTGCAAATTCTGCATTCGTACATTTGCTAAAACTAGTCTACAGCATAGATTGATTCGATCTCTACTTGATGGTGAGTTTGACGTAAGTATAGAGTTGAGATAAAAGACCACAAAGAATTGAGTGAAACGTTAGAAGGTTGAAAACTGGCTGTGATAAAATACAGACATCCGTTATTATGAGATTTACCAAAAGTCTTCTGCGCTTCCAGAATGACTGAGCAATCTAAACAAGTTGTCCAAAGACTAAATAAAAATGAAATGGAAAAAACAGACAATTGATTTTTCCAAATTACTTCCAGAGAAGAAAATTGTGTGATTTGGATAATTGTCTGTCTTCAAATTCTAAAAGTAATTTATTACTAATTCATGACAAGAAGTTATTGTCTTCTTCTCAATGATACATTACATCAAAAAACTGTGTTTAATCAATGAAGTAAAGTCATATAGAGTCATTTATTTGAGAATTTCATGTTGTGTAAGTAAAAATAAGAGAAAGAAAAGATATGAGGCTGTTGTGACGAGATATAATGAGGAGATGGCATTGAAGATACTAGAAATTATGCTGTTGCCAAGCTGGAGTTCCTGATGTGGTCACATTTTAAAAACACAATTTTATTGATCTTATTACACTGAACTGAACTGCAGACCTCTTTTTTGTACACTGAGTAATACTTGCAATATATAACCCATGGGAGAAAAGAATATGATTGGAAGTCTTGTATTTATTGTGTATACTAGTTTAGTTTGGCACAGGCCAATGATAGAGAAACCAGTGAAGCTCAAAACCATTTTGAAACTGAGAGCAAGATAAACATAGCTCTATGTATGGAATGGGAAGTCAAAATAAAAAAATATCCGATTGGTCAGTCTTGTGATCCATTCAAAATGTGATGAAAAAAAAAGCAGAATTATATTTGATCAAGATACTTTGATGAGGAGGTTTTGGTCATTGTTACAAACCTGACACTTATCTTCATTGTGTTTTCTAACGAATGTTTAAAAAAATTTCCATCTGATTTTTTAAAACTCTGGACACGTTTTCAGAATTTACATGGAGTTGGTCAACTGGACATTGGAATGGCATGACAAATGGAAACTTGTTTAACAAAATTAAAGTTGAATGTTGCAAACTTCAAGTTTTTCATTTCAAGTCTGATTAAGATAAACATGGAACAGGAATATACAAATATACATACCTTGACCCAAGGTTGAACGTAGGATAGATGACAATGACCTATAAAGGGCAATTTCAGATCAGGTTGAAATTAGCTTTTTCAAATCCAACTGGGATGGCTGCACCCTTGAGGCTACAAATATGAGCAAAAGGGCAACTTGATCCTAGGATAAATATATGATCGGTGGTGCTGACTTCTGGTGATCTTTAATGGTCAACATTATGTGATGTTAGTTTCACCATTCTCTAAAAAGGTCAAATTTGGCATTTTCAAATCTAACTACAGCCTGCAAATTTGTGTTGCAGCAGAACTTGACTCCGTGATGAACACAGAATAGGTGACAAAAACATCCGGTGAACTTGGACTGTCAATTTTAGGGTTGAATCAATCTTGGCAATTTCACATGAGATGGCTGTACCTAAGCAGCTGTAAAACTGTGCAAATAAGTAATTTGTTGACTGGATGAACATGGGATAGGTAATGTTGACAGCTAGTGACCTCAATTCAAGGGTAGTTCAATTTTGGTATTTTTCAAAAAAAGGTCAGTTTTGGCATTTTTTGCCACTCCTGAAGGAATGCGATCCTCACTTCGAAAAGCTCTGTGTTGGAACTTAATACAAGACGTTCAAGTATTGATTACATTTCTTTCCTTTGGAAGTGCTGGGTAACATAACTAGTATATACTTATACAGTGGAATATGTTGGTAGAGACTTGAATTGAAGAAGTTTTTTTTCTGTGTAATTAGAATTTTTAAAGATGATATCATGAGTTGGTTTGCACGCAGTCTGAGATTAAAACTGACTCAACAGATTTAATATTCACATGGGTGAACATTCAATAGAAATGACACGAAGAGCGAGTCACATCTGTTGTTACATTCATTGATCCTTCATCATTACAAAATATTTTTAGCATAATCTGCATTGTTTCAAAAAATAAATATGTAGTAAAGAATAATATCAATATACAATACACATAAAACCTTTTATAAAATGACAAACTACATGTATGGAATAGACTTTATAATAAATGGAGGTGGTTTCTATTATCATTCGGACTATCCTCATCTTGGTTGTTTTCATACAACGTTTAGGCTGTTGTACTCCACGGCCTTCATCAGGTATCATCTGGTAGGTGTGGGGAAGTAACGAACCGAACCCTTTATTTAACCGACGGGGGTATGTAGACCACACTCCTCTCTTAGCAGTAGTAGTATTTTTGATTTATTATTGTCTCACACTGGGATTGAACCTAGAACCATTAGAATAATTCGAAAATACTACTCCTGCTAAGAGGGGAGTGTGGTCTATATACCCCCGAGCTTAAATAAAGGATTCGTTTGTTCCATTCGTTACTTCCCCATACCTACCAGATGATACCTGATGAAGGCCGTAGAGTACAACAGCCGAAACGCTGTATGAAAAACAACCAAGATGAGGATAGTCTGAATAATGATAGAAATGATAATACCTCATCTCAAAAATTCAGAGAAATACAAACGGAGGTGGAGTTTGATCAACACAGCTGGGGTGCTGTGTTAACATAGCAGTTTTGTTTTTGATGGTTACATGGTATACTACTGATGATTCAAGCAAGAGACAATTTATACATTGTACAATAATAACAAAGTATTGGGGAAACTGGGAAAAAACACTTTTTTTGATGATTACATAAATTACATTGACAGATATTGTGAAATGAGTGACTGAAGTGATACAAAAACTCTTATGAACAAGATTTTTAATGTATAGTGTTTAAAGCTGTAAAGCTTTCTTGACAAATATATATATATATATATATATATATATATATATATATATATATATATATACTGAGTGACCCCCCCACTCCCTTCAAAAGCTTTAGTGAACTACAGTTTCTATAATACAATCTAAATGGTTCTCAAATGTGTTCAGATAGTTGGCTTAACGATTAACCTTATCTAGTTATGGAATCATTGAGATCTTGGCAAGGTAAAATTCATAAACTTATATTTCAGTGACTATGGCCTTTTTTGGTGTCACCTGGCATACATATGTACAGAAACCTTCCATGTCTTTTGCACATAAGCCACTAACAATTATATTTACTAGAGAGTATATTAGTAGATGTGAATGTTGAAAATAATGTCTTTGTCTTGGCACCGAGGAGTCAGGTGTACTACAAGATGTGTCACTCTACTACAAGATAAGGATCAAAGCATTTTGTGATGCCAATTGTGAATCAGTTTTACACAATCAACCATGTCTTCTGCAGTTTTTCACCGTTTCCAGCTAAAAAGTTTTCCACCTCTTTTAGCTAAAATCTAAAATTAACCTTTTCAGCTAAAAATCTCAAGCAGAATTAAATGTTCACTTTTATCAAATTGATACACCGTTGGCTGTTAAAAACCGCCAACCAAAACTGTCAACATAAGTTTTTTCAGTATCTAAAGGATTCTGTATGTCTGTCTGTCGGTCTATCTGGCTGGCTGGCTGGCTGGATGTGTACGTATCACACACACAGACCAAATGAATGGAGCTATGGGGCTGAAATTTCAAACATTTACTCCTTATTATGTCTAAAGTCTTTTTTGTTTTTTAAAAATTCATCCCGAAATAGATTTTTAAGTGTGGCGGAGGTTATTTGCAATGTAAATATCTGCTAAATTCATCTTTTAACATTCACGCTTGATTTTTTTTTTGAATTAGGATTCTTTTTAGTGATCAATGCCCAACAAAGGGCAAGAGAAATAACTTATTAATTGATCATCCCCTTTTTACAATTTTTCTATTAATGACCTCAACATGGCATGCTGCCAAGAGGCTGTGATGGTTTCCTATTGACCTGTTTATTTTCTTGTTTATGAAGAGTATTTTTTGTAGCGGCTTTGAAATCAACAGCCAGATTTGATAAAGAAAGGCTTTATGGGAAAAAAAGATCTCACTAAGAAAGATCATGAACAAAAACAATAACAGGTCTGGTTGGTCACTTAATAGAAATTGCCATATGGAGTGATCAATTAATAAATTGAATAAAATGGGTGATCAATGAATATGTTACTTTTCTTGACTTTTGTAGGGCAGTGTTCAATGGAAAAAATGCTAATTTCAAATTAAACAAAAACAAACGTGAATGCTGTCCAACATCAGCCGAAGGATAAAAACAATATTCAGAGGAGGAATTTTCAAAAAAACAAAATATGTTCCCTTCAAGACATAATAAGGAGTCAATAGTGAAATATTCAGCACTCAAGCTCCATTGCTATGGCCTGAATGCTTGATACATACTTACATACATACATAGTCTGCCAGCCAGCCAGCCAGCCAGCCAGATTCATTTGAAAACTGAAAAAACTTATGTTAATAGTTTTGGTTGATGGTTTCTAATTGGTGTGTTTTCCTGAAGTCAATATTCATTCTCTTGGATAATTCCTTTCCCTACAAACTGTGAAATATTCAACCCTCTAGCTCCATTGCCGTGGCCTGGATGCATGATACATACATACATAGCTAGCAAGCAAGACCCATTTGAAAACTGAAAAAAACCCATTTTGACAGTTTTGGTTGATGGTTTCTAATTAGTGTGTTTTCTTAAAGTCAATATTTAGTCTCTTGGATAATTCCTTTCCCTACAAAGAAGAAGCACTTTCAATTTCCTTGTAGCTTATCAATACAGAAGATCATAGGAAGATCTGAGAACAAAAATCTTTCTCCTTCTGGTATGCAGGTCACAGAAGATGTTCAGAAAGAACACCTGTACTTTCAATGAGCCCCTCTTCTGAATTCCCACAATGCATCTGGAAGATTGAGTGTGTCTGAAAAGGCCTCATGTACTTCTCACTAGAACAGACTTGTGCATTCTTTAGTTTATTGATTATTTAGAATAATGTAGATAATTTAGGAAACATAATGTGAATTTGTCTAAATATATCTAAGAATAATGAATGCAGAGACAAGTGAAATGGAATCAAAAATTTAAAAATATCTCCATGTATTCTTGGCATGATAATAGGAAAGAGTTCAGTTGGACCATAGAGGTTAATTCTTGGCAAGATGATAAGAAAGAGTTTGGTTAAACTATATAGAGGTTAATTCTTGGCATGATAATGAGAAAGAGTTCAGTTTAACTAAAAAGGTTAATTCTTGGTATGATAATAAGAAAGGGTTCAGTTTAACTAAAAAGGTTAATTCTTTGCATGATAATAAGAAAGTGTTCAGTTTAACTAAAAAGGTTAATTCTTTGCATGATAATAAGAAAGGGTTCAGTTAAACTAAAAAGGTTAATTCTTTGCATGATAATAAGAAAGGGTTCAGTTTAACTAAAAAGGTTAATTCTTTGCATGATAATAAGAAAGGGTTCAGTTTAACTAAAAAGGTTAATTCTTTGCATGATAATAAGAAAGGGTTCAGTTTAACTAAAAAGGTTAATTCTTTGCATGATAATAAGAAAGGGTTCAGTTTAACTAAAAAGGTTAATTCTTTGCATGATAATAAGAAAGGGTACAGTTTAACTAAAAAGGTTAATTCTTTGCATGATAATAAGAAAGGGTACAGTTTAACTAAAAAGGTTAATTCTTTGCATGATAATAAGAAAGGGTTCAGTTTAACTAAAAAAGTTAATTCTTGTTATGATAATGAGAAGGGTTCAGTTGAACTATAGAGGGTGATTTTTGGCATGACAATAAGAAAGGGTTCAGTTGAACTATAGAAGTCAAATGTTTGAATGATTATATAGAAGAGTTCAGTCAAACTATAGAAATTGATTTTTTGGTATGATAATTAGAAAGGTTTCAGTAAAACTATAGAGCTTTATTCTTGTCCTGAATATAAATGAGTGTTCAGTTAATCTTTATAAGTTAATTCTTGGCAATATAATAAGAAAGGGTTCAGTTGAACCATAGACGTTAATTCTTGGCATGATAATGAGAAAAGGTTCAGTTAAACTATTGAGGTTGATTCTTTGTTATGATAATGAGGAAGGGTTCAGTTAAATTATAGAGCTCAAATTTCAGCATAAGAAAAGGTTTAGTTAAACTATAGAGATTTATTTTTGGCATGATAATAAGAGAGAGTTCAGTTAAACTATAAAGCTTTATTCTTGGTCTGAATATAAATGAGTGTTCAGTTAATATTAAGAAGTTAATTCTTGGCATGATAATCAGAAAGATTTCAGTCAAACTGTAAAGAGTGATTCTTGGCAAGATAATAAGAAAGAGTCAAATCGAACTTTAACTGTTCATTTTTGGCATGACAACTAGGAAGATTTCAGTTAAACTATTGAGATTAATTTTTGCATGATGATTAAGAAGATTCCTGTTGATCTATGGAGGTTAATTCTTGATATAATGTTAAGATAAGGTCCAGGTAAACTATAGAAATTAATTTTTGGCATGATAAGAAGGGTTTCCATTGAACCATAGAGGTTGATTCAAAAATCAAGAATTGTAATAAGAAATGGTTCTATCAAACCATAGAGTTCAATTCTTGGCATGATAATGAAAAAGGGTCCAGTTAAACTATGGAGGTTAATTTTTGACGTGCTAATAAGAGAGGGTTCTATTAAACTATAGAGATTAACTCTTGGCATGATGAGAAAGTTCAGTTAATCTATAGGGGTTATTTCACAGAGCCAGCTTTAAGAATTTTCCAATGCATTTTAAACTGCAACATATGTTGTAAATTCTCAAAATAGGGAGAATTTCATTTCAAGACCAATTTTCAAATCAGTTATCAGTGTTTGGTAGGAATTAAGTAACTTGAATAGAGACTGGTTGATAAGAGACTGATAGATATTTTTTTGTTTTTCAAGTGGTCTATTGCGTTGGAAAAAATGGAAAGATGTGATATAGAGAGTGGGAAAAGAGAGAGAAATATAGTTTCTTTATTTTAGATTTACGGAGTCTTTGGATAAAATAAATATGAGAGAGAATGAGAGAGAGAAAGAGAGAGAGACAGCAATCAGACTATACAATGTTTATATACACTCTATGTATATATTTATAACTATTGCATTTTTGACAATATCTTTTCTTTTATTTTTCCATGCTCTCAGTCCATATCTATCTCTCTATATCATCAATCATCATTCAGCCATTACAAGGGCACAGTTGGACAAAGACGTCTCTCAACTCCTTCCATCTCAACCATGCATGTGCTAACCTCTGTCACATCTCACCTGCAAACCTTTCAATCTTATTTCTCCATCCTATGTCTGGTCTTCTACTTCTTTTGCTATCTCTAAAGCACCAATCTTTCAACCTTTTGCACCCTCTGTTATCCTGCTCATCTCCATTTTAGTTTCTGGATCAGTTCTATGATATCTTTTATTTTGATCTCAGATCCATGTTGATCCTTCTCTATCCCTAAGGAGTATTCCTAATATAACTCTTTCCATTGCTCTCTGTGTGATTCTGAGTTTGTTGCCCAGTGTTTTTGTTAATTTCCAGGTTTCGCATTTGTATATCATAGAGGGTAACCTACATCCATTGTACACTCTACGTTTTTAGCATATTGGCAAGGTTCTTATAAATATATACCTATTTTTTTCTAAATGCTTTCCAACAAATTATTATACGTTGTTTCCATGCCTGCACATACACTTGCACACATATGTAATATACACGCACACATGCACACACGTATACACAAAAAAATCAGATAAGAGGACACATATGGATGTAGACTTTAATGCACGAAACACAATTACTTTACAGATATATATATATATATATATATATATATATATATATATATATATATTATTGAGAAATGGATACATAATCTGACAGGAAAAATTATAGATATGTTATACTACTTTGATACTTTATTTGAATATGCTGAATTTTTGGATTTGAATATATATATATATATATATATATATTTGTTGATTCTCACCCAAACAGATACAAACACCTCCCTTACCACTCCTGCTAAACAACCCACAGCACAGAAATATCCCCATTTCTTTTCTCAATCTCAAACATGTAATCAGCGTACTATTTTCTCTGAATCGCAGCAAATTTCTCTCAAAAAGATGGGTGGCAACTGTCGAAATGAATCATTACATGCCCACGTGATAACAAAATGTATGTAACACCAGTTTTTCTCTTAAAACAAACAAGTTTTTCCAAGGTGGTTGCAGAAGAAGGCATGGCAACTAGAGGGAGCTCTGGTTTCATGTTTCTGCCTTTTCTTTTCAGCTCTTGCTCTCTGGCTTGCTTTAGAATAGGATATGGCCTGGAAGACCTTATACTGCTATATCTTCTTTCCTAAAAGAAAAAAAATTAATATTACCAGCGTTTCCCATTTCTGAAGCAGAAAATGTTTATATGTATGATCTTCCATAGAAAAAATCATCAACGCCTCAAAGTATTGAAAATGGATGAGGTACCTGCAATGAAAGATTGCTTTTTGTTTTACTAATTAAAATTTGTTGATTTTGACCTCAACAGGTTTTCAAGTTTTGACCTTTTCAAGTATTGATCCGCCATCCTGAGGCATATCTCATCAGGTTTTATTTAAAACATGGGACAATTCTTTTCTAGAGGGTTTTTTTTTAATGTTTTCCCTTATTTTAAAATCCAAAATGACCCAGACACATCCATTTGGAATCATATCAGGAGATTCACTCAACCAAAAATGTTACTTAATACAACCATGACTGAAAATCAAATCTCTTCCGCAGAATGGATATCAATTTTTCTGATTGAATATTTCCCAGGCACTCCAGAAGCTTTGGGTGCCCCAACAACATAAATCGAAATCCATCATGTTTGATCATTTTTCTGCAGTAGCCCAAGCAAAATTCTCAGCTAGACAATATCTGAATCCATTGCACAGAAACTTAACGAGAACAAATGAAAAGATGATAATATGTCAAAAATTATCTCTCCATTCGTCCATTACCTCAATTTCCCTACTGCTTTTGGTAGAATGTTAACAAGTGGCTTTCTTCTGGCTACCTAAGTGACAATGGAATCTAACTGAGGTTCTTGGGTTCAGTCGGTTCATTGAAATAAGAATTTTGTTTGATATCCTATCTCATTGCGCAAAAGTGTTTTTATTGTAGAGTTGTTCTCATTTCTTATTGTAAAATTTTAATTTCTCAGCTATCTGATTTCTGTCTTCCTGGAGTATAAACTATTGTGATATACTTCACAACCATTTTCAACTATTCTGCCACAAGGATTTTATAGTTAACTGGGAGCTTACAGTCTGATTCAAAGTTGGGTTAAAAAAAGCAACTGAAACTTGAGATGAAGGGATAAAACTAATCAAAATTAATAATAATGTTGGAATGCATCATCAAAGAATCAAAGTCCCTATGGCTGAATGGTTGAAAGCAGCAAGGTGTATAATGGATCCTATCTGGCTAGAGGGTGTGTGTTCAATTCTCACCATGGGTTTGATCTTTATTTTCTGACTCTGTTATTTAATCATTGCCATAGGATTATGGTCCAATTTAAAGTGGTGATAAAAGGCTGCAGGAAGTTAGTATGACCATAACAACTAGTCAAAATTAATAACAATGAAAATGTATTCATTTTAAAATCTGAGTAAAATAAAGGTGCTTGTTCGCGTTGGGTCTCTGTATTAAGAAATAGATGTGTGTGTATATATATATATATATATATATATATATATATATATATATACACACACATCTATTTCTTAATACAGAGACCCAACGCGAACAAGCACCTTTATTTTACTCAGATTTTAAAATGAATACATTTTCATTGTTATTAATTTTGACTAGTTGTTATGGTCATACTAACTTCCTGCAGCCTTTTATATAGTCTTTACATCTTTAAGCACTAAATATTAAAAATGTTTTTTTTTTCAAAAGATTTTTTTTATGTCACTACAATAGTTTATTTCCCAATATCTGCCAATGAAAATTAAAGTAATTTTCATTAGTATTTTTCTCCCCAGTTTCACATACATTTTGTTCTTATGATACAATGGATAAACTGTCTCTTGTTAAGGTCATCAATTGTTAACCATGTAACTGTTTTGAGGATTTTAAAAACAAAACAGTTATATCAACATGGAACCCCAACAGTGTTGATCAAATACCACCTCCTTTTCTTACAATATTGCTGATGTCATATGTGTAGTTTGTTATTTTATATTATATATATATATGTTATGTTTATTGTATATGGATATCATTTCATATTATATATCATTTACTTTTTGAGATGGGGCTTGCTCATGAATGCTACCCCAAAAACGTATCCAATGATGACGGATCAGTAAATATAACATAGACTTGCTGTTTGTGTCATTTCTATTGAATATCCATCCACATGAATATCAAATCCATTGTGCTGGTTTTAATTCCAGACTGTATGCAAACCAACTTCTGATATCATCTTTAAGATCACTATTTACACGAAAAAACTTCTTCGAGTTGATTCTCTACCAACATATTCAATAGAAGAATTTGACAATTTTTCCCACTAATCTTAGTTATTTTTCTGATGGCACGTACCCTCAAGCTTCTATCAATAATTTACTTTTAATTATCAAACAAAATATCCTCATATACATGGTTGAAATGAAACAAAACCACTTTCCAGTGGGTAGTAACACCTCATTATGTATATATATATATATATATATATATATATATATATATATATATATATATATATATATATATATATATATATATGTATGTATGTATATGTATGTATATATATATATATATATATATATATATATGTATATATATATATATATATATATATATGTATATATGTATATATATATATATATATATATGTATATATATGTATATATATATATATATATATATATATATATATATATATATATATAATGATTAAAGAATTGAGTCATCCACACATATTATTATATGCTTGATGCGTACATCCTTTTTCTTTTTTTATATATACAACTGAATGGCTTGGCTTCAGGAATGAAGATTTCCTGCAAGTGCATGATCTTAGAGAGTGAGGCCTGAACTCAGAATATTCTTCCAGCCTGTGCAATGAAGCTTCAAGGTCAAGTGCAATATGTACATGGCAAACCCTACTCCCTACAAGGCCCCTTGGTCATAGGTGTGATAGGTTTCCTTCTTCTGGCAGTTTCCCTAGCTGTCTGTAGGTGGGGGATCTGTATTTTGGGAATATTCAGACAGTATTGCTGACCTGGACATAAACACACCTCAGTTGGTAGGTGTCATTTAGTCTCCTTCTTTTCTTTTACATGCATGCGTAGGCACACATGTATTGATACAAACACACATAAAAAAATAGAATTGAAATAGAGAAGAAAGGAGAAGGAAGATACTCTTACTAATCACCAGTCAATCTCGGTCTATACCAATGGTTTCAAGCAAAGCTTTGAGCTCTAAGAAAACCATCCAAAAAACACTTCTCCCATATATTCCAAAGTGAATCATATTCTTTGAAGTCTACAGATTTGATTTTCATTCAGTTAATGCAACTAAATGAAATGAAACGGCTGTCTTTTTGGGCAATTTTCAACCACACTGAACAGATATGAAAAGGTGAAATGATTTTTTTCTTCTCTCTATCTCTCTCTCTTCCTCAAAGGCACGAACATGCAAACTGCGTACCTGTTGTTACTTTCTGCTTTGGCACAACGTATTTCCTTCATTCCCTTCGTTTCTTGTTCATCATCTATTTTATGTGTGCAGGAGATCTCACCCCCATCTCTCCCGCTTGACTGCATTGATGCCGATGACATCATCCCTCGCAGAACTGGAATCCCGCTTTTTAATGCCTCGGATCGCATTACTTCCTGTACCTGGTGCCACCCGTCCACAGAATCTCTGCATTGTGACTCAGAGTGCCCACTGCTGCACGGTTACACATCAGTATTCACGACATGACACCCTGCAGTTTCTCCACAACTCTCTTTTCCTCTGGACCTTATTTCCACGTGACTCGGATATTCCCCTGTCTCGCAACACTATAAATCTCCATTCTTCCATATTGTCAGCTTTTTCTAGCATAATCAAGTCGTAACCGCAAATTTTAATCTAATGGAACAAGTGTTAGTCTCTCTGTTTCTCTTGGTTCAATCGTAAAACTATACATGTCGGGTTGCTGCAGGGTCAATCTCCACTCGAACTTCTGTTCCGACAGAAGATGATCACTGCAACTTTTGTAACCTATATTTAATAAATAAAGAAAAAATTATAAGAATAGGTCTGGTTAGTCACTCAATAGAAAACCATCATATGACCAAGATCTTCCAGCAGTATGCTGCATTAGGGGTGATCAGTTGGAAAATCGGAAAAACGTGGTAATTGATGAATGAATTACTTTTGTTGTTCAGTTGTGATCACTAAAACAGTTCAATTTTCAAAAAACAAGCATGAATGCTGACTGACATAAACTAAACAACCAGTTTAGCAAACGCTTACAGAGTATATTGACCTCTCCACCACTTAAAACCAAAAATGGGGTAGGGATTTTAAGAAAAAAAACAAACATTTTTTCTAGACATACTAAGAAGTATATGCTTGAATTTTCAGCCCACTAGCTCCATTGATGTGGTCTGTATGTGTGATACATACATATATACATGCATACACAGTAAGCCAGCCAGCCAATTATGTTGATATGTAAAACTTGTCAGGCTGGCTCAGTCAGTGAGAGAGCTGGCTACCAATCACTTGGTTATGACTTCAAATCACATAAATATTAAATCTATAGATATATCTATGTATTAGAATTATGGCATACTTGTAACATAAACTTCCATACATAAGTAAGAAGTGTCAATTTAGCTCAGTGAGTATGAAACCAGCATACCAATAAGTTGGTTGGTATTTCAAATCACAATAGGGGAGTGGTAATTTTTTGAGGATTATTCTTGTTGTTCTTGTTCTTGCTACGATAGAAAAACCAAGTCAACTGTAGACTTTGATTAGAGTTTGGCAAAAGCTATCAATGTGAATAAAAAACACAGTCAACGATTCAACAACAGTCACGTTAAAATTTGAAGTCATGTAAAAAAATTCAATCAGAAAATAAATATCATCAGAATAAATGTTTTCATTCCACTGTCTATGTTCGGGTGGGAGAGATCCCTCTGTCATAACCATATGGCTAATCATTTTTAGTGTTTTAATCATGTTGATATCCGAAACTGATGCCACGGAAGCGTTTATGTGGACCTGCAAAAAAAAACAATGGGTGTACAAGACACCGTATTGGAAAGGTAAGGGGCTCCTCATCCCAGCATTCCAAATATTCCCCATTTCTGACATCCACGTGAAGAAGGCCTAAATGTTGTGTTCAAAAGATGAACCGAGATAAGGACAACAGTCTGAGAAAATCTCTACTAAACGATGATCCCCTATCTGGAAAATTCAGACTCAGATGTAATTTAAATTGATTTTCAAATCAATAATCTTTGAAAGATCGAATTTAAAATACATAATATCAAAGATAAAAATTCTAGATAAGGCTAAACAAACGATTATTGAAATGTTGCCAAAAAATGTCAATTATTACCAAATAAATCTATTGTAGATCCTTCAATGCTCAAGTTCCAAATCCAGAATTCATTTCAAGCAGAATGATCCCATTATTAGAAAGTCAGCCAAAACTGCCAAAATTAACATAGATTTCCTTAGTTTTTAAGTGTGTTTGGAAGCTATGTATGTGTATACGCCATGTGCATACAGACCACAACAATGTCATTGTCAGCATCATCATCATCATCATCATCAGCAGCAGCAGCAGCAGCGGTAACCTTTTAGTATCTGCCATTGGACATAGACCTTCTCCAAGAAATGTCAGATCTCTTTATTATGGATGTCGCGGAGCCAGTACTTTTTGAACTTGTCTTGCTTGTCATGATATTGGGATTTTTTTAAAATACTTTATCAATAAGCAGAAGCCAAAATAATGGTCTCTAAATATACAAAAGATTCTGGAAAAGGCTAAACAAATGAATACAGATAACAGTTTCTTTTTTATTATACTTTTCTGGAAATAATCTTTCTAGAAAATAATCTTTCAGGAAAAGAAGTCCTTTTTGAATTCTTTAATCCTCAGGTTTTAAATCCAGAATGATGATTGCAATGTTACCAAGAACATTTTATTTTCAATGAAAGTTTGTGCCTAATTCTTCTATTTCCGTTTTCTTTTTCTCTTGTCTATCTTTTTGAATGCTTGAACTAACATTTTAAGCTACAGGTATTTTTCCTGAAAGAAAATCATCAAACATTTGACTGTCATACAGTCTCACTGATTACTGTAGTCGAGAGAAATCATCAACAGTTGCGTGTCCAATTGAATCTTGCATGAAGGCAGGAAGGAATCAATATTCTGTTGCGCTGTGAAACAAGAGCTAAGCGTTAATCAAAAAGAAAATAGATCAGCAGTATTTTAGTAAGAAATTTGTGACAGTATGAAACTGATAGTGATAACATATCGTTAATGCATTTGCAGCCTTGCTGTGTTGCTATCCAAGCTGTATTTACATCTGCAAATGGTAGACAGACTTGCGTTATCATGATTTTAAGTTACAGAAATATACCATAATTACTATGAGTACCCATTCAGAGATATGGTAATTACAATGTACTATTAGTAAATACATATTGGCTTAGCTTAAATAAGAAATGATGTTTTGATATACTGACCCAATTAATATAACCTTAATGAATATAGCCCTAGCTGCATTGCTACCCATAACTCTGTACATGACTAGCAAGACGATGAAGCAGAAATGAAACATTTCTTTGAGAAATACACATCACCACTGGATTCAGGAGCAATAGTCTCTAGATGATGCAAGTCAATATCAAATGTGCTAAACATACTTATAATAGCAATGTGGTCGTAGTTATGAGTTCTCAGTGGAATATTTGGTAGGATGTGAGTTTTCATGTATAGATCAGAATACGAGTAGATTAATTAATTTCTTCATCTCAACATTTATGTCTAGGATAATACCTCAATTTACCAATGTTGATCAGCTGTCTGTGAAGAACTAGGATCGACTTTTACAGAAGATACATTGAAAATTATTTTGATAAAAAATACGGTCATGATTTTTACGCGAGATCAACTTTTACTCAAGGATTATTTAGAATGTCTTTTTTAATTGCTTTTAACAAATGAAATATATAAAAAAAAGGTGATTTGATAAGCCTATGTGCAGAGTATTATTTTTTTCAAATACCTACCATTTTCAACTTTTTCAAATTCTTGCTCTTTTAATAACATTAAGCATAACATCTTCAAATACATCTGTTCCCCAGCAAACATATATAATTTTCAGCATTTTAGATCAAACATGGTGTCCATGTTTCTGGGTAATCATTTATAGAGCCTAATTCTTGAAAATGCCCAAACAAACAACAAGTCATGTGACACAAATGGTGGTGTCCACATGTTCAAATAACAAGAATATGCTCTTTGGGTTAACATCAAAGGTATTTAGAATAGAATTCTATCACTTCAGTTTGTTTCTCAATGACAATATCCCAAAGGGTTCCTTATATATCTGGAATGGAAAAATAGAAAATTCCAGAACTCACTGTCACAGTCAATAACTGAACAACTGTAGTGTCAAAAGTTGAAGTCATGTGAAAAATTCCATTGAAGAATAAATATGGTCGGAATAAATTCTGTTTATGATATCATTGTAATTTTCCACAGGAAAACATCTAGAGTTTAAAATAACATCTACAAACATCTAGAATCAGAAGAATATAGACGTTATTAATAAACCCGTCATAGTAAGCCCCCCAAAATGTCTAAAAAGCAATTTTTTCTAAAACTAATAAAACATGTTTAAAAGGGGCGTAGTGGATTACTGATACCTATCTTCAAGTCTGTAGATAAAACAGTATGGCCAAGAGCGCTGGAACATACAAACAAACACACAAACCAACAATCACATACACATATGAAATATGAAAAAGAATAGAACCCCTCGCCATCTTTGATGACCAGAGTTGTTCAATGGATAAGGATTTGGTGAGTATGTTTGTGGGTGAGAGATACAGGAAAGGAGAGAGGAAGACACGCACACAACATATCCTGACCTACACGCAATATTAACCAGATCATCATCATCATCATCATCATCATCATCATCATCATCATTATCATCATCATCGTCATCATCATCATCATCAGTCTTTTAACATCCGTCGTTGGACATAGACCTTCCCCAGGATTTGCCACACTTCTCCATCGAAGACGTTGTGGAGCTAGTACTTTTCCGGCCTCTGGGGATCCATGTCCATTGGTTGTCTGCCATTCTTGCAACATGGCCAGCCCATTGCCATTTGACTTTTTCTTTCTTGGATTCCATGATGTCCCCATCTCCTGTCTTCTCCCAAATGTATTGTACTGTCCTGTGTTCTCTCCAAGTGAGGTTGAACACATCAAATACATCTTATATAGTACAATGATATGATTTAAACTTGACTGAAGGTCACTCTACTCTATTCAATCGAGAGTGCAAGGTCATGGGGAGCTGCACAAATGCTTAGCCAAGAGGGCTGGGTAGTAGATAACCCATCACAGTGTAGATCTCTTGTAGAAGTCTTCTAGGATGGGTAATTAAAAATAAAGTAAACGTGATTTTTCTTAACTTTCACCCCTGCAGAAAATAACATCATTTTGACTTGCATGAAAGATGTGTTAAGCTAAGCAATCTGCTAATTCAGTGTTTTACATCAATCGCAAGATAAATGTCTGATAAAACAAATATATCCCCACGGGTGGATCTGCTGAACCTTTTGAACATGGCGCCAATATCTCTGGAACCTGTCTCTGTCATCCTGTCATCTTAATTCCTGCTGGCCACAATTTTGCATATGATCTCTGGAGATCCACGTAGTGAGTCTCCTGATGTCGAGCCAGCTTTTATCAGCCAGGTCTTGCTGCTTGAGTTTTCAAAAGGATTTTATGATATCTATGAGTCTTGTTTTTTTTTCTATCTAGCTTGTCTCTCAATCTAATATTCTGCTGGCCTCAGTTGCACATGTGATCTCGGGGGATCCATGTCATGAGTCGCGATGTCCATTGGTAATCTGCCATTCTTGCAGCATGGCCAGCCTACTGCCATTTGTGATTTTCTATGAATTCTATGATGTCCATGACTCTTGTCTTTTTCTGGATGTACTGTGCAGTCTTGTGGTCTCTTCATACGAGGCCCAGCATAGTTCTTTCATGTGCACGTTGCATGGTTCTCAGCTTACGGGTCTGTCTCTTGGTTAGCTTCCATGTTTCAGCTCCATAAGTGACTTTTGGGAGGATGCATTGGTTATACACCCTTCTTTTTAAGATTAATGGGATTTTCTTATTTTTGAAGGTTGAGCCTGCTCTGCCAAAGGCTTGCCATCCTCGTGCGATTCTTTGCTTGATTTCTTCTTCTTTTGAGGGTGTCATGGAGATTCGTCGTCTTAAGTAGACATAGTGATCTTTTCATTTAGTTTATCTATCATTAGTTGAAGATCATGTAGGTTCTCTGCAAAAAGGGCAATGTCATCTGCAAATCTGAGGTTGCTCAGATACTCACCGTCTATTTCAATTCCTTTACTCTCCCAGTAAATAGCAAATTTTTATATCTTGTTTAGATCAGTAACTCAGCTTTACGTAGCGGCATCCATCTCTGTGAGGTAAGAACATCTACGGCTGTGTAAGTGGAAGGTATTTAAAATCATTTTTATTCCTGAATATTCATGTAAGTGAAGTTCGGTTTGAACTGGCAGGTTTCTCAACCATGTCACTATTTTTTTTTGTACTGTAGTTCATTCCCATAAAAAGGTCTGTTTAGTCATGCAGTGTAGGGAGTGATCAACTGAAAAATTGGAAAAAGGGAGATCAATGAATAAGTTACTTTTCTTACCTATTGTTGAATCATTTAAAAACTTAGCTCGTCACAAACTGAGGGACCAATTTAGCATAAACGGACATTGTAGATTGAACACCTACTGAAAAACCTGTTCTCGAGGGGAATTTTTCAAGAAAAAAAAATGTGATTTTTAGTCATGATAAGGATTAAATGTCACAATTTTCAGCCCTCTAGCCGGACCAGCTTAAAACCTGAAGAAACCTACGTTGACGCTTTTAGAGACTGTTTTGGTTGATGGTTTCTAATTGATTGTGATGTTGTGCCCTCAGTCAGTGCATGAAAGAAAGGCATGTGAGAGATTACATGTGTAACATCTTCAAGATTTCAAAATAAATACATTTTATGTATATATATATATATATATATATATATATATGGATGAAGAAATGGATGAATGTGATCCAATAGAATGAATTATAAATTGCATTATATTGCATACAATTTTATTTGAAATGATCTTGTGTCATTACATGGTTAAAGTATCACTCAAACTAGGCAATGTAAATCCAATAGGGAAGTAGCTTCAATGTTGTGATGCTTTTACCATTGAGCTAAACAGTCACAGGTAATGCAAAGGCCCATATGACTGCTTTCAACCCAACTTTTCATCTTGCGTATTCTCAATCAATTCACCTCTTTCAACGCGACACTTATGTATCGAAAAATGGATATATATATATATATAAATCTGTCATATTGAAAGACGCGAATAGACTGAGAATAAATGAGATGAGATATTGTGTTGAAAGCAGTTATTTGGGCCTTTGCATTACCAGCTGCTGGTTTGATTCCAACAGCAGCCCCATTTCCCCGTAATTTATAATCATATATATATATATATATATATATATATATATATATATAAATATATATATATATATATATAATGTATAATATTGCAGCATATTTTCTTTAATACATCTTTCATTAAGAATGACGAACAAGGAGTATCTTTTAAATCTTTTATTAGTTTTTTCTTGTTTTGGTACACATTCAGACCAGAGATCCGTTCACTTGTATGAAAACAAAAAAAGATTATTAAAAAATAAAAGATGTCCCTTGTCCATCATTTTTAATGAAATATATATATATATATATATATATATATATATACATATATATATATATATATATATATATATATATATCATAGACAGTGACATCTTCTAGCGGGGCAACAAATGCACTCTGACACATTGTATGAGTTATACAAGGATGATTTTAAGATTATGAGGAAGACTTCAATGTGTTGCCCTAGCTAGTTATATACATATGTTGTGGTGTGAGTAGTAGTTAATGGGGTGGTTCTTATTGGTAGACCTATGGAAAACACTTTATAGTATGCTGTAGTTAGTTCGATATAGCAAGATGTTGAGGTGGGGTAGAGCTTTGTTAATTTCTGCCTCATGTGTAAAGTCTATTGTTGGTTCTACAGAATTGAGATTTTTTAAGGTTGTTAGGTCTGTGTCGCAGGATTATATTAGAAGAGTGTTGTGTATAGATTGGAAATGGTGAGTGTTTTGAGGTTAAATGTTTGTGAAAGGGCCAGGTTCTAGGAACTCCAGAGAGAGGCATGCAAAAACTCCACCAAGTGGAGAACCTATAGGTAGTGTGAACTTGTTTGTAGTATTTGCTGTTGAAGGTGAAGAAGCATTGATTTGTGTAGAGCATGCATATGGTAAGTAGTTTGTTAGTATATATATATCAGGCTAAGGCAAGGCCCTCCATAGAATAGCCGGAACCACAGCTTAGATCTTAACTCCTCATCTACGTGCCATCAGCCCTCACATGTCAAAAACTCAGGTGACCTTATTAACAAACTGGAAAACATCAACATGAACAATAAACTAATGGCAAGTCTACACTATCCCTTTATACTGAATGAATGAGTGAACGTCTTGGTTTCTCGAGTGAAAATTGTTCGGAGAAATTTCCATATGACCGAAGGCGGTAGGACATGTATGGGGAATAACCTTCCAAACTGGGCACAGGATTTTTATGGTGAGGCCAGCTTGTCCAGGGCCAACCTCACCCTTAAGCATCCTTTTGGGTGGCACAGGTGGAAGCAGGATTCAAGGTGGCAGGTTTGACAGTAATGTCCCTCTCCTGGCAGATGTAAGCTAGCTATGGGAGTCTGGAGCCGTTCAGTGAGAATATTCCAATAATAAGACTGGCCTGTTTTTGGACCACAGGTGCCAAGTGGACTATACAGTTCTAATACCTGTAAGAAATGCTTACCCCCAACCCCTTTGAAATCGCCCTTAAAAAATTCAAACTAACATTACTCCTATCCACTGACAGACTAATTAACGTGTCCACACTCTGCATAAATCAATGCTTCTTCACCTTCAACAACATAGCACTGAATAAAATGAAGAATGAAAAAAATGAATGAATGGAGTTCATCGTTTGTCATATTTTCATGTTCAAGTGTTTGATGTATTGAAGAGAATGGAGGAGCGAAAGCCATTGGTGATGATTCCAGTTTTTGTTTCATTCATTTTCTCGTTTCTCTCTCAGCTTCGGAAAAAAAATAACTCAAAGATCAGAAGTTATCATTAAAGCAAGTAAAAAAATGAGAGTCAACAGCTGATTGAAAAACAAATTACAAAGTTAATAATGATATATCTTTATTCAATATCGAATCCTCCAATTGAATAGATATAGTTTTATCATGTTTATTTCATAGGGGCACATATTTAGGTACATCCATAAGTCTGAAGTAGAGATGAAAAAAGCACTTTTTTTTTTTCGACACAACAAACATTCGTTTTTCAACATAATATCCTTCCTTATCAATAGACAATTCAGTGATGAATGTCAATCCCTTAGACAGAACATTAAACAGTGAAAATTCAGTTATTGACTACAAGCTATGGACATTTTGATCTACAATTGTATATGTGAACTGTTTGAGAGCGAGATACCATGGAGTGAGAACCATAGCCTGTTTCGGGAATTGATAGTTGGAATCTTTGTTCTATTCTTGACTTAAGCACCAGTTATGGACAGGGGAGACAAACTTGCAACATTTCCAGCCACTGAGCATGCTTTTAGAGATTCTCAAAATGGTCGGAAACAGAATAAATACTTCTCCTAACAGGCTTTAGGATTAGAAAGACGTTTTGTTTCTTTCAACAGAAGAATATTCTTTTAGAAACTCTCAACCAAAACTGTCAACCAAAACTATCATTATGGGTTTCTCCAGTTTATAAGTTGGTCTGTATATATATATATATATATATATATATATATATATATATATATATAAACCACACTTACAGGCCACTCCAATGGAGCTAGAGGGCAGAAAATTCCCAACAATTACTCCTTAGTATGTGTAGAAAAAACGTTTTTTGAAAATTCCTAACCTAAATTGATTTTTAGTCAGGGAAGGATTCAATTTGAAATGTAAACTTTTGCTAAAATTGTCTTTTAATCTGAATCCGCTGGTGTTCACATTTTTTTTTTCCTCAAATTTGGATCACTGCTCAATCAAAGTAGAGACAAGCAAAATTCTCCGTTCATCCTTTATCCAATTTTGCTACTGATCATCCCCAACATGAAACGTTGTCCAAAGACATTAGTCATATGACAGTTTCTATTGACCAACAATCCCTGTTATTTCTCTTGCCTATCCCTTCTTGCAAGATGACAATATGGATTGTAAGGCTGTAAAGATTAAACCATAAATCAGTGGAATGAAAAGAGGAAATTACAATGAGTAACATCAATTGTTGATAAATCTAGGCCAAGTGCACAGAGCGTTCACTTGAGGCTTGAACTCACATCCCTCCAGGGAGTGCAGGTTTTCTCCTGTTACTCTACCATTTGAGCTACCAAAGTAGGCCTCGGTATAAATGTTGTGATTAAAAAGCAACAGAAAAATTGAGATGAAGGTAAATAATAGTCTGAAAATAAATAATGATAATTTACAATACTTCATCCAATAAAAATAATTGTCTGTCTGATCTACAGAGAGGGCATAACTGCGAGTTATCCAGATTTGAGCAATAAACACTGATTTTGGAACTGATTTTGCATTTTCTATAATATTGAGGATGAGAATGATGGAATTCTGATGCTTACTGTTCTAAGGATTGGTGCCACTATCAGGCCAACTAGGCAGCCGCCTGACTTTTCAGGAGAAAGATTTGAAAGATCAAGTAATTGAGAACACAAATTCCAAGTATGGTCAAGAGCACATAAAACCCTTGTGCAAACCCTTTCTTAGTTATTTAAAATTAAAACCACAACATCAATGATCATATCTCAGAATTTTTGAGATGAGGTGGACACATAGCGCAGTGGTTACAGCATCAGTACAAATTACTGTTAAGTAATCTGATGGTTCTAGGTTCAATCCTAGTGTGAGACAGTATAACAATACTACTAACACTAAAAGAGGGGAGTATGGTCAATATACCCCCGTCGGATAAATAAAGGGTTCGGTTCGTTACTTCCCAAAAAACTCCCAGATGATACCTGACGAAGGCCATAGAGTGCAATGGCCGAAACGTTGTATGAAAAACAACAAAGATGAGGATGGTCCAAATATCAATAGAAATATCAATGATCATTTTCATAATTTTGAATTTTTATCTTCTTGACAGTTATATCATGCTAATGGGTATTTTATAAATATAATTTTAGCACAGATCCATCCTTCCACTTTTTAGGGATTTTCGTTATAGTTTTTTCTGTTTATGAATTTAATCATCATATCGTAATCAAACAGGAGTAAGTCAGTCAAAGAATTGAAAAGGTCTGTCGACAAAATAAAACAAAACAAGACTGGCTGCTGCAGGGTCAAACTCCCCTCCAACTTCTATTCCGACTGAAGACGATTACAGCAAGTTTTGCATTGCACATATATTAAATGAAAAATTATAAAAATATCTATTTTTTGTATAGATGTATTCATTGATTTGAGTGAGATAAGCCTGTGTGTATGTTGAATAATTTTTTGTAATTATCAAAGACTTGTCAATTTAGCTCAATCAGCAAGATAGCCTTCTGGCAATCAGTTGGTTGTTATAGCAAATCATGGTTGGGGAATATCGATTTCAAAAATTGGTTTATACTTTTAGATTTGTTGAGGATTGTTCTTGTTCTTGTTATGATAAGAAAACAAAGTCCAAATTTTGTACTTGAGTTTGATGAGTGAAAAGGTTTTTCTGCTTTGGGAGGGTGATTGGAAAGAAAAGAGATTTTTTTCTTGACAAAATAAGGAGTAAATATTTAAATTATCAGCCATCTAGCTCTATTGGTGTAGGTTTTCTATTATCTCCTTTGTTTTTGAAGCAGAAAGAGATTCTTTTAAGTAGAAAAAGGCCAAAGAGTCAATCTTTGGTCAGGAAAAAATCATGATAGCTGGCAAAAATCTTTTGTTTTTTCAAAAATTTGCCGAAATTCATGAAGAGTATAGGACTTGAAGGGTCAAGGCTTAAAAGAGGGAAGACTATTATATCAATTTTAGTGCTTTTCTCTCTATTGTGTTAATTCGAAGCCTGGTAGATCATTTAGAGGAAGAAAAACCAGGTTGAACATTAGTGTGGCTACTCAAAATGGCTTCCTCAAAATGATCTCCACACTTGTGTCTTTTGACTTTTGTTTTTAATTCTTTTTTACCTTTGTACTTGAACTGCAACAACGGGTTAA
>OY735227.1:8129554-8132054 GCA_963457665.1 Thysanoteuthis rhombus | reverse complement strand
CTATCGTACCTTGTCACTAAAAAAAACCCTCGCCTAGATTTTAGAAGTGTAAAGATTTTTATCTCATAGTGTATTTTCTCACTGATATACCTTTTTCTTTAATACCTGTCAATTCTCTCCTCTTGATCCTCTCTGCGTAGGCCAGTCCGTTATTTTCCTTGAAATATTTCTTATTGCTCCAATCTAGTTTCCTATTTCTATATGCACACACACACACACATATTCAGACCAGTGGTAGAAATGAAGCAGGAGGCGCAACTGTACAATGTATTACTAATTCTCAATTTCCAGGGTTTTTATTTTTGTGTACCTGAAAACAGTCCGAAAAATGACCATGTTTTTAAAAAAATTATCCAGGGGGTGCTTTCAGTGCTCTGGATCCCCATTCCCCAGCTTCTCTGGTTCACTTTGCTCATCCCTGATGGATCCCTCCATGATCCGTGAGCATAAATCTAAGATACAGCCTCACCTTAAATATCTTGTTCCCGAAACCCATTTCCATCACTGACTCTCACACACAGACACACACACACACTCACTTGATCTTATTGCCGGCATTCGGAGCAGAAGCAGCAGTTAGAGCAGCAACAGCGGCAGCACTTGCATTTAAGCTCAATGCAAAATGTTGAGAATACCTGTTCCGTGTAGAAACAATGGTAATCACATACGTAAATGCCAGTGCACTAAATAAAAGCATTGATGAGGAACTGAAAGGTACACCCACCCTCACTCACACACACGTATGCATTCAATCGAATCTATGCTCAAATTTGCATACATACAAGCTAAAAATGATACATTTATTGAGACGTGTTTATGTATTCATATAGATTTGCAGATGTGGCAAAAATGTATCTGGTAATAACTGGATAAAGGTGACTATTAAAAAACATTCTCCATTGAGAGAGGAAAATTTTAATCATTCATTTCAAAATAAAAAAGAATTGTTGATTTTTATTAACCAATTAATGTTCCTTGATCTTGGCCACAAAAATATTGATTATTTATGAAGGATACTTCCGGAATTATCTTGATCCCTCCTCATGTTGTAAATTTTGTCCAACATTCAGTGGAAAAGGAGTTGATTCTATTCAGAAATATGATAAATATATCGGCATATGGGAACTCTTTCATAAAAAAGGGGGATGGGGTCAGAAAGGCCAAAAATTTAGCATGGTTGTACCGATTGGCCTGAAATTGATCACATTTTACCTGAATTGGGATAAAATTGCCCTAAAGTATTGTATACCTATATATATATATATATACATATATATATATATATATATATATATATATATATATATATATATATATATATATATATGTATATATATATATATATATATATATATATATATTTTTTAAATTTGTGAGAATACAAACAGCAAATGAACAAAAGCAAATTTTATTCATTGTAGATCTTTTATCACAGTGCTTCTTAATGTCCTTGTAATTCTTACTTTTATACATATATATATACATATATGATATTATTACAAGCACTGTCTATAAAGATATAGAACACACAACAGTATATATATATATATGTATATATATATATATGATATTATATATATTTATATATATATATATATATTAAGAAATAGATATATATGATCTGACAGAATGACGATAAATTGTGTTACATTTTACAGAAAATTATTTGAAATGATCTCCCGTCACTACACAGTTAAATGCATATAATATAATGCAATTTATATATATGTATGTATATATATATGTGTGTATATATATATATATATATATATATATATATATATATATATATATATATATATTATATATATATTTATATATATATATATATATATATATATAGGTGTGTGTGTGTGTGTATCAATATGTGTACACATACCATATTCATATTTCCATGAAGTAATATCTATCTATCTATTTATCAATCTATCTATCTATCTATCTATCTATCTATCTATCTATCTATCTATCACAAACATACAGAGGCACACGCACACATATTTTTATCAGCTGACCAATCAGTTTTCACCTCCATCTTCAAAGAGTGCCACATTTACTGTAATCTGCTGCCTAATGAAACCCAGAATGACATCAACTGCAGTATTTCATAAATAACCCTCAGATGAATTTCTATCTGGAATCATTTTGATCTCAATCCTTCTTTGGACAATTTTTGTTGTTTTGGTTTTCACTGGATTGTAAAGAAGAAAGTGGCAGAAGATAGTGATACATCAATAATGGAAAAGGAAAGACTGTTTCATGGATTACTTGTGCTCCTGCGATTGTCACATGATTAAAATGGTTGCACTACATCTACTCATACTCCTTGAAGATATCCACAAATCCTCACCAAGTCTGATACTGACTTGCAAAAGTGTGGCACCTAATTAGGAAGAAGAAAATTAAGAGCTTCTGTTCAAAACCTGCAATACACAATTTTTGATATTAGGCATAATTTGTTTATATTTGTTTCCAAACGATTCTCTTAGTTAATCTCCTT